>JBBPDA010000081.1:21596167-21612932 GCA_037974385.1 Arnoldichthys spilopterus | reverse complement strand
CAAATAAATGCACTGTTGGTAATAGATGTTTATGAATAGTCTGTTTAGATTGCACAGGAAATGGGTTTTTCATTTATATACAACATAACACTGTTGTGTGACATATGTTAGCTGAGCTAATGTATTTCTGTTGAATTTGGAACTTATGCATTTCTGGGTGAAGCTTGGATAGGTCAGTTGTTTAAAAACAAGAAATGGTATTTAAAATCATTTTTAATTATCTTTGAACATGTCATAAAATAAAGGTGTTGAAGCTGGATGTATATGCATATTTAGTTTAATAATTAGCAAAAGCACAAACAAAACACTAAACACAAAAATGAAATAAATCCTGAGACAAAATAAGACACACAAGATTCACAGTGGTCAGCTTAACCAGTTAACTTAACAGAGACCAGGCAAAGACCAACTGACACACAAAGATTTATATACTTGTGCAATACAGACAATGCATAAAAACATGTGGGCAAGGGTAGAGACTAAAACAACACACAGCTGGGAACTGCAACGACACTGCATGGCTAAGGTGGGGCTAAGACCAAAACAAACATGAGCACATGGAAGATGTAAACAAAATCAAAGGTATGTGACAGGGGACTTTGAAAACAAAACAAGGGTTGAGGCATGGGGCACATGTGACATGTTGAGCCTTGAATGCATACACATGATCAAATTTTCAATAAACACAATTTAAACCCTTTATTTCCTTATTTCTAATCACAGATCATACACTCTAGGATTGTATATACCTAGTTAAATACAGGAAAAGAATTAATTGATGCATCACCATTTAATATTCCATTTATTAGTGTTAAAGAAGATTGGCTACTCTTGTTGTGTCATGTTTTTGTCTAAATAAACATTTTAACACTGGTATGCAGCATTGAGGATGTAAGTATTACCCGGTGCACAATGTCAAATAACTTGTAATTGCTAAAAAAGAACATATTACAAATAAGAGCAGACGTAGAAGGATGAAAAATAGTCCTGTTTTCTTAACACAGAAGCAAATTGCTTAATTTCCTGTAGCTGTAAACACCAAACGTCTGGTGTGGCTTAGAATCTTACCACAGACAATGAAGGGGGGCACACTGAATAAGCATTAGAGCTCATTTTGAAGGCACAGCTCCTCTGAGAGTGATGGCTTGTTGTATTGAGAGGGAGCAGCCTACAGGCATAAGCCTTTGTTAACTACAGAGGAGGAGGAGAAGCTTCACATCGCAATCTGAGGCTACAAACTGGCAGGCCATCTGAAGACAGTGTCACCATTTCACTGAGAAAAACAATGGGGTTGGGGGAGGGAGAGGTGGGGCTAAAGAAATGGAATGCAGAGTCTTGTCACAGATTTCCAGCCGTTCCAATTCTTGCTGTTTCAATCAGCACTGTCAGGTGCACAGGTGCACAGGCCATAGTCCCTCTTTGGGGGTTGAGGAGGTTTGCTGCTGCTTCTGAAAGACAGCATCTGAATCATCTTGTGGCAAAGGGTTGGATTAATGAACGACAAAAGGAATGATCTAATTAACTTAATTGCTACAGACATTAAACATATAAAATTAAATCAAACATAAACTCCAAATCTAAAAATGTTGGGAGGGTAAGGAAAACACAAATAAAAAAAGAAAGTAGTAATTTTTAAATTTGACTAAATATGACTTCTATTTAATTGCCGATAATATGAACACAAAATATGTAATGTTTTGTCTGGTCAACTTTATTTCATTTGTAAATACACATCCTTTCCTGTCATTCAGACCTGCAACACATTCCAAAAAAAGTTGGAATAGGATCAATTTAGGGCTAGTAATGAGGTAAATTGGTTAAATAATGATGTGATTTAAAACAGGCGATGTCAACAGGTGATTGTAATGAGGATTTGGTAGAAAAGCAGCATCCAAGAAAGGTCTAGTCCTTTAGGAGCAAAGATGGGCAGAAGATCGCCAGTTTGATAACAAATACATGAGAAAATTATTGAAATTTTAAAAAAAATGTTCCTCAAAGAAAGATATTTGGATATTTCACCTTTAAGAGTGCATGACATAATTAAAAGATTCAAGGAATCTGGAGACATTTCAGTGTGTAAAGGACAAATGCAAGCCTAAGCTGAACAACCATGATCTCCGATCCCTCAGGGACCAAAGAAGAAAAAGATCATCCAGACTGTTACCAGCAACAAATCCAAAAGGCAGGGTCTGTCATGGTATGGGGTTGTGTCAGTGCCCTTGGCAAAGGTAACTTGCACTTCTGTGATGTTCATATTTCAACAAGACAATGCAAAACCACATTCTGTACAAGTTTTGGCTGCGGGGGAAGAGGGTACTTGACTGACCAGCCTGCAGTCCTGACCTGTCTCCAATAGAGAATAGAGGTCTGAATGACAGGAAAGTATGTATATTTACAAATGAAATGAAGTTGACCAGATAAAACATTAAATACTTTGTGTTCATATTGTCTGCAATAAAATACAAGTCAAAGTAAATTTAGAAATCACTACTTTATTTTTTTATTTGCGTCCCGACTTTTTCTGATTTGGGGTTGTATACTGAAATAATAACTTTATAAGAAAAGTAAAATGTTATTGTGCAATTTTGGACCATTTATAGTAGCCTATTCATCATGAAATTGTACAAAATTAAGTAGTAAAAAAGGTTTTGTCACAGCACTGATATTTTCAGCTATGATTTCATTACACTTTAATTAAGAATGGATCAGGATTTGTATTGTCCCCTTCTGAAAAACAAAGGCCTGGTGCCTGCACACTCAATAACTATGGGCCTAGTTCAAATCTCCTTTTCATAGCCAACATCACAGTACTGAAACAGCTTAGGGATGCAAGTAAGTCTTTGTGCTGCTAGCTTTTGACAGATTAGAAAATTGAGTTAGGCTCTGAGGAGCTGTCTTTGGACAGTTCATGACAGGAGCTATGTTGCCTCTATCCGCACTTACAAATCAATTAAAACAGCCATGGCATATGGAGTTCCACAAGGATCCATCCTTGGGCCCCTTAACCTTAACTTGTACATATTTCGTCTTGAACATTTTCTCCACAAAAACACAGTGGCTTATCATAGCTATGCATGTGTCACTTAGATCTATCTAGCTCTTTAATCAAATGAATTCAGTCCTGCAGGTTACTTGTCTTTATGGCTTGAAAATATAAATAGCTGGATGCAACAAAATTCCCTTCAGTTAAATATAAAGACAGAGCAGAAATAGTTCTGTTTAAGAACAAAGAAGGAAGGTTGCAACTTTGTGCCTGTCAGGAATCTAGGGCTATAACGACCACAACCCAGGCCAAAAATCCTGGTGTAATCATGGATGAGGATCTTAGTTTCAGTTATCATTTTAAATGTCTTACTAATTCAGCATTCTGGTATCTCAAGAACATACCTAAGGTTACAGATTTTGTCAGAGCAGGATTTGGAGAAACTCATTCATGCCTTTATATCCAGCAGTGTCCAATAATACAATGCTCTTTTCATTGGCCTCCCAAAAAAGACCCTCTGACAGCTACAAAATACTGCCGCTAGAAAATATATTTTCTTAAGAGAACAAGAAAAAAGAGCACATTGTTCGAGTCCTCAGGTCCTTGCACTGAATACAGAATTGAGTTTAAAGTCTTACTTATTTTTTAGAAGTCACTCAGTGGTTTGGGCCTAAAATAATTTTTTGACATTTTTTTATGAATATAACACAGAGAGGTCTCTTACTTCAGCAGGATCTGGACTGCCATTGGAGCCCAAAGCTGTAACTAAACATGGTGAAATAGCATTTAGTCATTATGCTGCCAATGACTAGCCTAAAAAAAACTAAAAACTGCCTTATTTTCCACAGCCTTTTGTTAGCCAGAGGCTCTAATTTTATCTGCTTAACTACTTTTACAAATGTGCTTTTATCTTAATTATTTTAAATCCTACTTTTATTTTGTGTAAATAAAAAAGTTTATTCGTAATTTTATTATTTTATTTTTCTTATTTTTATTTTTGTGCTCATTTTATCCCTATAAAGCACTTTGAAAATCCTTGCTATGCTTTGCTTGCCTTTCAGCCTTTCATGCCCTGTTTATGTCTTTGTTCTTCCCTTTGGAACTCTCTCCCTGTTCCCATGTCATTGGATTACCATGTTTTAGGGATTTAGTAAGGAACATTGAGTGGGATTTAAACATACATCCAGCAATCCATCTCCAAATTCAATACCTATTGAAATACTGTAATTTGTGACACTTTATCGTAAAAAGGAAAGTAACCTTGACCCACTTACAAGTTTTAATTAATTAATTTTTTTAATTTAATATAACAAAAAATTGGTTTCACATTTGTTAAACTATTATTTTAAGATCAATCAACAAACAAATTTAACTTAAGATAATGACTTTTCTTAGGATTAAATTTTTGCGTTGCATCAGCCTTACTTTTCAGCAGCCAGTACTTTACATTTCCATTTCTTCATTTGGCTGATGCTTTTATCCAAAGTGACTTCCAAGACTGGGAGCATTGTAGTGGGGCAGTACCTTGCTCAAGGGTACCTCAGTAGTGCCCGGGCCAGGACTTGAACCTGCGACCTTCAGGTCCCAAGAGCAATGTCCTAACCACTAGGCCTCCACTGCCACTCAAACAGCGACTTTACACAACTAATGCATATAAACAATACAACAGTAAACGGTAGCACAACAAATTAATTCCCAATAAATTTCCCTTTAAGGAAATGTCTAGTTTTAACTAAACATTTGAACAATTATACCAAAAAGTGTAAAAAAGAAAGGTAAATGCTGACTTCTAATTGACCAAGTATGATGCAACTGACATAGAAAGATATACATTGCCAGAATAGCAAGCGAGGTACAGTAGGCAATGGGCTTCTTTTATGTAACACAGACTCACTACAGTGAAATAAGCACAGACAAGGTGTAGTGTCAAACTGCCCAGCAGACGGCTTCATCTCTCCTGCTATCCCCTGCCTAATGTTGACTTTCCTTACTCCCTGTGAGGAACTTTATTCAGTGCTCTTCTTACACTCCAGCCACTGATGTCTTAATCGTGCTCTGCCTCGGTGGCTCCAAAATAAATAATAATAAAAAAAACTCTCTCACCTCCCAAGGTGACAGGTGTCATACTAATGTGCCTGTTGTCGAGGGATAGGTGTCACATTCTTTCTCTATTATTTCATCATGGTTTCAGGGCTGAAGTTTCTGTCACACGCTGCTGGTGACCAATCAGAGAGCTCATTTCTCAGCGTTAGGGTTACACTTCCTGACCAGAATGTGCAGACAATCTGCCATACAGGATTTAAATGTGGCATACATGCCTTTTTATCAGGAAACACCTTAACACCCTATATATATAGCCTAAACTAGGGTTGAGAAATTACTTCCAGCATGATGTTATTCTTTCATAAAGCAATAAGCCAGTTACTGTGATTTTAGGCAAAGTGAAAATACCCTAACACTGTCTTAACCATAGTAAGTCACTGTAATGCAGTGCCATATTGCTTTCATAAAATAGCAACAAAATGCAATGCGATAAAATAAACAAATGTTCATTCAACAATATAAATATCCTTTAATCGCCTGAAAACCTCATGTGAAAATATGAAAGTTCTAGATTATAAACCTTTGCATTTACACAGTACAGGAAAGAAGGCTTTGCACTGTGCATTGTCATGATTGGTCAATGAAGAACTGTATATAACAACACAACATGACAAACCTCCTGGGCCTACATGTTCCAGCACCAAACATCAAGCACTTTATTTCCCTAATGAGATCACCTTTATAAAGAAGTGAACCTAATTAGCAAAAGCTAGTGGTGCTGTGCTTAGCTGAACAAATATCTGCAAACACTGCAGCTTTCAAAGAACTGAGCTAAAAATTAACACGCCACATTGCATAACAGTAATGAAGGAATAGAGAGATTCATTCTTGATCTCAGCCCAACAATGAACACAAGAAGTACCTTATAAGGGAGAAGTAAAAGCCAAGATAAAACCTTCCATTAGCATTTTGAATCAAAGAACTTGGTTCAGCTGGTATTGTCTAGGCTGCCCTTCAGTGCAGCTTCGCCTTTCTTCACAATCATTATCTTGGAATAATCTCTTGGATTAGATTCTGTCTTTTCTGGGGTTGCTGAATTTTTTAGCCTCTTAAAAAATCTCCCCACAGTGATGACTTTACCCAGAGATATTTTGCATTAGTGGTAAGCTTATTCATCTGTTAAAGTGTGTTTTATGTAGAGCAGGATTAAAGATAAGGAGATTTGTACTTTCTGGATCCTTGATGTGGTGAAACCTGCAATATTTATTTTCCCAAAGACTCCCTAATGAAATCTGCTAGCTTATATCCATTATTGCAAAGGCTGAGAAAATTCTGTATTCAGCTCCCCTTTGAGTTCAATATTTTTCACTAAGGGGAAGTCTTTTTGATGTATTCTGTTTTTTTCTGGCATGGAGGAATAGAGTACATTACAGATTCTTTGTACAAAGCAACAAACACTGAAAACCAGATGATAATCAGAAGAGGGGTACACAAATGTATACAGTCACAGGCAACATGTATGACACACACAAAGAGATATAAATATACACTGTTAAAAGAACAATGGGGAAATTCAGGCTCATTCTCATGAAATCCATATGTACTGCCTTTTGAACATGTAACTTTTATTTAAAACAAAAAAAAAAAACATACAAGATCCAGGTTCCTCTATATTAGAACCTGGCACAATTCCAGCCATTTTTTTTTTAATTTTTTATTGCCAATTCTTTTCCATAAGCATTTATGTTAAACTGCATCAGCTTTGGCTAGCATCATACTGGATCATGGGAAAAGAGGGATGATGCTTCCACCTAATTACAGAAAGAAAGGTCAACTTTGTTATTTAGGACTCTCGTCTATTAATGGCTGTGACATCGATTGGTGTTGAATTCACAACCTCATGATGCTGGGCCAACACAGAGTTGCAGCACTTTTCAGGCTGCTAGTCAAATCTTGATATTAAAAGAACAAAGAAAACTAAAACATGAAGAGCAGGGTTACTTCAGAACCAAGGCTGGGAACCACTACATATGCATTAATGACTGAGAAGAACCTTAAATTCAAGCAAATGAAATAAGACAGAATAAACAACTCAAAAAAGGTGAGCATGGGACATTTTGTTATCTTGGAAAGGGAACATTCCTGACATAAAAAATACATATAGGATCAAAAGAAATCTGCCATGCAGCCCACTCACTGATCATGTGATGTCTGGCAGCCACAGCAACAGGGAAAAAGCCGCATGATTGTTTAAAATCTGCGAGCCGAGCAGCCATTAAGGCCCAAGCCCTGTGTAAACATCATTAAACATCTGTCTCTCTGGGTAGTCACCCCTTTTCACACAAATCTCACAAACGCTTTTTCCACCTGAATCCTACCCTTAACCACAAGGGAACCAGCAAAAACTAATCTCAGAACAGCACATAAGGGCACCTTCGTCCAGTGCTGAAATCATCTAATTCTGCATCTATACTGGTTCCCTCCTGAAGTCTCCTCAAACAAGTGTTTGCATGGTTATTATACCCCTGCACATTTAAGAATAAAGCCCACTGGGAAATGGCTAGAAGAGGTGCCGTCACTTCATTATTGGTTCATCGACCTCTAAGTCCAGGAGGAACGTGGAGCTTTTCAGAATGTGAAATTCAGGTTGAATGTGAGTGGAATGAGTATGAGAGGTGCTCTTGGATTTTAAGTGGGGCTAGATCCACTCAAACTGGAAAAAAAGAATTGGTGATAAGATTTAAGGAAATATTTTGAATGCAGGTTAAAAGAAGAGCTAGAGGAAAGCATCATCTTTGATGTTATGGAAGGCAAAGCATTAAATAATTTCTGAGAGGAACCAGTAAAAGGATGTTAAGAGTGTGGCATCCAGTTGAACCTGCTGGTTGAGAGAGAACATCAGGGAATGTCTGTAGTGACAAGCTACATAATAAAAATATGATTTCTGAGGGGTTCAAAAACTTTTCCTAGCCTAGTGTATTTCACAATGTGTAACTTTCCTGCCAAATAGGGGGTCTTTGGAGTAGATAGTGGTATTAAAGTCCCTGAAGGGCCAAATATCTGAAGAGAACAGGGACTAACATGTATTGTGACATGGGGCATAGAAAAACAAGTTAAAAATAAGCAGTTTATTGTTTAATAAACTGTTTTGTGTATAAGATGTAGTTAGTTTAGTTACTTAGTTTAAAGAACCCAAACTTTTATTCTATACTAATAAATATTCTCTCACCATAGGTGGGTGATCCAATCAGGTCTTGTAATGTGGTTTAGTTGTATTTATTTATATTTCTTGCTGAAAAGGACTAAAATAATAGGGTTGATGGTAACAGTGTTGAGAACACTGCTGAAACATCTCTAGACTAGACTGGGCACTGGTCTTCTTGGTACAGGTCCACTCTAGTGAATTTATGCGTTAAATCCTGCCACTCTAAAATCACTGATATATATATATATATATATGTATATATATATATCCTAAGGGCTTCTGTTAACCATCTGACACATGCCCATTGGCAAGGCTACCACTCATATTCATACTCAGAGACAAATCTTGGCTTTCTAGAAGAACAATAGTGATGTTTTCATTCCCAATATTGGTTCCATCTGTTGGAAATGAACATGTGAACTTTGGTGTATCATGATAGGTTAATATTTTATTGACCATGTCAAGTTGCCATGTTGTTTCAAACCTAGATTTAATCATACATACTAAACCAACATTGTTAAACATTTGTATTAAGTATTTTATTAGTATTAAGCATTAAGGGTTAAGTATTAAAGTTACTTTAAATAACCACACTAACTTATTGACACATGAATTTTGCTATTAAAAATAATTTAATATGCATGTTGACAACCAGCAACAGAAAAGCCTATGCAATGCAAATGCTTGATTCTATGCAATGCGTATCCTGCTAAGGTTACGCTTAGGGAAGCGCTCTTTTTCCAGGTTGGTGTTGCGCGTTCAATACTAACACCCTCCTTCGTTGCCTGTTCGAAACACGAGTATCCGCCATGCTCTCCCCGTGTTCCGGCCCTGCCTATATTCCCAGGTGATAGGTCATAGGGCTAACTAGCCGCACCTGGAAATGGTTAGGTCAGTCACTATTCGGGGGACGGAGACCGGCGCCGACCGTTGGGTGACGCCAATCCCCCCTCAACCGTTGGGGGTCTTACCCGTTCCCTTACAGCATGACTTTTCATTTTAAAGTTAAAATGAAAATCAATTTTGACCAGACTATGTGGCCCTACTGCGGGCACCTACTTGCCTTCATACACATACTTGCGTACCATCGCTCTACATGATGCCAGATTCTGAATCAGTTCCCTTAAAGCCAGGCTTTCGAAATGCAAGCCTGTGATTGCCACCAGCTACTCATTTCTTCATTGTGTTCCTTCAGGTGAGTTAGCTGACGTTTGGAATCTTCATCCCATCCCCTTACCCTCCAGATTTCAACCCCCTACCCCTCACCCCCACCATTGGAGCAAGCATGGGTGCATCAGTAGCCTGACATGTGCCATCCCTCATCAATGTGTCACTAATTGCATGACATGCAGCATGTCACTACACCACCTCGATTATGACGGCCAATTACGGCAGTTTAGAAAGTGGGTGTTTAACTGCCAGCTGTGTCAGGTCCTGTACTTGTGAAGCACAAGCGAAAAACTCTCGACCTTTCCACCACCAAAGCCTGTTATTACAGTCTACAGTAAAGTGGCAAAGTTATGGCTGTGGGGGAAAATTGTTGGATGGATTTTAACTGAAGACTATTATTTGTCCTTGTCAGTTAAGAGATAATAGGCGTGCACATTTCTAGTGTAAAATGCTTCGGTGTTGTAATTACATAGAGGATAAGGGCTGTTCTATTTGGTGATGTGTCATTGAAAGCTGTACTGCAGTGCCAAATTACTGAAAAAAGTGCATAGAGGAAATTTCAAGAAGATTTGGACTGGTTAATTTAGGTGAAGATTACCCTCATAACATTTCACTGAAGACAAGAATTACAAGAAGTTACAGCTGTTTCAGTTCTTTATTAGAAGAGCCATTTGGCATACAAGCTGCACTTTACATTTACATATATATATATCATATGGTGGAACCTTTTTTCTAACCTTGGACTAAAAAAGTGCAATATAAATAAACATATTATTATTAATGTGTTTGTAATAATAAGAACACCAAATGTATGTACATAGACTCATGTTTGAAAGTTATCATCACATGAAGCCTTTGAAAACATGTAGTAGAACATTCTATGGTGTGATGAAATATTAGTAAGTGATCTCACTATGCTTCAGAGCAGTGTTCCAATATGTAGTGTAAAGCCTTTTTCATAAAAGTAAATGTTGTTACTGCATAACATTGAAGAGCATATGTCAACAAATATTTGGACATAGAGTCAATACAATTCAAAATTAACATGCCAGTAACTGGGCTTCCATGTATTAAAATGATAAGATTTCAAATTATAATTATAAGTGTATTTAAAAAAAGTCCTAACTAATTTTACCAGGGGTGTATAAACTTTACACTATGACTGTATAAGTGAAAATTCCACCCACTAATTGCTTCGTAGATAAATAACAGTTACATTTTCAAGAAAGAGCAGAAAAAAGTCCCGCTTGAGAGCATAATCAAGATATAGATATAGATATCAAGATAAAGATATTGCAAAAAAACAGACCACTACATGCATGTTCACATGAGTGTAAATCATCTATAAATATGACATACGCAATAAGGGACACCACCATTATGTGCATGACACGGGCTGATCTTGGTCCACAGAAAATAGTCCCCTCATGCAACATGGGGAAAGTGTCTCTTGGCCTTGCCACACGCTCTCTCTCTCTCTCTCTCGCTCAGGGTTCAAATAAAGTGAGTTCGACCTGAGATGCACTCCACGTTAAAGCACGGACATATCCAAAATAGATTTACCCCTTACTGAGAGACAAATAGTGCAACACGACAGCCGCAGGGTGAACGGGTGATATGAATTTCATAGAAGCGTCAGTGACTCTCTCCCAGGGCTGCTGCTGCTTTAACTCCGCACTGTGCATATCTCTTCAGCAGAGTAAAAGCAAGGCTGCCAGATACAGACAGGTGGTCTCCTTTGATGTGTTTTTTGATGTCTCCAGTTTTGGCCAGAATTGTCTTGCAGTACAACAGACATAAAAACAAGAAAGAAAGAAAGAAAGAAAGAAAGAAAGAAAGAAATAGATGCCACCCTCATCATTATTTTTTTTTTTCTTTTAAAGTTCACCTTGGAGGCTGACACTGCCAGTGATGAAGTTACAAGATATGCTAGCTTTGATCTCCATGGCTTTGGTCACATCAGAGTTAATTAAGATTACACTAGGATCTCTTTGAGGATGGACTGTGGGCACCCTTAGAATTCTGAATCGCCACCATATGGTCATGGAACAAACATGGAATCCCCATAAGATGATGCATACATTCTTTACAGTCAAGCCAACATTCTGTGGAGTTGGGTATAGGTTTGGTATTAGAATGATGGCAGATTTTAAAGAGATATTACAGTATAAATCCAAGTCATGGTGAGGGCAAACAACCTACTGCTACAGTCTTGCTGCAAAGCATACAACAGGACAATGCACTGCAAAAACAAATGCTGAAGTGAAAAAATCTGCCAAAGGGATAAGCAACATGTACTTAGTCAACCTAGTGAATCTTCTTCTACATTTTCTCTCTGAACAAGTGGCTGAAAATCTGTTAAATGGTAATATGGTAGCTGCATTCAAGATTCTAAACATATTTTAAGCTAATGGCAGAGCCACAGGCTAATATACACTTTTGTGTGCTTTTCCTCCCTGCTCTCAGTTTTAAGGAGAATGCTCTGCTCCCCTTATTGTGGGTATTGATTCTGATTAGTCTTCAAACATATAATTAAAATAATATAACAATTTTATTTGCTCCAGTCTGATGAATGTATTGTGCATGCTGCCTGTGTGCAAGCTCGTATTGAACAACAGAATGCAATAATGCTGTATTGCTGCACTGCTAGTAACCACTTTTAAATTTCCATACTCTCCTATCTTCAGAGGCAATAATTTTGTGGCTGATATATGCTGTCATATGCAATAGTGTGAAACAAAAATAATGACACATTTTCTCATTATTACCTAATAGCATGGCTTTATTTATTGTATTTTTTATAATTGTGTTAAATTCAGCAATAAAATAGTGATTGTGCATTAACACAAAAATAATTGTATTTACATATATAAAAGATTTATAACATATATAAACATTGAATAAATATTTTTGGCTATACAAGAAAATTGTGCAAATCAGTTCATTTTGCCAGATATCACTTTTTATACCTTTCTTATAACTATTTAAAATCTAAAAAATTAATAGTACTAGCATCCTCAGCTTATCAAACATACTGGTGTACTGTCAAAATTACTGATTCTAATCTCTCGCTGCTCTTAAAAAGCTGTATGAACTATAAAATAATTAGCTTGTAAAGTGAAGGGGACTAATTTATCATTGTAAACACACTGAATCACACAAAGTGCACCACAATAAAATGTGACCTCTGCTCTCCCACTACACATTCACACATGGAGCAGCCAGTAGCTATGCGAAGTGCCTGGGGAACAGTGTAGACGGTACATTGCTCAAAGGTACCTCAGTGGCTCATGTCAGAACCTGTTCACAAGGGCAAGGTCCTAACCATTAGGTTCTTAAAAGTCTTAAGAAAAGCTTACTTGAAAGAACACATATGAGGAGATTTAACAGGGTGTAAAATAGTCCATCTCATAATAACCTTATGCAGTTTATAGAAACGATTTTCTCAGTTAAACAGAAGTGCAGTCAATGTCTTGTCAATGTCAAACTGCCCTGAAAAGAGACCATATGTTTGTCTGATGCCTATACATGATGGTGTAATTTCTCTTTTTGCTCATCTTATAGTAAGGGGACATATGCGGTCTTCATAATTATTGGTGCTTTGGTAACGATGGGCAAAAAGCAAGTAAAATATGTGTGTGGTTGACTTCAAAGTAAATTTAGTCTAGAAAAACAAAAATCCTTATAAATAAGTTTTTTTTTTATAAAACCACATGCATTACTATAATTGGCACCCCTACAATGAATAATAACAATGAATTTTTTTTTTATAATATTTGTTTTATATATTAAAAAAAAATATTGGTGTAATGGTTAAGGAGTTGCTCCGTGAACGGATGCAGATTCAAATCCCAGGTTGAACCACTGAGCAATCCATGAACAAGGTACCATCCCCAAGCACTGCTCCCCTGGTACTGCCCACATGTAAAAGAACAATGACTCTGAGCCATATATTTGGATTTTAGACAGACATATGCTGCCAGCAAGGTGACGTTTTTTGCTAGGAAGTCCATGGCTATATCAGCAAGACAATGCCAGGCCTCATTCTACACATGCTAGACTAGCGTGGTTTCACAGAAACAGAGTACAGACTGACCTGCCAACTGTCTAGATCTGTTTCCTACTGAAAATGCATGGTACATCACAAAGAGGGGAATATTGGGTCTCCAAATTATTAAAAAAAGTGTGATTAAAAAGAAAGGTAATGCAACAAAATAGTAAGCAGGCTTCTGCCTCAACTTGCAGAGTGTGTTTTGTATCAGATCCTAAGTTTGAGTTTACCAACAACTTTGTACTTTTTGTTAGTTAAATAAATGTTCCAGAGATTTAACAGATGTTGATTTAACAGCTGTTTTTATTGAAATTCATAAAATGTGTCCAATGTCCAAGGTAATTCACCACATGCTACAAATACAGCACATGCAGAGTTTGAAAAATGCTGGAATATTAATTTAATGGTAACTGAATTTATCTTTATTGTATTTATTTATTTTTAGACTGTTTGTGCAAGCTGCCAGTAACAATCCAATATTAAGACAATTAGAATTCCTACTTTTTAATATGCTCTGATTTTCTGAGTTTAACTAAATATAATTATCATGATACCTAAATAACTGAATTATTCAATTTAAAAATAATGAAGAAAGTAGAGAATTTGTCACACTCAAGCACCACAACGAAATGTGACTTCCGCATTTAACCTTTTACATGTGCACATGTGGAGCAGTGGGCAGCCATTAACAGTGCTCTGGGAGCAGTGTAGCAGGGCGGTACCACAGCAGTGCCGGAACTTGCGACCTTCGGTTCACAAGGGCAAGGTCCCAACCACTAGGCCTCCACTGCCTGACAATGCTTGTTAGTGTTAGTGTTTGTCTCTTTAATTAATTTTCAGAAAAATAAGTGGCTATTGTAATTACAAGTCTCAAGCATCTGAGGTGTGATCGTGTGTTTATTTTGAAATCTTTGGAAAGCTATACATGGTTTGTGATTGTTAATTTAATTTAGTTATTTTTTATGTTAAATACATATGGTTTTTATTCCAATTTCTTAATTTTTATGTTAAATATGTATGTTTTCTTTCCAATTTCTTATTTGTGAAAATAAAAATGTCTATTTCTTGTTGGCCAGAGATACTAAGATAAATACTAAAATACTAGGTCACTTGACAAATCCAAGTCAAGTCTCATGTTTCTGAAAGTCTTTGCCAGTTCTTGAGTCTCTGAGATAAGAATCAAGATCAAGTCGCAGGTCTCAGGGGTCAGTTCCCAACTTTTTTTGGAATGTTTTGGAGGTCTGAATGACAGGAAAAGATGAATATTTACAAATAAAATGAAGTTGACCAGACAAAACATGAGTCAAAGTAAATTTAGAAATCACTACTTTTTTGTGTTATTTGCATTTTCCATACCGTCCCAACTTTTTCTGATTTGGGGTTGTAAACAGGCCTAACCTGCTCTAATGCACTACAGTGCACACTTTCTTGTGACCTCTGTTACACTGGTGTTTATTAATTCACCTCATTTCTGTTTATTAGTTATTAATTGATAGTGACAGCCACAACTGTAATTGATCTGATACATTCTGTAAATACATTCTGTCATATGCATAACGTAGATTCCTAGATTTGAATGCAATTTTCTGTTTCACTTACTTGTTTTATTAGTTTAACTAATTGTAGTTCCTGGATAATCTGTCTTCTGAATCACGGGCAACTGTGTGGTGCTTCCACTGACTCATAACTAGTAATTTGTTTTGTAACAGAATGCAGGGCATAACGCATGGACGTTCTAGTAACAGCATAAAAAAAATGGCCCCACTGTACAATTTTGCTATGTAATCACATCTACACACCAGCAATAATATTCAGCATAAACCGAGATCCATTTAGCACACAAGCCAGAGCTCTGTCCCAACACATTCCCTGAAGCTTTTAATAGCTGTCAATTAGGCCATCCACCAGGTGAGATGAAGTGGACAAATTGTGCAGTCATTACCCCAAATTAAATTATTCCCATTAAATTAGATCCCGAGGCTGTCTGACTATGAATAATGATGTCACCCTAAAGCCAGGGACAGGGCACAGTCATCATTAATGATTTGAGATTGTGTTTTAATACAGATGGCCAATAGTCTCTAATGACACACCAGTATGGTAAACCTACATGGTATGTGTCAGGTTTTAATTAAGGAAGTAGTTGCGAAGCAGAACTGATGAACTGATTTATTTATCAAAAAATGAAACTCACTACAGCTAAAGACATGAACCAAGTGAAACATAACTAAGACTTACACTCACACTGCATGGAAACAAAGTCTTGGACAGGGAATCTGACAGGATCTACAAAAGTGCTAACAACAACATATATAACAGATACCAGACCAGAGACAAGGGCAAATATAGGGGTATAAATACACAAAACAAGATGGCTGACAGCTGGGAGAGGGAGAAGCACAGAGACAAGGCACAGCTGACGAGACTAATAATCAGGGCAGGGCACATGCGGGGCTACAGAGCACATGGCAGACAATCATAAACAAGGACAAGCGAAATGGCAAAGAGAGAAGAAACAGAAGCCCATATCATGGGCCTAACATAACAGTATGTACTGTATCTCTACTAAGGCAGTCAGTAAGTGCACTGTGGGCCAATGACCACTTGCTCTGATGGTGCAGGAATAGGCATTCACAATGCATCTGGAATCACACTGGATTATCTAAGGCTATCCAAAGGACTGCAAACTATGCACAGGCCCACCTACTAAAAATGAGTATTTGTTAGGTGCAAGGTTTAAGGGTGTACAGAAATAATGGAGCTGTCAACAGCTTAGCAGAAATGACAATTCAGTATTAGAGAGCGTCCTCTTAATAAGTGATGTTCCCATATCCTAGAAAGGCTGAAGACATTTACTGTATGCCTCTCATCTAGTTCAGGAAGCATTCAGCTTATGACCTGATGGTGCAACTCTAAAGTTATGGCCCAGAAAGTAACAACTAAGTGTAAACTCTGCCCCCAAATTCTGTACTTCAGGAGAGTTCTACCACACATCACTTTCCACAGGTCTAGCATCTATCATCTTTCAGATATCAGCTTTCCATCTGTTGATCAACTTGCATTGTTAACTAATTGATAAAGAAATTTGGTGCCAGCAATTTTTCCTCACTGATGTCATCAGTGTCACAGATGAGTTGCTGAAGCCCAGGCTTGAGAGCATTAGTTAGCACTGTGCACTGGCTGAGAAGATTTGCACGTCTGTGAGAAGAAAGAGAGAGAGAGAGTGAGTCAGAGAGAGAAATAAAGAGAGAGAGAGAGAGAGAGAGAGAGAGAGAGAGAGAGAGAGAGAGAGAGAGAGAGAGAGAGAGAGAGA
>JBBPDA010000081.1:21577397-21596067 GCA_037974385.1 Arnoldichthys spilopterus | reverse complement strand
TGTAAAGCTGCTTTGTGACAACGTCAGTTGTAAAAAGCGCTATACAAATAAACTTGACTTGACTTGACTTGACTTATACAAATTATTCATTAATTACTGTAGATAATTAAGAAGTGTAAAGTTTTGTCTGTGATTTTAACCCATTAATAAGGAGTTCTACGGTAGTCACAAATCATTTGATAAGCATTGACTAGACTCCCCTTAAATATTCTATTAATCATCCCATCTCTTGATCCCAACACATTTCTTTCCTTCACTTGTTCACCTAGTTTTGTCATTCACTTTCTCTGTATTCCTCTGCCCGCTCTTTCCATAAGTGCAATATTCCCACTTAGTTTTTTGCCTTCTTGCCCTTTTTCTTTGGTTCTACCTTCCAGCATTATGCTGTGGTCTGCATGTCTGATGGGAAATCAAAGGGAATTATGGCCATTAGTTGTGAGGGGCTTTCATGTTCCACTTCCCTGGGTTTTCACAGCAAGAGCTGGACCTACAAGAAGATTGTCTCCTTGCGTAAAAGAGACTGTGCCCCAAGCCATGACCAAAAACGTGGAGGGCAGGGAGAAAAAAGTGTGCCCCAGAGCTAGTCTCCAGTTTTAACATGCATTGTTCAGCCAATATGTCCAGACAGTACGTTAGGCCTGCTGCCCAAATGGCACGATAGAATCTATGTAAACTTGAGGTTTTTCACCAAAGCCTGAGTTCTCTGCTCCACTTCTCTCACATCTTTTTCCAAATTTGAACCAATTACAGAACTATAATCACTGGATAACTAGTTGACAAAACTGCATATTCAGGAATCAAAATCAATTGATATTAACTCCTAAGACTATATTGGTAAGTGACTGATATATACATTATTAATCATGGCAGTAAGTATGCTAACTAAAACTTTATAAAACATTTGAATAAATAGACAACCATAAATTCCAAATCATAATACAGTTTTTGTTTTAAAATAGTTCATTTTAAATCCATAAAATTACACAATGTCTAGTTTATATATTGATGCTGTTGGAACCAAACATCATATCTCCAAAATGGCAAACAACATTTAATGTAATGAATTGATTTTTTTTCAAATGCTGAACCATTTTTATTGGTCCAATCATTATGATAACAATGATTTGTTTTAAATTAGCTTGCAAAGCCTGCACAGTGCAAGCTTCAGGTAAAGAGTAAAAACACATTATTTTTGTAAGTGTTTATGCCATGTTTAGTGCACCCCTACAGAATGCTGCCAGGAATCATTAATAATTCTAAATCTTTTCATCAGGCTTTAAAGAGCATCTCATGCAGGGGCTGGATTAACATTACTCGAAGAAAGAATGAGCTAGCCAAGCCCCCAGCATTTACCTCCCACAGCATGCCACTGGAAGTGAGCTGCTCAGGAATGAGAGGATGATCACAACAATGCACATGCAAAAGACAAAAACAACAACACAGCCAAGAGACCACAGAACATTATTATTTTTTATTGTAGTTAATATGTTTTCTAGCTTTTTGTTTTCAATATGTTCAATAATTTAATGGTTCTATAGGATACTGCTTCAAATAACTCTTTTTGGCACCTTTTGGCATCTTTGGAATACTAAAAAATAAATAGCCACACCACAGTCATTTTATCCCACATTTGTGGTCTCATAAAGTGGCGAATGCCTGTCCTTCTTCTATGACAGCTCTTAGTAAGCTAGTGGACATGATTTATTGTAATTAGGGTTTGGAGACCAGTGCACAAGGGCAGCTTTGTCTAGAAGCTAGTCTGGCTGCTGCTAAAATAGCCCATTCGGACATATCCACTTTATGGTGCATCCTTACTGAGTAGAAACCTTGCTGATTTGATTTGCCTCAAATGTGTAATTTGTGACCCATTGCCCCTTATTACATTTGATTCAATGCTGTGCTCTTCTAAGAACAAAGAAGCCAAACTTGAGGAAAAGGAGCATGCGAACGTTGCAAATGTTTCAGTTTCAGTATCCAATTAAGGGCAGATCAGGTGTGTTTTCAGGTTGAATGTGGTACTATACAAAGAAATTGCCCAAAAACTCAACCCAGAAAGAGATTATTGGGGTTGACATCTGAATGCCTTGACTCAATAGATATGGAGTGACTGCTGTCCAAGTTAATTGGTCAATCTCAAGGATAACTAAGATCAATGCTAGGCAAAAACTGGCCTGGTCCACATCTCAAGTTGAAAGACAAATCATCTCCACATTCTTAAATGCTTGTAGGAAGTACAGTGAAAGCATGCATATAGGCTTGTGTATTTAAGTACTATTTAAGAATTTTTCATTTAACATCCTGGACGAATTAGAAATCACATTAGCCATTGCCGTTGTAATCACAGACTTCAAGGAGCTTGAGCAAAGGCAACAATGCATGTGAATTGAAGAGCAGATTATGGCAAGAGCGCTTGTTATCAAGGCAACAAATCACTGATTAAAAGAAGATGGTTAGACTGAACAGATCTTATTTTCCCCCAATAGCTATGTGTGGTTTGTTATTGCTCATTTAAATACATTACAATTTTTTGGCTTCAATTTGAATTATAAATGATGATTAATAGTGACAGTCCTACTACAGTGTTTGTGCTTAAGCCTTTATATTCTTGGTTGATTAGATTTGTTTTTTACTAGTTGAACCAGGTGGTTTACAAACACATGCATAAATCACGCTAAGTAAATTACAGCAATTAAAATGCATCCTGTGGTGGTTTAGCACTGAATGAATGGTAACAGTATGTTTTGAATAAATGCTAAAGGTATGTTTGCATAGCTACCATAAATCCAGGTGTGCAGTCATCTCCTATCATTTGTGGCAGGATTAGCAGTTCCATGTACATGGATTCCTAAAATGAAAACCCCAGTAAAATGTGCTACTTGACATTGATCTTTGTTGATCTTTGTTGTTGTTGCACCACAGAACTTCCTTGAGAACAACATGAACATATCACTACACCATAACAGTTGCACCATGTTTAAGAAAAGAAAAATAGACTTTAAACAGTAAAATATATTTTTACTCAGAGTCAGTAAAAATAAATAACAAAATGAGGTTATGTTATTAACGACCTGCATCTAATCAACTACTTCTGTGCAGTTAAAGTATTGTGGAGGGTAAGAGGTGGCGCTGCCAAGATGATGCCCAAGAACTTGATCATCCCTTGATTGCCAGCCCAGGGACAGGACACTTTTCAAGTGGGCTCTGTAGCCATTGAGAAGGGAAAGCAAGACAAATGGAACAGGCTAGTATGCACCGAGAACAGACTGAGCTCAGAGGAGTGGTGGTTTTGGTTTTTCGGTTTCATTCCTGTCGGTTCGGCCAAGCTTAAATATACCCTCACCTCTGGCCAGTGCACATCAGCCATTCCTTGGGTTGGCGTGTCACAGTATGTACTCTTTATGTCTTTTTAATTCATTTTTTTTATGTATGCAAAGTGTTCTAGAAGTACTGATGATACCCATTATATACTCAAAAAAGCATATTGTGATGTAAAATATTTTGATAACATAGACATTCTGAAAGAGTGAAGTTTTCAAACCAATTTTATTTATGTCATAAAATATTCAATGTTGTCTTTTTGGGAAAATTAATAATGGAATCTAATGATGGCGAGCTTGTGAATCTGTAGTCTGGGATTTGACTGCCTCATTTGTGTTGCAATGGCAAAACAGGTTAAATCAGATATTTCCCCAAACTGTAGTCATAGAACAACACCAAGTTTTGCCAACAAAGCTTACAGTAATTTAATTCCCCATGTATCCCTGTATGAAGCTGCACACAGTTTCACGTAGGCATTGTTCACCTTTGCAGTTTGACTGTCACCTTGATGTCTACCAGAGCTTGTCCCATCACTGCCCTTGCTGAAACAGTAGAACATCATTTCAGCCACTCTGCTGAAGAGACAGAGTGAGAAAGAACGGCAGTGTCAGGCAGAGCAAAGGCATTTGAGTGCATTGTGCAGACCAAATGGGCCAAGTATGAACTGTTATTGGCTTTTTCCCAGCAGAGCAATTCCAGGACAAAATGCTCTCACAGCGAGTTAGACTCTCCATTTCTCTACTTCACCCCAGCAAAGGCAACGAGCTTCGCACACCCGCAACAATGCTCATAAGACCCAAATTCTTCCTTCGATTCATCTTAATTTGGCAAGAAGAAGTCCAAGCACAGATGCCTTGGCAAGTTACTGCCTTCACTGTGCTAGCAAGTGTAAGGCACCCAACTTGATTAAGGAAGCAGTTCCAAAGTGTCTACTGTCAAGAACCCATGCCAAAATACAATTGTTTTTAAAATAATGCCGTTTTGATGGGGGTTTTTTTTCCCCCCTGTAACAAGCAAAATCTCTACCTCCACAATTATACTCTATCCAGTCAAGACATGGGCAGCAATTAACACTTACAATCCAAGATTCAAGATTTACAAACAGTTATATGTCACAAACAGTGGTACTAGTACAAAGTGTAGTGAAATTTATCTCTGAACTCCCAAAAGACTGTGTAATTGTTTAGTTAAGAAAGGAAGTATAATAAATACGAAAACTAACACTAAACGATAAATACACAGAATAAACGGTATATACACAACATTAACATTTTAAACAGACCAAAATGAATTTGTAGGACAAGAAGTTTGCAGATAAATGTAGAATGTAATTTACATGGTACATAAAGTGAAGATGAATTTAAATACTCAAATATAAAAAATATATAAAGTGCAGATTAGGCAGATGTGCAAATGGCAGAGTGCAAATACATCTAGCAGGTGTGCAAATGGTAACGTGCAGATAGATCAGTTTTGAAGGCAGTACAATGCAGTGGTTGAGTTTTTCTGCATAACAATTGACTATACAGTTTTACAGTACAGTGGTGGCGTGAGATGTACAGTCCAGGTGAGACCTGAATGTGAGAGTTAATCCTTTCTTTTGGTACATTATTCATGCTAGTATGTAATTACCTACATAGCATATTACAAAATTTATTTGATTTACATAATTGATCATTGAAAAACTAAGCAAAATAAAAGACACTTTTAATTTCTGGCAGAACTAGACTCTACACACAACAATAAGTATTTTATCCAAAGCAAATCAAAATAAAATCTCTTCTTCCAGAGCTTTAATTAGGCCTGAAATACCGTCCTGAATACAGCCCCATGCTTTTTGTTCAACCCAAAAAGACACATGCCATTTTGTTTTGCTTCCAAACCTGACCCAAGCCTGACAAAACTCTGTCCAAGCCCAACTCAACCTGAACTACATTATTAGGGTTTTAGTTTTAAACTGATTCAGGAACAATAGCTTTGTCTGAAATTGACTTAAACTGATCCATCATAAAAACTGACAGTGCATGGTACTTGTGCAGTGACAAAATTAGACCATCCATTAGACCACAGATAAATAAAATGAATAAGAAAATAGTTTCTGAAATTAATACTAAATCCTTCTTTAACAAATTCATTTACCAAACTATGCTGTTAAACAAGACTAGTCTGAATATTGTCCTGTTCTCATACTGTGGACACTAGGAAGATATTTGACCTTGTTTAATCAAATGTATTTCCTTACATAAATGGAAATATTTCTGACCTCACAAATAAAATATATACTTCCATTTGGATGCACTAAACTGTACTATGCTGAATTGAGTCACTGTTTATTTACCATTTTCCTCACAGGTGTGAACCCTGTGGACCTGCCCTAATTTGTGACTCCAGATTATAAACATAATGAAAATAGGAAGTGAGGATAAACTCAGGAGAAAAGTGAAAATGTGGGGAATAGCAGGAAATCCAGTAAAACCAGGGCTGTAAGAACCAGAACAAAAGAATATGCCCTTTGTATGTCTGTTTATTAAAGTAAGTGAGAAAAAGTAAATAAAACGTTGCAGTATGTGTTTGTTATTACTGGCAATGAATGTAAATTCTAAAGCTTATATGATGAAACTTGAAATTAAGAAGTCCTGCATTCTGCTCACAAATGTGTCATGCTGGCTAGAAGTCAAACCAGAGTGGAACCCCTCCTAGGACTAATGCTGTGGCCTTGCAAATGGAAGACAAAGCGGTCACAGCTGATTAAGACAGAGTGACAAGTACATCCCCCAAACTGTCACCAATAAGTCTTCCACCTGACTATAAGGGAGTAGCCTTCCCTTTGTGCATTAAGCATGCCTGTTTATTCCCATTTGGCTGAACTCAGGATGGCTGTTCATGCTTAAAAGTGATTTGGCATGTATAATTACATTTACGCTACCTCATCAAATCTCACAATTACCTTCTATGGTATAATAGGGGTTACATTTACATTTATTCAGTTGGCTGACGCTTTTATCCAAAGCGACTTCCAAGACGAGGAGCAGTGTAGTGGGACGGTACCTTGCTCAAGGGTACCTCAAGTCCGCATCGGGACTTGAACCTGCAACCTTCAGGTCCCAAGGCCAATGTCCTAACCACTAGGACACCACTGCCCCTAGTGTTAGGGAGTGGACCAACATGGAGTGCATAATCAAGGCTTTAGCTGAAGGGGGGCCAGAATGGTTCAATTCTGATTAGTAAGAAGCACTACAAAGTAATACAACTCCTAGGCCTTTAATTAGGGTCTCCAGACAAAACTTTGCTTTGGCCCCAAAAATTTAAACAGTGCTCCAGAATAACACAGTTACGTTTCTATGTGAATTTTAACCCAGAAAACTGGTGTTTAAATCTAAATTACAACCTAAGTTCATTATTTAACCAAGCTTGTCCAACCTTGAACTTGGAACTACATAAAATATAGTATAAGATAAGTATACCTGTTGGTGAAGCAAGAATAGGCTTATTTAACAGTTTCCCATTGACTGCTGAGTTTCAGCCCAAATGGGTTTACTTGTTACTTTAAGGACAGCATAGTTATCCTTAGTGGACATTGATTGTATGATACAGATGTGGCAGATGAGATCATTTAATTAATTACGATAATTTTCTGTTAATAATACTAAGCTTGCTTGGTCTTTGGGGAATTCTGAGTGTTTGTCACATTTGATTTACAGAAATGGCCTTTTAGACTGTGAAAATGTGAGCATATTGAGGTGAGGGTTTTAAAGGTGAAATATGTCATTTTATGAAATGTCCTCATAGGACTAAATTATGATCCATTTTTGTAAATAGGTGATGATAGAAAATGTCATCTGAAACAGAATTATCTCAATCCCCTGTCATAGCCCTTAATATATCTTTACCCAGATAATAATGTAGTTGATAATAGTGAGGTTGATGTTTTAAATAATAGCCTTAAAATGTGCCTGTTCAAATGCACACACATACACAAATAAAAAGACCAATGTGAATGGGCGATACATTTAAACTCCCAGCCCCCTACCCACACGTTGTAAAAAACAGCAATTATAATTCCCACCATGCTAAATCTTACAAAGCCAGAACACAAGGAATGTTCCAATTGTTTCCTAACATGAGGTGAAACTTTTCATTTATTCCCTATGGATGCTCTTCTAATGCTAATTATCATGTTTTCACATGCTCAATCTGGCATCTGGTCATTAGTTTACTTATTCAGATAATTGCCCTGAATGAGTTTCAATGATTAAAGCCTTAGAGATGACCACAGAAGGAGAAATAAAAAAAATATATAATATTAATAATGGGAATTATTCAAACATAATGAGATTTCAGAGGCCTCAAGATACAAACAAAACAAACAGCAAAACAACACACACAATTATTATGCCAGTAACCTGAAACCAAGCCAAACGAATCCTAATATAATTTTCCCTTAAAATAAATTTGCTTTTGTAAATAAGCAACTTAAATTGCTACATTAACCGACAACTCATATCACTAATTCCACATTGTCTACAGGAGAATGAAACATTTCACATTCTATTTCTGTGCCCACAACCCTATGCAGCAGGTTTTATGTGAATTGTAATATGAACCACCAACCATCCCTAACTCTTTTTACACTGCCCTTCATATGTTGCCATATATCATGGATGACAGCAGTAAGCAATTAAGCATATATTAGATCCTGACCCTGTCAACAGAAAGGCCAGATGCAGGGCTGAAAAGGGCAGACCCAATCTGCTTGATGTATTAACCAAATTACATAAGATTAGAGGTTTTTTTTGCTTCAAATAAATTTGCTAGCCATTTTCCTCACCACAAATATGGGCCATATACTGTATGCACAAACCAACAAGCAAACAAACAAACAAATAAATGTCATGTTTATGTCTGCAATTATGATAGCTTAACCATTTCCAAACTTCCTCTTATTAGGATATAAAGGGGAAAAAAACAAAAACCTTGTTACATCCTGCTGTATTTATGCTGCTTCTTACTGAAACTGATGTAAAGAGTTCTAAACAGTTTTCTTAGCTGCCAAGGTCTTTTGAACAGAATATATAAACACAAGCACCTGCAACTCATTTTGATATGTAGGCATATATGCAAATAAGTGAATCTACCAGGAATTCTCCCTGGATCCATAATGAAAAATTCCCAGTTGCTTGTATTTTTTAGTGTAAACATTATGTTGGCTCATTACAATTTATTGGCAATGAGGTGGGGCCATCTCCACACACAGTTAGCCACAGAGTCATTTGCTTCAAAGCCTTTTAGGACCGACCAGCTGGGGACCCTCTCTCCAGGCAGTCTTAATTAGGATCTCTCTCTAGTATGTTTCCTGTAAACTGATTAGGAGACTGTGCAAATATTGATTGGAGTTGTTTGCCTACAACCATATGGAAGCTATGACTTCATTATTGAGCTACCGAACGAGGCCATCGCCATCTAATGATTGTTGTTATAGGGTAGAACGTTTCAAGCAACGCTCACTGTGCAGTAACTGGATTGTTTCACTACAGGCTTGTAGGATTGTATCATTAAACAGGACAAAGCCTGGAAAGATCATGAAATGTTGAAATATTCTGAATGTGTGCTATGGTGTAATATTAATAGAACATTATTAGAAGCATCTACTTTGCTGGTACAGTACACCTTTTTATGCACAAAGTGTTAGTCACCATCTAGCCAGTTTCAGACCAAAGGACCACTGTTGACTGGATATTTTTGGTTGACGCCCTGTTCTCAACACAGCAGTGACACTGAGGTGTTTCAGTCTCACTGGTGCTGCTGTAATGATGCCCTAGCACAACACACACTACTATGTCACTACCATGCCAGTGTTACTGCTATGCTAAAAGTAGTTTATTACAGGTCTTTCTTTTTTTTATTTTTAACTTTTGATATTTCTTTACCAAACGCACTCAAACAGACATACTACTTTTGAAACTTCTAGTATGTCCTAATATTAAAGTAAGTATTAAGGCTGAGCATCTCCGCGAAAATCCTGTTTTAAGATTCCACAGCATTCCATCGGTCCTTTATCAGGAAGCAGCAGAGCACATTTTAAGAGGTTTAAAAAGTATTATACATCTGAACCTTTCAAAATCTATAGAGACTGCCCCATAAAAACTCACATATATATCATTGTGAATGTATAATAGCTATGTGCTATTTTTTGCTACACCAGGTGGATAACTTGCATAGGTACAGACCCTTTACATGCACAAATCTATATTTTCTCATTTTCACTTTTATTTTTTAGTCCAGTGGAAAATGCACAATCAATATAGTCACTTTGTTCATGTTTAAATGAATTGTTTAAATATATGACATATTTGTTCTTGAGGGTATTCCACTGTGGTGTGAAGCATGTCAGCTAATGACTGCACATGTGTAACTCTACCTAGCTTTTGAAGTAAAAGTGATGTTAAAGTGACTATTTGTCATTGTGAACACACTCAACCACCATAACAAATTGTGACCACTGCATTTAATCCATCACACATGCAGCAGGCAGCAGCTATCTACAGCACCAGGGGAGCGGTATAGCAGGACGATACCTTGCTCAAGGGTACCACAGTGGTGCCCAGGTTGGGACTTGAACCTGGGACCTTCAGGTCCAAAGGCTAATGTCCTAACCACTAGGCCACACCTTGCCCTCACTTTTTACTGGCATATCAATTTATACAAATGATAACCTGGTGGTCTTAAAATCTCCTTTTGTTGTGATGAACGAACAACAAAAGGTTAACAACAGGTCAATTTTCTAAACCACCAATTCCCATTGCAGGTCGTGGGGAACCTGCAACCAACCCCAGCTGACTACAGGCCCAAGGCAGGGTACGCCCCGGACAGGAGGCTAACCCATCGCTGGGCAACACGTAGACAGACAATTTAGAGTAACCAATCAACTTACTGCAAGCCTCTAGACAGTGGGAGAAAACCAGAGAACCTGGAGTAAACCCACACGAACATGAGGAAAGCTCACAGTATGGAATGCATACTTGGCTTTTTCTATATTTTAAAGTAAAAAAATAAACACTAACATCAGCCTTTCAACAAATAAAATGCAATTATAATGAAAAAAAAAGACCAGTTGGCCTTCTTTGTATTACTTTTGGTAGGTACAAACTTCTGCATAACTGGAACACTTCCCCCAAGCACCCCTGACAAGTGTCATTGCAATGCAATAATTAGACAGTCAATATTATTCATTGTACCTGTTAGGGATGTAAATGTTATGACTTATGATTGGTGTGTATATACCAAATAAAGTATATTGTGAGGTCCCGTCTGATTCTGTTTCCCTGGGTCACATGTCCTGTTCGTGTTTGTTTTGATGTACTTTAGTCCTCGTGTTTGTTTTGTGTCTAGCCACACCCTTGTCCCGCCTTGTCACCTGTCTCAGCTGTGTCTCGTCTCACCGTCAGGTGCTCCTTGTTTCATGTTCCTACTTAGTCTCATGTGTTTGTGTTAGTTTTGTCGGTTCTCTGTGGTCTATAACCCGTTCATGTCACGCTGTCCTTAGCCAGATATACGTATATCAGTTTGTGTTCTACTTATCCTAGTTGTTTCCTTATTTTCATTTTACTTTATTAAACCCTAGTTACAAGCCCTGAAGCTTGTATTTTCTTCCTAAACCCCTAAAGGTTACATATAGGAATTTCATGAAGTGGAAGGTGTTGCTAATAAAGTGGAACTTGTTTGTTTTTTTGTTTTTTTTAAATAATGTGTCACTGATATATGCCCTACAATATTTTTGCAAAACTCATCACCTGTCTTTTTGAAAGTCAGCCACACGTTCAAGCCTGTGTCTGTCACATTGAATAACATCAGAATGTGTGTCAAAACATGCTCATGAGTGTTCGTATAAATAACTCAAGCAGATTTAACATTTCAGTGGACCATTTATGCAGGGCCTGCAGGAGGGAGAAGTCTGAACATGCTGGGGAAAAATACAAAAATGCTTGTCAAATGAACAAAAGCAGATTAACTCTACACTCACTACATTATGTCTGTGTTTACTGTCAGCTGTTGAGTATTAAGTCTTATCCACACACAATTGAATAGTATTGAGGTGGCTGAGAATGACTATGACTCATTCAGATTTCATACACAAGCAAACATGACAAGGCAGCGTAAAATTGTTCGGATAACAGTAAAGTTGTGCCTTTCACTGGAACTTACTTCAGGTGCCTGCTACAACATAACTGTAGTTTATACACTGGATTAGATCAAGACTGAAGGACTGGATGGAGAGGCCGCGAGAGAGGGTGAGCAAACAGGATGAAAATTATGCTAGACAATTTCATGTACATGCATGTGTGTCTCAAACACAGTTGTATTTTTTATGTTATACACAAGTGAAGAGTTTTTTTCAGGTTTGTTTATAAAATCAGGTATAAGCCCTTGCAGCTCACAGCAGCAGTTTTATTCAAACTGATCAAAAACAAACTGGAAAGCATTACATCAAAGACGCATTAGTAAAGATCCATCTCTCAAATTATACATGATTACGGGTTCTCCTGAGTGCTTATTCAGAAGAAAAGCCGAGATCAAAATGGGACGGTGTTTTATTTATCGAATCACAAATTGAGAAATTCACTTTTATAGTCACACTTTTAATCCCACCTTTCCCTGAAAACAGAAATACCCTTTTTACTTTTATTCGTATTGGTTTCATTAAGAATTCTGAACTTGCACTTGCGTCCAAGTCTACCTTTATCACAGTAGACACACAGTTTGTGTGTGTGTGTGGGTGACTGACCTGCCAGCATATCTGTTTTCTTATCGATAATGTATGGCATATCATGAAGATGAAAATCAGACAGTAGTAAACACAGGCTGTTGAGCAGCTGAAGTCTTGCATCAAAAATGGGACCTCAGTTTCAAAAATGAACATATGTTTTTTGAGGAGGGCATAGGCTCTCACGGGGCAAATATGTCAGAACAAGAATGTCTGGGGGCATGAGAAGCTTTGAAAAGGTTAGATTTGTAAAAGTCTAGTTTTCAGTAGGTCCAAAAACTGCTCCAGAACTTTTTGCTGGTATTTTCTCGATCCCAGTACTGGATGTCACACCGGTGTCATCCCTAATATTGAGAGATAGAATTTTTACTACATTTGTAGTCAGGTTACATATCAGACTGTGCTTTTAACAAGGACAAATGCCATGCATTTCAGAGAAAAAACTTGTTACTGCCATTTAGCAGTTGTTTTTTGCAAAATTGTTGACAGCATCTAAAATTCATGCCAAACAGGATGAAAGTAGACAGATGCTGTAGGGGACCTAAGAGATATTCCCTTTAAAGCCAACTTTCTCCACATTATCAATCTGGAATGAGTGTTTGTGTATTCATCCATGCAATGCACTCATTGATTTTTTTTTTATTAGCATCTGGCTAAGTCAAACACTTGTACAAGCCATTTGAAAAATAATAATAAAAAAAAGCTACCCTGTATATTGGCTGAACATTTAATTATATGATTTTACATTTTTTTAAATAATACTTATTTATGCAAAATTCAAATTGTCCCAAATTAGGGAGTACATTTTTTAAACATTTTTACATAACTTAAAATAAACCATAAATCTGTAAAATGAAGTGAAAAATATGAGTTATATAAAATCAGAATGATGGGCTTCAAACAGTTCAAAGTGGATAAGCAATGCAAAGTAAAATTATTTTATGACAAACTGACTGATTGACAGATTGATTGATAGGTTGACTGGTTATGGTAAATTTTGGGGAAAACTGATTTTTGCATTTTTGTTCTTAAATGCAGACTTAAATATGACAAAAATATGACAATGCAGGTAAGCAATCTTAAAACACTTTCAGCACTAAAAAGAAATAAACTATTGGGTTCCCTGACTTTGCAAGGAACAAAACTGTAAGGGAACAGGTAAGACCCCCTGCAGCAGAAGGGGGGCTACCGCCACCCAGCGACCGGCGCCGGTCTCCATCCCCCGAGTATTGACTGGTCCAACCTAATCCAGGTGCGGCTAGTTAGCCCCCTCATCACCTGGCGATATAGGCAGGGCCGGGACACGGGGAGAGCATGGAGGTTACTCATTGTATGCCATCGAAAGGTGACAATTGTAGGGTCAGTATCGAACGAGAAGCATCAGGTAGGTGCTGCTTAGGAAGTATTTAGTTGTAGGATCAGTATTGAACGCGCAGCACCAGGTTAGTACGGCAGTTACCACCGAGCGCCCCTCGAGGCTTTCTCCAACTGAGCGCCGGACCACCGGTTCCTATGTTGCTGGTTTTTGCAAATAAAGACTCTTTGTTAACCGCACTGGTTTCCAGACTCCATTCGTGACAAAAACTTCAATTAGTTGTTGGAGAACAGCTGCATGAAAACCCACACTCAGAAGCTGATTGTGGACTCCGCTATTAATAGCACTGTTTTAGCGTTTCTCAAGGGCCTCCAGAAAAATAACTCTGCAGGAGAGGTATAAGAAAAGTGCGCTGGCCTGAAACTCTTTCATGTTTGTTCTGGAAACCTTGAGTCATAACATGTGAAGGTGTGTGCAAGGGTGTGCGTGTGATTGTTTGACCTCTATAATGCTTGCTCTCTCTCTCTCTCTCTCTCTCTCTCTTTTCTCTCTTTTAAATGCAGCTGAAAGCTACTACATAATCAGGTCAAAGAGAGTCAGGATTTTCCAAATAAATAGGCTGAGGACAAATTAAAGCACTTCCAGAAATGCTTCTTGTTAAACCTTCTCCTTTTATCAAAAGAATACCCTATACATCCTGTCACTATATATATACAACTCTTACTGAGCATCCACACATACATCCATAAATCCATATGCTCTTCTTTAACCACTGCATTATTACTTTGCCTTGTTTAGCAGCTGAATTACACATATCGCAGATGTCTTACCAAATGCCGTACATATATACATGAACTGATTTCAGTATTTAAGTAGAAATTATTAATGACCTTTGTACTGTTCATAAAACAACCTTTGATCACTGTTTTTCCTGGCAATCATACCATACTCTTAATGAAAATCATTTTTTAGCAGAAGAATTGTTTGTTGCAATTACTATCAACTTTGAATTATTTATTTACTTATTTACTGAAAAAGATTATTTTATAATAAGCCAAATACTTCAATTAATCACAGCTAAACGTACTGACATATTAATGCTGTAAAAGGCCTGCCTTATGTTTGGTGCTACTACAGCTGTTCTTGTTGTTGCTCAGAGAATGATGCCCAGCGAATAAAAGCAACAATGTTGGCTTATGTCTGCCCTCTCAAATATTTTACTGACATAACCAGCCATTGTTTAAAAATGAAACAGCATTATCTGCTTTTTAGTCTGTAAACAAAATAGGGGTTTATATTGAACTGGTCATTTTCTAATTTGTTCTAAGCAGAAAAACATTTCTAACCTGCCAATCTGGCCACCCATACCAGGCACTTCTCTAAGTATAACTCTTCTGTCTCAGTAACATCAGTCCTCAGATGATACAAACAATGATCCAAACAGCAGCAAATGCACTAAAGAAGACCACTGCTGAACTGCTGAAGCTGATTTCTAGTGACAGGAGCTGCAGAAGACGTCATGATCCATCATTAACTCAGAGTCAATAAACTGCTCTTGGACATCAACTGGAACATGGCCAGTTTTACAGGACATCTCCCCAATAAAACCTAACACTGAAACACACCACTCTATATATTTTTGAGCTCACTGCATCATCTGAAACAAGCACTATAGTTACTTTTTCACTACAGACCAGTGCAGAACATAAAAGTTGCCACAAAAGACAATTCAAAGACTCACAGAAACTGGAATATGGCAAATCATGATTTTATTTTTTTCTTTTGTTTCTAAAGACTATAACAATAAAAATCACTATGTACAGCAATTCAGCTCTTCAAAAAATTGGAAGAATAATAAATGATGATTCCGTCAAGTTGCCCAGGCCCCTAAACATATGATTTTCTACTCTCTCTCAAAATCCAGATGCTTTCTGCCCTTTGCCATATTCTATCTGAGAAACTCAAAGCCTGTTTTACTTTCAAAATGTCCTAATACCAGATAGTAGCCAGGTCACAGTGCCCATCGTTCAGTTCAATTATGTAGTTGTCACTATTAAGCAGATGTGATGGCATGAGAAGCTGCCATAGGCTTCCAGAATCTTCTAGCAGGTTCCAGCTAGCTAAATGGCATGTCACACTGGTTTTTGCTGGATCTGAGAAGGACAGGTATATTTCACCCTGGCCTGCTCTCCAGGACAGTACAGAGAGATTACAGACCCTTGTGGCTGTCTCTCTGTGTTGCTCACTTTTACCTTCCTTATCTATGAGGCCTCCTATTTTTCGGGAAACCTCTCTTCTATTTCTGACTAAACATCTGCTTCTGTTTACTATGTCATTTATGCCCATCTTTTGCAAGAATATGGGTTGAGCTGACTATTCTAACATGAGACATGATAAGTATTTAGTCATAATCCAGGTTTAATAAGTAAGTGTGGACGAGGGCAATAATGGATTAATCTGAGTACAGAAAAACTGGTCCAGTACCTACACACATTTATCACGCAACATAACTATGAAAATAGCTGATGTCCTCTGAAGGTAGTGTTGTGGTCATGTGATTTTCCCCACAATGCATGATTATTCAATGATAACTGTATCAAAACATTTTTCTTTATTAGCACACCTCTTGTAATGGAAAAAGGATGTTCAGAAAGGATAGAGACCTAACCATGCTTACCCTACAAATTCCTTCTTTCATAGCGGTCATTCTGTCATTTTAGAGAATGTTAGCAAAAATTCTAACAATACAAAAGAATAAAAGAATATGTGATTATGGGTTTGGAACCATACCTTGCCACACCACAGTGCCTACAGGAAAAGCACTAACTGACCATAAGTTGCCATCATCCATGACATAAATAACAATGTAAAGTAACTGTGTTTGCAGGGTTGGCTTAGAGGTTAGGATCTTGTGAACAGAAGGTTGCAGGTTCAAGTTTCAGCCTGGGTGCCACTGAGGCACCCTTGAGCAAAGTACCTTCTCACTATACTGCTCCCCAGGCACTGTTGATAGCTGCTCCATGTGTGCTCTTGTGATGGGTTAAATCCTGAGGTCACATTTTTGTTGTGGTGCACATTTCTGTGATTGAGCCTGTTTACATGACAAATAAGTCACTTTCACGTTATATAATAAAAAGTAACTGATTGAATATTAAACTCTTATGCCATAATTATATGTATTATATTAATCATTATATCATTATTATATTATATTATATATATATATAGATAAGATAAGATAAACTTCTATTAGTCCCACAAGTTGGAAATTTGCAAATAGTCTTTTAACAAATAATAAAAAAATATCAACAACAAAAAACACTGCAAACATGGAAACCCCAGGAAAATGAAATATAATGGTAAAAATTATGTAGCATCAAGTACTGTAAGTAATGTATATTTTTACATACAACCCATTCTTCCAAAAAAACGCTTTTAGAAATCCTCTGTGGTTACAGCGGCTTGCAGTAGACCATATCACACAGCTACAAGACTTAATAAGGAGAAACAAACACTTTCAACCCCAGCGAGACACTTTAGTAATGACATTAATGAACAAAAGAAGCAACGTGCTTTACACCATTATTTGATTTACAGTAAGGAAAAAGTAAGGAAAAGTCAACATTTGTTTTTGATATGCCATATACACTCTTCAAAATAAAGATACTAAAAGACTAGAAGAATTATTTTTGTTTCTGTGAAGAACCTTTCAATGATGCTTTTTGTAATACATATTTTCTTGTGTGTGTATAAAAAATCTTCTTTGAAAGGACTTGTTTTAAGGTTCTGCATACCTTTAAAAAGTTTCTATAAACTCAATTACTAAAATGTTTCTTTAGGAAACATATTATTCAGTGACATCACTCCCAGAACCTTTACAAATAAATACAATTAACACATTTCACTGTTGATTTCTATGGTAAGAAATGACCAGCTTTTTGCAGCATTATGTTTCAACAAACCAATCCAGCTATTTGAACCAATATCGAACCAATATCTGATATCAGTGTCAGATCTGTGAATTCCTAGTACTAACCACTGCATAATGGGGACACCCTACCCTGTCTTTCGTTTTGGGGAACTTGTTTCACCTTAATGAAGAATGAACACTAGTTTATGCACGCTCTCCAACACTAAATGTGTTACTGAACATAGTAAAGAAATGTTTCTTCTGAAAGTGAATGCAATATACAAGCATATCTTTTAAGTTAATGCCAGAGACAGTGTAAGGCAGAACCTGACAGGAGCTATCAAATGCTTGTTCGTAACTGAAGCAGAGAGACAAGCTAGCAGAATAAGTGTGCATGACAGCTGAGCTTAACATGAAGACACAGATGGAGATGAAGAGGCGTCTGTCACTGATCACAGCAAAGTTGCGACCATATTAAGTCTGTTTAAATGTGTGATCGTCATAGAAAAATTGCAGAGATCTACTGAAAGTGTGACTACTCTTTTAACAGAAACAGGGCAGTGATGGAGTAGGCTTTAAGGGTCTGGATGCCCAGAGTCGATTTTGCTCCTACACAGCAATTTGGCTGTGGCTCAGAGCAGCTTTTTCAGGGCACGGTAATCATGCCAGATCAGTAACTGTTGTTTCACATTTACATTTACATTCAAAAACACATATCTCCTGTATTCATGCCTCTAGAAAAGATCAATTTGATTTACAACTATACTGCCTCTTTGATATTTGCCCTCTCTGTAGATATGCATTAGAGCAGCCACATTTATTGTACAGTAGGGCTGAATAATATTCACATTGTAATATTTTACACATTCACGGTGTTACCCATTTTCACAGAAGCCATAAAAAGCAGGTTCTGCTAGTTTTAAAAAAAATGCAGTATGCAATATATACACTACCCACAATAAGTTAGGGATATTGTGAGCGAATTCGTGGATGTCATACATACAGTGTTTGTTTCACTTCAGACATTTTTGGGATAGGGAGGCAATTGTATTGGGATTATACACACACCTCATTTGGTGTTTTCCATGTAATAGTCTCATTGTGTACAGGTGTGCCTTATATTGGGGCCAGTACCAAAAGACAACCTTTCTCAATGTAGCATCAATTTCAACATTATGTGGGTATAAAAAGCTGGTATTATCAGTAAGTCATTCGAAGTTCATCATTGAAACAGCCATAAACACACGATGTCATTTAACGGACGAGCAGCGTCACCTGACCATGACGCACCTTCAGGTCGGTGGCAGGCAGTCAGATGTTGCTCGTGAACTTGGTGTGTCTCAAAGTGTCATCAGCAGACTTGCAT
>JBBPDA010000081.1:21562669-21577297 GCA_037974385.1 Arnoldichthys spilopterus | reverse complement strand
TACGTCACCCCCTTTTACCCATGAGAGAAGGAGGATATTGCATTTCAAAGGGTGCCACATTGTAAATACCAGTGGTGCCTCTGCAAACACCCTTAGCCAAATGGCTGGGAGCAGAACTAAAGAATGTCTAACCACAGACCTACAGGGCAATACCACCTAAAGAACATTTGAGTGGAAACTTTCAGCTATTCAAATAATAATTTTTGTTAATGAAAGGTATGAATGTGAAAATCATTTTAACAGTTTAGAGAACCTCCACATCTTGAATCTTTTTTTTCTAATTGCAGGAAACATGCATATGATCTCAGTAACTGGCCATTACTCAAAAACAGAGCACTATGGACACAATGCTTTTATAACACAGTATTATTCACGTGAAAAAATCTAATGCAGCTGGAGTGCTTCTTTTAATATCTATTTGTGTAAACTTTCATGAAGAACTTTACAAGACCTCTGTACCACTCCAGCTGCATTTGCAGATCTGGCACCTCAACAGCGGGAACCGCTAAAACACTGCCTATGTAGTCCTTTTCCTGCTGATAAATCTTTAACATGTTTCAAGTGAAAGATATAAATTTTGGAGAAGTCAAAGTTACTCATCAAACTACAGAAAATGAACAAACAAATAAAGAAACAATACATTTATTAATTCATCATCCAAACTGCTTTATCCATTTGGGACACGAGGAAGCTGGAGCCAATCCCAGCTGACTATGGGCACAAGGCAGGGTATACCCAGGACAAAAGGCCAACCCACTGGAGGACAACACAAAGACAGACAACCATTCACACACACACACACACACACACATACACACTTACACCTATAGGCAATTTAGAGAATCCAATTAAACTAAACCGCAAGCCTTTGGACAGTGGGAGGAAACCTGAGCTTCTGGAGAAAACCCACACAAACAAGAAGAGTACATGTAAACTCCACACAAGAAGGCACTAGAGACCAACCTGTGGATCAAACCCAGGAATTTCTTGCTGTGAAGTGACAGAGGTAGCCACTGTACCATCATGCTGCCCTAAATAAATAAATAATTAAAGCAATAAAATCACAAACATGAATTCAGAGTTCACATTGAGGGTAAGCATCACAGCAGTATATGTTTTTGCATTATAGTTCAAGTAAGTCACCATCTATTTTAAAAGTTATCACGGACAGTGGCTAGCTAACTTTCTATTGCAGAGCTTCTCGTTTGTCTATGCGTTTCTTGTTCCTTTATCACGTCTACTAACACAATGTATAAATAGATTTGTTTAAAAAACTCCCAAGTCCTGAATCAGTGCAGTCAAGCCTAGGTTCCTAAATGAGGGAGTAGGCTTTCTTTTGCAAATGTAATGCCATTTAAAACACCTAACACCAGCAATAATAGTAATAGTAACATAGCTTATTTAAATTAGTATTTAGTATTTGGTAAATGAACCCAGCCAAACCACAAAAACCAAAAATGGACACACTGATAATAGTCAGTCACTCACTGATAAAGGTCAGTAAGTGAAGTGCGTAAGAGCGGAGTTAATGTGCTTAGATTTTTTTAGATAGTTATTTAGGGCTAATTTATACACATCCTGCAGAACAATTTAAGTAAAGCAGAATCATAATTGCTAACAAAATTAAAACTGTTTGATTCACTGAAACCAAGAAAACAAGTTAAAAGAATAAAACTCCTCATCCACATCATGTTGGGAAGAAATTAAATTTTCCATGTTTCTTTGTACTTTCAGTGGCTTTTTCTGTCAAGACTCAAGACATCAAATTTTTAGACAATTTCATCTTTCTTTTTTTTTTTCCTGGAATTCTCCATAAAAATGTAATGATATTTGCCTGTCCCTAAAAGCCGCTTAAGATTATATTAACTTTTCACCTCCCCCTCCCATTACATGAAACATTTAGCAGAGTGGTGATATTAGGAGAAGAACATTTATTTAATGTATATACTTTATTAATCCCAGATGGAAAATGGTCTTTGCATTTTATCCATCCAAAGCAGTGAGTGCACACACACACACTAAGAGCTGTGAGTAGTTAGCACTACAACCAGAGTGGCCCTCCACATGGTCACAGTGCCATGGGAGCAGTTGGGGGTTAAGTGCCTTGCTCAAGTGTGCCTTCCTGCTGGTTCAGGGATTCAAACCAGCAACCTTTTGGTCACCAACCCACTTCTCTAACCTTTAGGCCATGGCTGGTAACATGCTGCCGCACTTACTGACAAAAAATCAATATAAAATGATTCTAATGTCTGTGTAATATATATAATTAGTGTAAAATGTTTTATCATTGTACAAGTGATTGTCTGTATAGATTGTCATTGGTGGGGAACACCCATTGCACCCATTTAAGCCCCATAAATGATCACTGAAGGTCTCGTCCTTTCTTAAAACAAATTCCAGATATTTTCACAATTCACACAATCTATAAAATGTACTCATGGCTGGAAGTGTTACTGTCACTGTCAATACTGAGTACATTAGAAGGGTGAAAAAACTGAGAGAGAGAGAGAGAGAGAGAGAGAGAGAGAGAGAACGGCAGAGAAACCAAGCCAAGGAGAGCAGGCAAAACGCAGCATGCCATCCTACACATGAGCTCTGCGCTCTGGGAATTTCTCAGAGGGCTGTCATCTTCTCATCTCGGCTCTGCACAGACCATCTGCTTACCTTTGCTTACCTATAGCTCACCAGGGCCACTGAGCTTTTATTGGCACGCAGCAAGCTTTCTATTTGCATTTATCTCAGCCAGCAGGCATGACGTCAAACCCGCAGCCAGGGAACAGTCGGAAAAGAATTGGCCATACTTGAGAGATTAGCCAAGTAATGATTACAGTAATCACCTAATACCCTGCGTGGACCTTATTTATCCCTCCATTAACAGCAGAATAGTGGTCAGTGCTGAAGAAATCTCATTTATGAGGTCCATACCCTAACAGGTCATCCTGCATCACCCATATAGCAGTGACATTAACACATATTACAGTAATACTATTGCCGTCATTAAAACTAATGCTCTCTCCACGCATGCTAAAATATATCTTCGCACATTATGCTTTTGGAAGCTTTGGCTAATTACACTTTAAATCCATAAATTAGAGTTTTACATCTACCAGCAATGGCTATGCTACAAATCAATGTTGTGTATAATTACCCTGGAGTGCAGTTTTGGGCTAATAGCTAGTGTTGTTTACCCAATGCTAAATCACCAGCACTAATTCAGAGCTGGGAGTTGAAAGAGACTGGCTCTTCTGGTCACAGCTGGAATAATGAAGTCAAGACTGAGTAAGAGGACGGAAGGGCCAGATCCTTACATTAATGAAAACAGTAATAGTAAAAAGTTGCATTTATATGGCACCTCTCGCAACCTAAAGAAAGGGAAGGAAAACAAAAAGGTCTCATCTCACTGAAAGACAATTCCAGGGAGTAATAAATTGTGACCATAATACAACGATCTCAGGGTCTGGGCTGCACCATGATGATGACTGAAGATCTAAAATTTAAACTGATTCTTATAAATAAGGAGAAAACTATAAAAGACAACAAAACACTCTGCTTGTAACTTTCACTGCCTAAAATGTCATTAAGAAATGGGAGTTAGGGAGAACTTTTGAAGTCAAGAGAAGTACTGAAAGACCAAGGAAAAATATAGAAACAATTGCTCATGAGAAGCATCTGCAAAGAAAAGTATAAACAAATCAATCCCTAAATCAAGAAGAGAAAGAGCTGCTAGTTGGTGAGTACTTACTAAAGGGCTGCCCAAACATATGCCACATGTATTACATGCCACATGTCTTTTCCAAATAAGTAAAACTCAGCAAATAAATAACAAATTACAACCATATGCAGAAATATGTCGTATTTTAATTTCTTCTGTTGTTAACTTCTTTTCACTTAGAAAATCAACAAAACATGCAAATTCTCTGTCCAAACTATACAATGCCGTATACATCTACTCACACATATCTTACTAATGTTAACCACAGTGAAGTGTATTTAAATGTGTAAACATATTTCAGAAGAAAAAAAGCATTCTTTAAGTAAGTCCCTGCCACTTACGTCCCTGAAAAATGAGAAGACCTATGTGTTTGCATTCTTGTGGCTATGTGTCCTACAGAGTGTGGCTGTGAGAGGCTATATGTGTGTGTGTGTGTGTGTGCGCGCAATCCCTGATGAGCAGAATGCTGATGCTATCACTGCTCCTGACAGGCCATCAATAACCACAGGCTTCCTCCACTGACACCAAAGCCCCTCAGTCCCTAACCTGAAGATGGAGATATGTGCTGTGTGCTAGCTGGGTAAACATGAATGGACACCCACTAAGTATCCTACATTGCCTTTCCCTCTCCTCTTGTTCTCTTTATCGTGTTGTTTGATACATTTGCTAACTCCACCTGTGTGGGTCTCCAAAGTGAACACAATCTCATATGGATAAAGACACCTGCTGCATTCACAATTAAAAAGATGTGCAAAAAGGATGCTTTAAAGGATGTTTTTTTTAAGGTCAAAAAACACCACCACATTTGCAAACAGTAATCAGAAACGAGATAAATACCATTTATAGGTGAAGTAAAGAAGTGAAAGTGACTCTTTGTCATTGTGAACACACTCAAGCACCACAACGAAATGTGACCTCTACATTCAACCCATCACACGTGCACACGTGGAGCAGTGGGCAGCTACCAACAGCACATGGGGAGCAGTGTAGTGGGATGGTACCTTGCTCAAGGGTACCTCAGTAGCGCCCGGGCTGAGACTCGAACCTGGGACCTTCTGGTCCCAAAGGCAGTGTCCTAACCACTAGGCATTGATTAGCTCATTACAATGATTACACTGTCAAGATTCAAGCAGTTTATGTCCCACACAGTTATACAAGTACAACATGCAGTGAAATATACCCCTCAATTGCTCCCAGAACTGTGCATTGAGTTAAACTACCTAAAAAATAAAAAAAATTTTTAAAAATAAAATGATTAGAAAAAATCTTAGCAGAAGCATTTATGTATGTATGTGGATATGTGAGTCAGGGAACATGAGTGAATGAAAATGAAATGTTGCACTGCAGCAGAGCAGTGGTGTATAGTTCAGAGTGCTACTGAATATGATGCATGTCCTGAGCCTTATGACCTGAGTTGAAACAGATAGTTGGGAAGAGTCCTTAATTATTTTGGCAGCTCTGGTCCTGCAGAGTCTGGTGTAAATGTCCTGCAAGGAAGTCAAATCGGATCTGCAACTGACAGAGAAGTTTCTAAACCAATAAGTAATGCCGATGGTCAGTAAGCTCTTAACAGCAGCTGTGTAGAAGATTTTTTTAGAATCACAGGAGAGAACCTAAGCATGACCTGAGCATGCACTGTATGTGCGTGTGTCATGTAAGCTCTTCTGACAACTAAACACCTAGGTATTTAAAGTGGCTCACCTTCTCCACTGGAGCGTCACTGATATGGAGGGATATGGAGGAGCTCTGCTGCTCCATGTTCATTTGTTTTGTTGATGTTCAGATGGAGGTTGTTGGTCTGACACCACTTTGCCAGGTTCTCATCATTGTTAGAGTTCAGGCTGAGCACTACCATGTCATCAGCAAACTTCAAAAAGGAGTTGTAGCTGTGATTGCTGCACAGTTGTAAGTATAGATTGACTACAACAGGATATGTGAAACACATCATTGAGGAGCTCCAATGCTTAGGGTGGTGGAGCTGGACATGCAGCTCTTCATTCTCACCACTTGGGGTCTGCCAGAGTGGTAGTCCAGTACCCACCTACACAGCTTAGTCTGAGGTCCTTGAGTTTAGCTTAGTTGTTGTCAATGAACAGCAGTCTCACAGGATTCTCTTTCTTACTGTCCACATGGGTGAGGGTGGTGTGCAGGTTGTCTCTGTTTGGGTGGTAGGCAAATTGCTGTGGGTGAGTTGAGTTGGAGATGGAGGAGCCGATGGAGTCTTTTAACAAGCCTCTCAAACATGCTAGAGCTACAACACATTTATGATAGAGGATAATCAAGAGGTGGGATATGTATTAAGCAGCAAATGAAAAGTCAGTTCTTGCTGTTGATGTGTTGGAAGCAGGGGAAATGGGCAAGCATCTGACTTACTAAATTAAGATGGCTAGGCAAGAGGGCCATAGCATCTCCAAAATGACAGGTCTTATCCTGTATAAAGGCTATTCTGTCTGGTCCACAAAAGAGATGTACCACAAATTGCTGAAAAAAGTTAATAGTGGCTATGATAGAACACACATTGCGTTTGGGGCTGTATAGTCGGCTAGTGATCAGAGTGCCAATGGTTCCAACACTGAAAGCCTACAATGAGAATCAGAACTGGCACAAGAGCTTCAAAACTGGGCCACTGAACAATGAAAGAAGCTGGCCTGTGTTGATTATACACTTTTTTTAAAGTCATGTGGACAGCTGGGTGCATGTGTGTCACTTACCAGGGGAAGAGATGACACCAGGATACACTATAAGATGAAGGCAAACTGGCAGAGCTTTGGGCAAAGATCTGCTGGGAAACCTTGGCATTCATGTGGAGGTTGCCTCAACATGTACCACCTAAATAAACATACCAGTTGCAGACCAAGTACACTCCTTCATATCAATGGTATTTCCTAATGGCGGTGGCCACTTTTAGCAGGATAATGCACCCGGTCACAATGCAAAAAGTCAGGGTTTAAGGTGTTTTTGCCTCTTAATTCTTTTTAGCATTTGCTGGACAAAATCTGCAGCCCCAGCTTGCATCTTATATGACTTAAATAATCTGTTGCTAATGTCTTGGTGCCAGATACAAAAGGCATACCAGATCACAGAAAAGAAATCTGGCCAAACTGTGACTAAAGAGCAGCTTATATCCCCAATAACAAACCCCTTTCCTCATCATTATTCTTTCATTATTCACCTTGTACATAATCTGTGAAAACAATGCAGTTCCATTCAAACAATTCAGTCTACCACTTACAGTATTCAAACCACTTGCTTAAGCTGATTCCTCACTCCTTCTTTAACAGCAATCACATAAGAAAAGAACAGCAAATCATCTGAATTGCAATGTTCATGACAGGAGCATGTACGTAAATATGATTAACTGATGACAGAATTCAGCACTGTTTTCTATACCCAACCTATTGCACTGATACTCTCAAACGCAGTTTTGCTTCCATTAGACTTAAATGTATATATTTAGTGGACTATAATGTTTTCATTTACTCTCCAGAATGACTTCTGTAAGCTTCGTAAATCTAACGCTTCTTTTAGTCACTGCTGTGGTTCAACTGTCTATTTCTACATTCTACCACTTTTCTTCTATTGTCTCTATTGTTTTTCCTGTTTCCCACCAGTGTTGTTAAATACCTTTACCAATTACTGCACTAAAACCCAAATCATTATTAGGGAGCATAACTTCTAAAAGTGTTCTTCAGTTATCTTATAAATGCATGAATAGCTGTAAAATGTTTGTTTTTCTGTGACACAAAAGGGAAGAAAATGGCTACATTTTGTGCCCATAATCACTATTAACCATAAAATGGAGATTTAGTTGTTTTATTAATAAAACTCTTTAACCCAGAATTAAGGGGAAAAAAAAACTCTACTATGGCTGTGTGCTTTGCTTGGATGGGCCTGGGCCTCTGCACTGATTTTGCTGTACGTTCACTTTTAATTAAGATTTTAGCTACTTTTATGAAAGCAAAATGTTACATATTGTCTATTCACAATTTATACTTAAACACAAATTATATGTGTAATCTTATGAAATTATATATGTAGAATTAAACAGCAACAACAACAACAACAACAACAGCAACAACAATAATTAATGTGCTGTATGCAATTTAAGGTACAGCCTTTTGCCCTTTACAAAAGCATGTTATACATCAGGCAAAAACAAATGCTATATGAAGAATCTGGTAGACGTTAGTGCTTCATAACATTTTTAATCCATGTCACTTATATTACTGCATTGTGGGTAAATCAGGCTAAAGCAAAGCATAAAGGCTTACAAAACCACTGTGTTAAAAATACAGATGTTAAAGAAAAGAGGTGAAAAGATAGAAATAAGTACCTTACTGTAATTGTCTGTTTAAGCCTGTCCTTTTCTAGTATAGGATGTTTGCATTTTGTGCCTTTAAGTTGCAGCGCTTTAAAGAAAGAGAACGGTGGGATGGGCAAGAGGAATGGGCCTCTAGAAGCAGGGGTGATCTCCATTAGCCGTGCCCGGCCACATGCAGGACCCAGACATATGGTCGGCATACCTGCTGCTAATTCCAGAGGGCACTGACTCAAGGTGAGAGCTGGCAATGCATGCCCTTTTGCAGCCAGCGCGCTCATAGGGGAACCAGGGAAATGGTCTCTGTCTACCCCTGGTGACTACACAGCCACAGGCAAACTCGAGTTAGGATAAAAAGGAAAAAACACATGAGCACCACTCACTGCCTGTCTGCTGGGAAAAGGGGAAGAGAAGGACCCTGAGTTAAAAACCCAAAAAGCCTTTATCAATTTACCGGCGAGAATCCGGTGTGGCCTAAGCAACATGCCAGGCATACCTGAAACACATAAGCATGATTGATGTAACCATGGTGCATGTCACCAACACCCCCAGCATGAAGGTTTCATTAACCCTAGCTCTATTTTTTTCACAATAGATTTAATAAAAAACATAGTGTCCATGTTGCAAAACTTGGTATTCCATTTTGAGCAATTCACTTGTGTCAATAATAAATAAAAAAATTAATTAATCTGCAAAACAGTCCAATCAGTCTAATCCTAAACCGGAACCTCACTATAGTCTCGGTTCTAAACACTATCATTAATTGTACTAAATAAAGTGGCACGACAAGTATGTATCGCTGTACTGATCTAAAAAAGGTACAAATTAATGGCTTAGGATGTGCAGACAATGGACATCAATTAAGCTGAAACACTTTAAACCTGTGACACATGATCGACCACCAGACATAGGCCTTGGTGATCAGCCTGCTGCACACTATTTATGTAATGGACAACACTGCCTTATCAAGTTTCCATCTCCCTTGCTATGTGTCTCTCTCCCCTTTCTCTTTTTCTTTCCCTTTCTATTGAAGAAATCCATTTCACTTTGGCTTCTGTGGGTGGCTGGCCCTATTTCTCCCTCTCTGGGGATGAAACTGGAAGCAAACATTGCGTACAGACACAGAGCCTAAGAAAATGCAGCCACTGTAACTGATCATGTATTTTCCCCATCTCTCTTTCTCCATCGTTCTCTCTTTCTTCTCGCTTTCTAGTGATGTAATCCTCCGTACATACTTTGGGGCACGAACACTCTCGTTTACCTCACTTCAGGTGAACACTGCACAAAGAGGCAGCCTGAAAAAAAAGGCACCACTATAACTGACATTCTCCATGTTTGTTTGGTATTTCCTTTGTAAAAAAAAAAAAGAAAGAAAGAAAAAGAAAAAAAAATGATCTCTTTTTTTTGCAGAACAACAGAGGACTGCAGTTTTTCCCAGTGAGAGATTCTGCTTTTGACCAAATCCATTTCCTGGACCTTCCAGGGTGCAGCCAGTTTTGGGCACAATTCACCTGCTACCTCCTAGTTATGGCCATTATAATTCAAATAAAAGAACTAAAATAAAAAGTGATATTAATAATCTAAGAAGGCCACAAGCAGTCGATCCCCATTCGAAATGGACAGTAAGTAGCTAACTGCTACAGCTTAAAATTTCTGCATTATTGATGAAATAATGGCCATTTGGAAGCATCGAGAGCATTTTAAACAGCTACCCAGCTCGCTTTTGCCTATGGCGATGCAGTGCTTTGGTTATGATGTGATGTGTGAGAAGTGTGGTTTTTTTTTTCCTTCTCCCCAAACAGCTTTGAGTTCTGAGCTCCCTCATCCCTTCTTTATTCCCAGACGTGAAGACTCAAGGGGGTTGTAATGCCCCAGATTTTTGGAGCTTCTTGCATTAACCCCTTTAGGGCTGTCACACATCTTGCAGTGAACTACTTGAGTTTTGGCGGTGGCTTTTATGGTGATGCATGGTAGGGATTGTGTCATTTCAGGGAGGTGAAATGTGACAAGCATATCCACTCACTATATGCCACTGTATGAAGTAACACATCAAATATTTAAGCATGCATGAGGCATATGAGGAGGTGGCCATTTGAACCCTTAAGTGCAATGGACTGTTTATAAGGCCTTCCCAAAAAAAACAACAACATTTCCAGTAGTAAAGACAAGTTGCAAGTCTACTTAAAGACAACATTAAAATTATTTAAATGTCAACTCACTCATAAAGGAAATACATTGCAGTGAAAAAGTATTTCCTTTCTGTCTCTATTACTGCAACATGTAAATGCTACATTATGTATGTGTGCCCAATTTGATCAATTTTCAAACACTAAAACTATTTGCAATGTGGTGCATGCTTATGTCACTATGCGCAACCTTTGAAACTGAACGCTTGGTAAGAACATTCAAGAATTCCTCAGCTCACCTTGAGGATATCTTCCCTCTTTCATCCTGTCTATCAGGATGACGCTCTCCCCCTTTATTATCTGTCTGTCTTCTTATCTCTGCTTCACCTGGACATTGATACTAGATCAATGCACTGCCTTTGCATCTCATCCAATAATGACCAAATCACCTCTTTCTCATCTAGCTATCAAACTAGTTCCATGTCCTTAAGGACTCAATTCAGAATGGCCATCTTAAATGTTTGTCTGATGCAGTTCACTTTTCCCCTACTCTTCCTTTATTCTTTTTGAAGGTACTAGCACAGCTGGTAGCCCAGGAATTACAGTATTGTCATTCTCTATTGTAATCGACAGTAGGATTTTGACTTTTAAATCAGTTTGATTAATTCTCATAAAAAAAGCTATTACAGCAAGTATCATATTAGAGAAATCATAACAACCCATGATGTGATGGTCCAACCATCCTTCAAGTCCTTCAGGTAAACATTTTATGAATAACAACAATCTGAAGTGAATGTCTATGTGAATGTATTTGTGGAAGATCAGGCCTGCAACATTAATGAAGACGTCTTTGATGTTGTAAGTGGGGGAAAGAAAGATGTAGAGCGGAATTATTTAAAAGGAAGAGGATAGGGACAAGCTGCAAGACACGTTCTTGTGACAACAGCCATTACAACAGTAACTAACAATGCACTGGTGGGCACAAATGAATGGTTTGCAACAGGCAAGGGCAATTTTGGCTTCACCAAATAATTCTAAAAATGTGACCAATTCAGCCAGAAGCAGAGTGAGCACAAATGTTACAACTGAACCCATAGGTGGAACTGTAACAGCTGAAGGGGCTAGTTGTACTGGTAGTTTTTTACTATTATACTACAATTACTTCATTACAGTGGCACCTGTCTAAGGTATGGACAAATTAGGCAGCAATTGAACAGTCATTTCTTAAAGTTGATGTGCTGGAAGTAGGAAAAATGCATAAGGATCTGAGCCACTTTGACAAGGGTCTTATTGTGATGGTTAGGTGACCGAGTCAGAACTGTGCCGGCAGCATGAGGGGAACCTACACAATATTATAGATAAATGTTGGTAATGTTATGACTGATTAGAACATATATGGAAACACCATGCGAGTGCAATAATTCTGCCTAGGTATGTCTCTTTGCAACATGTTTATTGAATGATGCTATGTTAAACCCATCAAGGGAGGAATTTAAAGTAATATAGATGTAAAATCTATTACACCCACACACAACTCAGTGGTAGAAAAACAAAGTTACTTAAGATAAAAATTGTCTTTAAGGTGCAGCTAAAGAAACATCTGTCAGATTGTGCTATGGGAATATGCATAAATGAGTTACTGAATATTTTAATGATTGCCAGTGACTACCAACTCTACCACTGTGCTACACTGCAACCTTTGCCTAATAACTCTTTAAATTAAGCCTATTGCATCCTACAACAAACTAAAGCCATGACAAAAACGGAGAGACAAGGCAAAGAAAGGATAGCTGTAGGAACTTAACCATTGTTACAGCCTTAAAACACCTTAATACTTCAAAACCTTTTTTACACACAGTATCTCCTCCAAAGTTTAAGTCTGAATGATGGAATAGAAGCAGTAAAAAGGCACTTAGCTGGATAATGTGCAATCTTGGGGGATAAAGGGTAACCTTCTTGCTTCTGGGGAACAGAATTACAGTGGCAGGAGTATAAATTCTCTGGCTGTGTAGAACAGCAGAGGCCAGGTCCTCACAGTATTAAAGTCAGCAAATGACAATTCCATTGGCCTTGTTTGGGACTAAATTATTAAGAGCCACCCTCCATGTCTTCTGAGCTTATCCCTCAGTTTTAATTCAGCTCCAACATACATTTAACTGAGATACTAATATGTACCCATAATTCCATGTTTTTTAGACTTACCTTTTTTTAAGGACCCAAATCATAATTTTTTTTTACATTTACATTTTATTTTAGCATTTATGGGAATTAGTTGACCAAAAACAATCACTTTCATTTTACATGAAAATTTTTATCTTGTGTTTATCCTGCCCTTGTAATTGGAAGGTTGCAAGTTCAAGTCCCAGCCAAGGTATTATTGAGGTTCCTTTAAGCAATGTACCATCCCATTATTGTTAATTCTCTTTCACTTTCCCTTAGAATTGAACAGGCTGGTTTTGTTACTGTGCCTTTAAAACTTATGACCTGTCTGTAATACAGTGAATTTAATTCTGTTTGGGTGCCTCTGTGTTGCACCTTATTCATCTAACCAAATGGGTGGATATATGTATATGAATGGTAACTGTGACATCACAAATGCAAGAAACTGACTCGTTAAGATTTCAGTTTTAACACAGTTATCAGTGAACTAGCTGAAAGCTGTAAACTATAAGTGAACAAATTGACCCCAAAATGATGTCGTTCTTTTATTTTTAGCGGTGATGTATCAAGTAATACAGAATATTCTGACTTATTAAGTTCTGTAGTAACAGACATTTAGAACAAGAGCAAAACAAGAGACAAGAGCAAAACTAACAAGACTGACGCAAGCTGAAAAGCTCTCCTTCATCTCCAGTCTCAATCATAGTGTCAGCCATTATAATAGTTCGACTAGCTCTATGTGTCCTCCTGTGCTTCACACAGAGCTAAATAATGACTGTGGAATGGATTGTTGAGTGCTCAGGCACCTAACAGCTAAACAAGAGCAAGTAACTGATTGGTATTATTAGTAGAGTGACTTGTGTGGTGTGCAGTCGAAAGGATCTAATCACAGAAGTGTAAAAATGATATACCAGAAAAATGAATTTCTGTAATAAAGACTAAAGAAAGACTGGTGTTAGTAGCAGCACTGGTGTAAAAAAACCATTTGAGCACTTCACAGCACTGAAAAAAGAAAAAAAAATTATTTTCTTTTATCTATAAGTAAACCCAGCTATTCACTCACCGAGGAACACTCTCAGCATGCAATTACTTGGTGTTTTATCACAAAGACTGAGATGAGTGGGCTAGTTACTTGCAGGCAAGTGTATAACCGCTCAGATTCTGAAAGAATCAGTGCTATATAGCATCCCCAAAACGTTCTTGCAAGGTGAATAGCATCTTTGTGAGTGTTAAAGGTACAATTAATCTTAATGCATGAGAGAGGTCCAGCATGAGAGAGGTTAATCTTAATGCATGAGAGAGGTCCAACTTCACCTTAATAAAACTATCCTGATCTATTTCACAGAATGGATAGTTTATCAGCCTTGCATTTTGCAAATTTATCTGGTAACAGTTTACTGCAACAAAAATCCTACACCACCCAATAAAAAATCAACCGAGAGCTTGTAAAAAACTAGCACATTTTTTTAAGTCTAAATCAAAACACAAACTTTTACCAAGTTTCAAGCTCCCACTGTACTACTCGTGAACAATTTGATTGAAAGTGGCAAACACAAATTTTACAATTTACCCCATAGTCAGAGTTAACTGTAACAGACTGGGCAGACAGTTGTCATCCGTAGAAATATCTGTTAAAAAATGCAAACACAATTCATCCAGTTCATCTATATTTAAACAATACAACCTAACTCATTACAACCTAAATACATGACAAAATATGCACCAATTAAATATGATTAATGAGTCAATGTCATCCATCCATCCATTTATTTTCTAAACTGCCTCTTCCATTTCGGGCTGCGGGGAAGCTGGAGCCAATCCCAGCTGAGTCAATATTACAGACATTTTTTCTCTTAATATTTAAAAAAAAAAAAAAAATAGTATAGTATAGTATGTGACGAATGTCCAAAAAAAAACTCAAATGCAAATATATTCAGATTACACCAGTTTATAATATGCTGATGTTATAAGAAGTGTTTTAGCCCAGTCTTTTTATAAAAAAGGGACAATATAGTGAAACCGATCAGAAGGGAAGTCATTAACATTTACAAGTTTTAATGGAACAGTAACAAAATCAGTTTAATTCTGATAAAAAAGAAGCTGGATAAAACCAAAAATTTATTCTTGACCACAATGTAAAATGGCATATTATGTATGAAAAAAAAAACTGCATGGCATTTATAATATGTACTGATATATGAATAAAAACATCTGAACATATCTGAATATATATATATAGAGAGAGAGAGAGAGAGAAAGAGAGAGAGAGAGAGAGAGAGAGAGAGAGAGAGAGAGAGAGAGAGAGAGAGAGA
>JBBPDA010000081.1:21519327-21537306 GCA_037974385.1 Arnoldichthys spilopterus | reverse complement strand
GATTGTTGCCTCTGTCCTGGAAGTCGCTTTGGATAAAAGCGTCAGCCAAATGATTAAATGTAAATGTAAATGTAAATCTAGTTGGTTATCTGGGAGCAGTAGTTCGTGTGTGACCACTAGGTTCACATGCACTGTGAACTCAGGATCTAGAGTACCCTCTCAAAAACAAAAAAGGTGTCTACATGATTTTGGCTTGGATGTTAAATAAAAAAAAAACAATGTAATTGATACAGGGCCTGTACATCATGTGGAGTTTCTTTAACCATTAAAAGGTTCTTCATTTATCACTCACACATCTCATTTCTATGGTTAAATATTTAATCTCTGAATTAAGTTTCTCTAAAACTGACAGTACCTACTAAACTGAAGAAAGTACAAAACTGCATCACTGTCAACAATGACAAATGTCAGTTTGATCAGTTTTTTGTACAGATCACAAATGTTCCATTTTTTAATAAAAAGTGCAATCTAAGACAGAGAGAGTTCATTAAGGCCAATTCTAGCATAGTTCTGATGTCAAAGTGATCACAAGCAGATCTGTAGAAATACGCTTCTGTAGTCATAAGCATAAGAGACCATAAGCAGATTTTTGGTAAAGCACATATGTAATCAAAGAGCTCACAAGCAGACAGTCAAAGTTCAGAAAAACAGAAGACATCCAAAACAGGGATAAAAAAGGAACAGATTAGGAATGCAGAAAATACATTCAGAAAAAAAAAGGCACAGGTAAAATTCTATTTAAAACTTGAGTCAATATTAATGATAATATAAAACCAATTTGGCAGCAGAAAATGTATGGAATGATTCACCTGCACAAATTCACAGGTTTTTAGTAATTAGTAGAAAACTACAATTTAATAAAATGTATTGAGAAATATCTGTGGTATCTAATGTTTTCTTAGGTTATCTGCCTTGAAACCTTAACATTTTATTACAGCTTATAAAAATAATTGGTTCTTATAGAGGCTGCTACAGAAGTACCATTCTAGTTCCCTAAAGATGCATGTTTAAAAAAGAGTTTTGTTTGTGTAAAAACCATTTAATGACCTAAAGAACTTTCAAATACTATGTAAGTTCTTTATAACCTTAGGGTTCCTAGAACCTTTGTATTACCAGAAGGTTGCTTCAGTTTTTGATTGTGGAGAAACTACACAATCTCACATGTAACATTTACAAAAATTATTCTCTAAAAAATTGACAAAAATAGTTTACATTTTTTAGAAAGATGTATGAAGCTGTTAAAAAAACTGAAAATGATAAATGTAGCTGTAAATTATTGTAAAAACACATAAAAAACTGTACACATCCACATTTCAGATATCTGAACATGACCGTCTTAATGAATTGCAGGTTGATCATTATAAATTAAATGTGAGGGTACAGTCAGAGCAAGAATAGACTATTCATGACAAAAAGGTTTGATGTGTAAATATCCTCTGGTAGTCAGATCCTCTTGATCATGCAATTATATTAGCAGTAACATATTTTTTTAATACCACTATATATTTACAACTATTGTAATACAAATAAATGGCCATCTCTTCCAGTACATACATTGGTAAAATGTACCCAGTCCTTCGTATTTAAGGGCTACCACAGATTCTGAAATTGCTAAAATATTTAGGAGTACATTAGACACTGTGGAATGTGGCGGCTTATGTTAATAAATCATAATTTAAAAAAAATGTCCTAATGTTTTAAAAAGAATAGTTTTGAGAATGACAGTATTTGACCTTGTCAAAAGGCCACCTATTTATGGTCTTAGTCAAGGGAGCTGAGTATTAGCTCTAAAGCAGAGTAGTCTTTAAGTAGAATGCAGTAGTGAGATATATACTGAAAATTGACATCACAATATGTACTGGGGTTTATCACATCAACAAAAATCATTATTTTACATAAAGTTTACTACAGACGGCACCGAGCTGATACCAGGTACTGATATTGATATCAGATATCAGTAAAAATAGCACACAATCACATTTTGTGTCATTTTTTTAGCTGTGTAATTCTTTCACTTGTGGGTAGAAACTGTCCCTGAACCTGTGCCTGTACCACTTGCCAGATGGCAGGAGTGTGATGAATTTTAGTTACCCTGTGCAGCTGTAACTGCAATTAAGTAGTTTACATTGTTCTTAACCATCAACCCAGACAACCTGCATAAAAATAAAGCATTACTGAAAGGAAGGTTGGATTATTTGTTAAAAACAAACTACAAACTGTTTATATTAGACCAATTGCTGGTTTGCCAGATTGATCTAACTTTTTTAAACAAATCATCCAAGTGTATAGAATTAAAAGTGGTCCTAAAAAAAACACTTTTTCCTTCCTTTGGATTTCTGTACAGCTAATTTGTGACAATGTTGTCAGAAAGATATAAATATATAAATAAATATGAAATTACCTGGTTCTGTGTGTTCACATTTGCTAGTCAAATGAAATGTATTTGTTCACCATTAAAATATTTTAAAAGCACCCACAGCAGTGTCCTTTAAATGTTATGGGGAAATAAAAAAGTTTTCTGAAATCCTCTTGCCCTTTGTCTTGAAACTTTTAGCTAAGTTTAAAGACAGAGCACGCAAATCTTTCTGAAGCGATGTCTGAAAATAGCTTCCATATAATGGTCCTTGGTGAGCTACCTGCTAAGTGAAGTAATGTTCAGCTCATTAAGACTAGCTTTAGGCTTTGCAACACCTTTTTGTAAAATGTATTTTTTCTTCTACCTGATGCTTTTTGTAACTGCGCACTCTAGCACCTCACCTGCCCCCCTGTATGCTCTTGCTGCCAGCTGACTGGTGCACACCTCACCTAATTAACACAGTGCTGCCTATGGCCCTGGGCCACCACTCATTTGCAAATGGCAGAAACAAAAACTAATTGCATTTTCTGCAGCCCAATGGAAATGTGGCCATTAATCATTCTCTTTTGCCACTGGCCGTGTACATATATTTATATAAATAGTGATCAGCCACAACATTAAAACCACCTGCCTAATATTGAGTAGGTCCCCCTCATGCTGCCAAAACAGCTCTGACTGGTGCACTGTGTCCGGACACATTGAGCAAGCAGTAACATTTCGTGCAAGAGAAACTTTTATGTTAAACTATTATTATTATATATGATCAATGTGTGATTATATATTTTCTACATCTACATACCAAAAATATTTTTCTGCATGAAATGTGATATTTCACGGTATTAATCTATACACAGATTCTGTAGCATCTTGAAACTAGACTAGTTTTTAGTGTTGCTATTTTCATAAGCAAATCAAGTGGGTGTGGGCCAGACGAAGAGGAACCACTGGGTGAAGACACACTGTTTTAACATAAGGAGTATTCTATTTGCCTGTCAGAATAATTCCTAATTCAACAGACAATGTAGATCTCTACTAAAGGAAAAAGTTTAACATAAGGTTAGTTGGCCTTATGCTGGCTAGTAATGCCAGACCTGTCTGAAGATTGCAAATATTAACAGGTCTTGGGTCCACCATGTTGAGGTCATTAGGTTTATTGGGGTTCATTAAAACTAAGAATAAAGCCAGAACTAGCAGCAAAAACGAAGTGAATTTAAAAAAACCAATTCCAAAGTATAAAATAGAATTAATAGTAAAATCAGGAACAGTTTTAGTTTTTTTTTCAGTTCACGCGTTTGACTTCTACAGAGACACTAGCCTACTAAAGGGCCTTAAATTAAGTAAATCATTTTTGAGATCATGCACTCTTTCAGTGTATGTTTTCAGAATATATAGATTACATTCCAAGCCTTTCTTCATAAACTTGAAAAACTAACACAAAAACTAAACCAACATGGGCTCTTAAACCACTACACAAAAGAACAAAATTCCACTTTGGTGGAATCATAAATAATTTACATACAAGCGGGATTGTTCAACTGATAAGATAGGATGTGCCTTTGATGCAGCAATTTGTGTTTGCTTGAAAAGTTGGTAAATCTCTCTTGCGCCAAATTGGTAGTGAGTGTTCCTAATACTAGACTGTGATGATCTGACATGGAATTACCCCTTTAGAATTTCCAAAGAGTGGAACCACTCTTTGACAAGAGTGTCTAAACGTGTGATAATCTGACATGGAATTACCCCTTTAGGGAATCAAAAAGTGATTTCTCCATGCCATTGCTACAAAGAACTCTTTAGGCACCTTAAGAGACTGCTGTCTCATAGATCATGTTCATACCTGGCATCCATCTTAACTGTCTTGACAGCAAGATATATAGCTTTTCAAACCTGGCTTTTTCAAGTGTTTGGAATACTCCAGTGACCACTTAGCTCAGACTTTGTGACTGCAGGAAGAGTGCTGCATGCTTTTACTTTGTCAGTGTTTTACTATATTTATTGTGAAAAATGTCTCATGAGTCTTTGTATGTAAAGGCTGGTAAGATTGCATGTATTTCTGTTGCAGCTTGTAAACAAACAGTAGAAGAGTTGGAGATGCACTGAGACACATTAGCCTTTTTTGTTAGTTTTGAGAAAGAGTTTGTCCTTATACTATTTGGGAATCTTTTGGAGGGCTGTAAATGGGTTAAGCTACTTTTTTCTTTACTTTTTCTGTATTCATCAACAAAATGATTAGTAGATATAATATAATCAGTGTGATAGCCCTGTCAATGTTAATAATGTTGCTATGGAAGAAAGCTAAATTTACCCAAGCTGTCCTCATAGTAGGGGATCATATACATAATCTTGGAGCCGAATGCCTCTTTAGGATGCAGCAGGCGGTTTTAAATTAGCTTTGACATTTTTCAGTAGGAGTTGATAGTGAATTTATAAAGCTTGCCACAGCAATGATCTCTAAGACATAACCGGTAATGAGTTTATCAAATCATATGCTTTTCCAAAAAATAGGGCTGATGAGCATGTGTTGCTCTTTGCAATCCTCATTTGAATATGAATAGTGTGAGAGGAATAATTAGGCTCTGATGACTGTTGCCATGATTGTTCTTTCACTCTGATTATGTACTTGAGCATTCCAGCCTTCTCCCTTTGCTCCATCATCTAGATCAGATAGAGTGCCCAACCTTGTGTCAGTTTTTTTCTCTAGCTCAGTCTCACTCTCTCTTTCTTTCAGTGTGAGCACATTGCATAGTGCATTCAGTTATGTAGAAAAGTAAGTATATTCCATTAATTTTTCCAGCATATCTGAACAAGCAAATGTTTCACCAGGTTAGATTATGTGCCTTCAGATAAAGGTAATTATACTTCAACAAATGACTTTGTAGTAATTCTCATTATTTAAAAAAATGCTACATAAAAAAATATGTCAGCTTACCACAAGTTGTAGACAACAGAGCATGACAGTATACAGCAGTTGACCGACGAGGACTAAGGGAAACACACAAGGCTAAAAAGGGCACACAAACAAAGCACAGCTGACAGGGGACGTGATGACACACAAGACACAGCTGTGAGGTAGGGCTAGGGTGTGGTTACACAAACAAGCACATGGCTACCAAAACATTGACAGGACAACACAGACCTGACACATGACAGCATGTGGTGTCATCTTGCCAAGATCTAAAGAACTCCATAAAGCCTTCAGAATAAAGGATGTGAATGCTTGTGACTCTATCCAGGGACTTTAAAAGATCTTTAAATTATTTGAAATAAATCACTGGATTGTAGGCAAAATGATTTACAAGTGGTGTAGCATTTTAACACCTGCAAATTTGACCAGTGTTGTCCACCCAGGCAACTTCAGCTTGAATGTTGACCATCTGAAGACATCTCCCAGAACCCTAGACTTTTTTAACATGATCTTCAGGTAACTCTTGCGTTTATTTGTGTGTACACAAATAGTATTTTTTGTGGGATCAGACCAAGTTGAACTTGAATATTAGTGAGCCTTGGGTCCCAATGACCCTGCCACCAGTTCACCAGATCCTCCATTGGACAATTTTTGAAGCCCCACAAGACCTGCCATTTTGAGGATGCACTGACCCAGTTGCCTAGCCGTCATTGTTTGTTTCTTGTCAAAGAGTCTAAGACTATGATTGTCACTAAGATCCTTGTGAGATTTTCAATGCTATTCACTGCATCTGTCCATGGTTTTAATGTTGTGGCTGGTCAATGCTTGCGCAAAGACCAGGACTTTTGGAATAATTTAGATTTTGTTTGGTAACAGTAACAGTACAAATGTGTGGCCTACACAATTTCATAGGAGAATAATCTCACACCAACTGTGAAGCATGGTGGTAGAAATGTTATTATTCAAGTTGCTTTGCTGCCTTGGTCATTGATTCAGCTATGAATTCTGCATCACATTAAAAGAGTGTTTTGCAATTATGCAACACCTACAAGACATAATTTTTGCTAAAGTTAATGTTAATATTTTTTGTTAAATAAATGATTGAGAAAGCTATCTATAAAGCTATAAAGGGTGAATTGTTTGTTGTTCAAATATGTTAAGAAATTTCCTTGGCATGTTCTTATTTGTAACCATGATGGCATTTTAAAGGTCAAAAGACTGACAAAACTGACAAAAGACTTAATATCTTGTGGTGGGCAAAAGGGTCATATTCTTTGACATGGTGACTCTCTCTCCCAAAAAAGAGAAAAAAGAATCTGTAAACACCCCCAGAGAGCCTACTCTTAAGCCTGATAGAGTGAGGACTGTCCCAATTTATATCCACATCACCTTTATATCCACAGCACCTTTCTCCTATAACACATTTCAGCAGAGAATTGGTTGGTAGTTTTTGTTAAATGACTGAAGCAGTGTAAAGTAGTGTTGTATTCTCCATAGATCAGTCTAAACCTTGTAATAGCAATCATTTTGTCATTTTTGTTATTAATAATTTTGGTATAATCACATTTTCAAATAACGTTAAACTCTTCATTCACAAGGCATTTTCATGCATGGAAAGCTACATTGATACACTTTCACGTTATCTACATGATATTTTTTAAAAGAATGACCAGGTAAAACAATAATAATAGTTGTAGTAGTAAAGAAGAAGGAAACTTGAACTACACATCAAAGAAAATGTATTAAGTTTTGTTCACCTTCAACTTAAACATGCTTTTTTGACATTTACATTGCCCTACATGATTGACAATCACAATATATGGAGACTTTGATTCCCAATACTATCCTTTTCCCAATACTATGCTTTATAGTTTAGCTAGAGGTATCAAACCGGGTCCCCTTCAGGACACAGGTCATCAGAGTTTTGCATCATTCATGCATTAAACGCGGGAAATGTCAGCAGAGCTCTGATGCAAAAGGAACCCAGTTTGACCACTAAGCTAGACTAACCATGGATAACCCCTATTAACGAGAAAGAAAAATCTGGTGTAGATGACCCCACCATCATCTAACATTGCACAGATTAGATTGGTTTAGTTAATTGGCTCATCTGAAAGGGCCAGCCTATGTCAGTCAAATGTCAACCAGTGTTTTTCCCATCTTGCCTGAAAACCTACCTGTTTAATATACACTAGTAAAAAGATTTTTCTTGGGTCTGTTCATTACTTCTTGCGGATACTTTAATATACAAATAAGTCAGAATTCCAAAAAACCAAACCAACATGACTTCCAAGCAAGCTAAGATTCATTTGCAATGACTGATTTATCATTACACGCTATTAGTCAAGATGAAAGATGGGAGACTTGGGACAAATGAGGTTGGAGCGTGTGGTGCTGGTATTACAGTGATGAGGAATGAGGCTTTGAGGGAAGGGCTGGGCTGCTTTGCATGCGCTTCTGCTGAGTCATGGCACAGCAGCAGCACAAGCCAATCATCAGGAAACACTGCTATTATAAATAATGAGGTTTCTAATGGAAGCAAATGTAGTCTGTTCTGCAATTTGCCATTTAAATGTTCTGTATTGAGATATTTAATGCCAAGTTTAAGCTCCTGTATATGACAGGTTCAGAAGAAACTGCAGCAAAAACAGTGCCAGAACATCCACAAGATTACATTCATTCCAATCGATGCAATTTTCCAAACCTGCACTTAGGCTTGGTCTTAGATGAAACTGCAAGTGTGATACACCAGTGAAGTTTAATTGCAGACCCAAAGCTTGAACTTGATTAGCAATAAGCTTGAAGCAGCTATAGTGCGCTAACAAATCTTGAGCATAAATATTATATAAACCTTTTTAAAATAATTTTGATAATTGGTATATTTCCTTTTTAAAATAATTTTGATAATCGGGATCTTCTTTCTTTAGTGTGCAGTCTTTAGGTACATGACTTTTTGTAAGCTTATATCCAGTTTATTGTGCTTATATATATTTCTGTTATGAAAGGCTATTCAATGTAAAATATCAAAATAATATAAAACATCAAAATAATTAATGTAAGTAATTTAACTTTTTTGTAATTATCAGCCACAATACGATGTTTATTATAGGTTATTGTATCAAGGAATTTCATATCAGTGTCAGACCGGTTAAAGAAACCTGACCTAGTTCAAAATCAAAAAACAAATGTCTCCCTTTTAAACTGATTATTAACTTTCCCCTAGTTGTGCTACAATGCAACACCAGTTGAGTCTTGAAACTGCCCCAAAGAGAGATTCATGTAGGTCTCTCCCATTAAGAACTAGGGTGAGATAAAATGCTACTGCCAGTGCTGCAATACTTCACTCAGTGTCACTGCACTTTATCACTCTACACAGTAAAAACATGAGCAGACTTCCCTGCATCACTTCTCTTTGTAACAAATGCACTCCTTAAAGCACTTCACTACAGAATAGTAGGCGTGGATTTCCAATCTCCAGCAAAACATGATTTACAAAGGTGAGTGCATGCTGTTACAGGAAACAGGAAAACAACCTGTTGTTAAAATTGTTCTTCTGAAATTATTCTTCTATTGCTATAATATAATAATATTAAAATAAATAATCAGTTGCAGAACTTAGAGTGTATGGCATAGGAAACGACAGGCAAATATTACATTTTTACTCATGAGTAGCTGAATGTATTGTTTAATATGTTTGCAGTTATAAACTGCATATAACTGTGATGCACTGTGTTCTTTGTATCATAACCAACATTTTATGCAACAGGAGTTTCTGTTTGGGACTGGACCAGACTGACTAGCCTTCACTCCCCACATGCATTAATGAGCCTTGGGTGCCCATAACTATGTCACTAATTCATCAGCTGTCCTTCTAAAGGTCACTTGAATTAGGTATTAATTACTGCATACCTGGACCACCCCCTAAGTCATTCCATTTTGTAGATGTGCTGTCAACTATGCATCACTATAAGGCCCTTGTCAAGTTGGCTTAGATCCTTATCTTCACCCGTTAGATAGATAGATAGACAGACAGACAGACAGACAGACAGACAGACAGACAGATAGATTAGACAGACAGACAGACAGCTAGATAGTAGGGGTGTACATCATGAGTTACGATTCAATATGATTATTTTGTGAAGTGAAAGTGACTATTTGTCATTTTGAACACACTCAAGCACCACAACAAAATGCAGCCTCTGCATTTAACCCATCACACGTACACACGTGGAGCAGGGGACAGCTATTAACAGCGCCCGGGAAGCAGTGTAGCGGGACCCTTGTTTGCTCAAGGGTACCTCAGTAGTGCCTGGGCTGGGACTCAATTGCAACTTCCAGGTCTCAAAGGCAGCGTTCTAACCTGCGCTAGAATTCACTAACATAAAAACATAAATGAGAGCTCCAGGAAGCCCTTCCTTGTGAGACCATGTTAACTGGCAACACTCAGGGTAAACTGCATTAAAAGTGCAATGGCTTGAATGGGAAATGTGGGAAATAATATGATGTCTTAAAATGTTCTACTGCCACAATATTAAATATTTTAGGACTTGCATCAGCATCAGATATATCCAGCAGAGTTAAAAAACACTTAAAGCACAAAACAGTTCTTAGTATAATTAGATTTTTTTAAATTTAAAAAACACAACTTGGTCAAACGCTGGCACACATCTAATAAAGCAATAAAGAATATTCATGTGGAGTTTGACTACCCCAACCCATATTTGCTGCAAAAAAGGTAGTGATGCTAGATGATTGTCACAGCTGTGGGTAGGAGCAGTTTGGTATTGCTTCTATACACTTCCAGTCATGCTTCATCCCACAGTACCTTCACATCAGCCTATTGCTGAAAGCAGTGCCATCACTGCAGTACTTAATGCAGGTCTTCTGCTAATGTTTCTAATAAACTTCCAAAAACTGTACATTCTCTTAAAATTAACTATATTCATATTTCTAAAAAATATCATAGTAGATGACAACTTTATATCAGATAAGAAGGACCTTTGACAAGTTTTATAAGAACATTTTTCTGCAGTCATCAATATAGTTACAAAGATTTAGAGCTGCAAGTAATTTAATGAGATATAATAACTACTGCTACCCATCCCATGGTCTCTTCATACTCCACTCTTTCTCTCCATAAACAGTGGCTAATACTCTCACTGGAATTAACACATGAAAAGCCATGAGAAAATATGGCTGGACCCATATTTCCCGCATCTTAAAACCCTGGTTATTTAAAAAAAATATTACTTTTAATCTTTCAAATTTATGGAGAGTAGTTGGGAATGCAGAAAATGGCTGCTAAGCAGTGATTGAATGGCTATTGAGCTAAACTGAATGAAACGTCTGTATCTTAAAAAATACCAATCATTTAACTGCAATCAAGTTTAAGAATGGAATGTAAAATTATTTCCTAAATAAAGATCTTTGAAAGAACCATATCTCCTACCCAGAACCACCTGGATATGTTTTGCTAGATTGTTGCTTAAGAGAATGAATATTTGAGACTTGATGTTGCTAGTTAGCCTCTACTTATATCTGAACACAAAGCCTATTCTCTATTGTTCCACCATTTTGTTAGTTTATGCTGGTTCTGATCCTCTTGAATCAGTGGGTGCGCTTTTGTCTTTAGATAACAGAATTAATGCTATTAGTAGCTAATCTCTACCAGTGGGAGTAAATGATGTCTTTTTCAGTTTTGCGTTTTGCTTCTGTGAGTGCGTGTGTCATGTGTGAGGACATCATCATTTGTAAAGGTGAGAGTGGGTGTGCAGTCAGGGTGATATGCACTAACGTCCCAACTTAGTACATTAGCACATGTCGCATACGAAAAGAGGGAAATGAACTCAAACACTCTGGGGCCAACCAACACCCACAGGACACTGATAAGCAGAGGGCAGTGGTATAGAAAGTGAGAAAGAGAGTGAGATAAAGGCAGAAACCTCATGAATTGAACTCCCCTCAGGGGAGGAAACCAAAAACCTTCTAATGCCAATGGCCTCCTCTCCACTGAGTGAGTCTACTTGCGTCCAAGTCCTGAACTGTGGCAGGAGGCCTCTAGGGATGTTGATGCAAGGGCATTCTCCATGGTTCATTTTAGCAGCAGTGGTTATTTCGGGACTTCCCTGGAGCTGCTTGATCCTTCTGGGAGTCTACGGTGGCAAGACAAGCTTAAACCAAAATGCCGTGTTTAGTGGCAGTCAATTAATCTGAGGATTCAGCAATCTTTGAGTTGGAAACATGTCCCGCAGCTATCCCAGTGGTTACAAGTTTACAAAACCATAGAGATGTTCCACTGACTACAACCTGTACCCCATGGGTGTTAGCGCAGTGAGGTCTTCTTATCTGTTCCATGTAACTGTGTGGTCTTGTGAAGAGAGCAAATCTGGAATAGCAATAACAAACCTACACCGTTAAGGTCATAAGTGCTCAAGAAGAATACTTGCTGATATGCTTACAAACCTTTAACTGCTGTAAATTACATGTCTGAATGAAGACCTATTTTAAATAGCTGTCTGTAACATAAAGGTTATACAATCTCTTAAATTTCCACTAAATTTGAATACCTGTTACATTAAATAGCTTCAGATTATCATGCAAAATATAAGACAATGAGAGAATGAGAACACAAAAATCAGCTGCTTAATGAGTTTATTGTACTGAACAAAAAACATTTGACAAGAGAGAGAACCTAAGGGTATATATGAGTGTACATTTAAAGGCGTGTCTGATGAAGATGGTCTGTGCATGAATGGTTATTAATGCATTTTGTCTATAAAATACCTAGGGTAATGTAACCCTTATTTTCTTTTTTTAAGTATTAAGAGAATACAAACTGGATTGGATGTATTGGATGGATTTATGTTACAAGGAGTTGAAATGGTTGAACCGAAAGCAGAAAACAGAGTTATGCCACTATGCTGCTCTAGGCAACACAAAATTGTCACACTCTAAGCAGATTTGCAACATCACAGCCAATAAGTAACAATACACAAAAACCAATGTCACAACTACACAGATAAATCTAATCTGGAAATGATATTCTACTCATACTATGTGAAATTTAGACTTTGATAACTGCAAGAATTCAGAGGCACCGTGCGTAAAGGGCAAGCTCGGAAACCCGTGTTAAATGTGCGTGATCATCAAGCCCTCAGACGGCACTGCCTAACAAACTGTCATGCAACTGTGACAAATACAGCCACCTGGGCTCAGTTGTACCTCAGAAAACCATTGTCACTTTACAAAGCCCGTCATTGCCTTAAGAAATGTAACTTGAGACTTTATTAATCAAGAAGGAAGCCAACAACTGTTGTCATCAACTCAGTCCATATTTTAGCTTGTTTTTGAAACAAAAAAATGGATGTTGAGTTCTCAGTTCTAAAAATAAAAATGAGCATTCATTTTGTTATCAGCAAAAAAGTGCAAAAGCCAGCATCTGTGATGGTATGGGGTGTACCATTGCCCACAGCATGGGTGGGTTGCAAAGATGTGAAGGTACCATTGACTCTAAGGCATTAATTAGCTTTAGGATTATATTAGAATGTTAAAATATATATATATATATTCCAAATATAGTACATTATACCTGCTTGTTCACCAAATAACTGTCCCTGAACTCCACTATTCATTTACTGAAACTCATTTTGTCAACGTAACCTTTAAAACAATCATTTGATCATCTTATTTTTCATAAACAGAAAGTTCCACTGTAAATGGAAAGTCAACCTATGTTGTTTTTCTGTTTATGCTTTAAATATAAAGTCCTGCATGACTATAGTACTGTCCACCAAAATCCAATGCTGGTCGTTAGAACTGAAAGAATTTCAGCTTGCTTTCAGTTGTATTGGCCTATACTGGATGATGTTTCTCTCTCTGCTGGCCAGTTCAACATAACCAACAAATCCTAATGTTGCTTTAATTGTTCGCACATATCATAGCCATCTGATCAGTTGAATGTTTGTATCTTGTCAGTGCATTTGAATCATTCTTTATTTAGTTTCAAAATTTACATTGGTTAATCATCAACTTTAATCTATAGGATCAATAAAACTGTAAATTTTTATCAGCAGCTGACTTATTTTTTACATACCAAGTAAACAGGTTAAAAACTAAAGAGAGAAAATTATTAAAAATCCATACATAAACTATTTTAAATATACCAAAGGAAAATACCAGAAATATACATAACCAGGTAAAAATGTCAAATTCCAAAATAAGTGTGACACAAGCATATTCTTACGTTGTTTCAATTTTGGCAACTCGCACCATTAGACTACAAAGAACCATCAGTGCCAAACTCTCATTAGGCAAATGTACTGTGAGGTCCAATGTATTGAATCGCATCATTGGTGGACCTCATTTGTCGCCTCCACTAAACTGTGTCTGATGCTTTAAAGGCAAGTGTCTTTTGGCTTCAACCCACTGCTGCAGTGTGCCAAGCTTGTCGCCACCATCATCCTTTCTTCAGTCTTTATCTATTATCCATTGCTTTTCCTTTCTGTATTTGTTTCTGTTTCTTTTTACATTTGCCTTTGAACAGCTGGAAGTGTTGCTTGGGTGATGTCCAAGGATTCCCTTTATTCTTTCCTCTTTTATATCTCTTATTTACTACATTGTTTTGATGTATTTTCTTGTATTATAGTGTAATACTGAAGGCTGGGTATGTCCCTGCAGTCCTCATTATTCAGCTATGCAGTCTCAAAGCAGGGAAAGAACAGACTTCGCACTCTGGACACCTGCTTTTCTCTAGGGAGGTCTTGCACTTTACAGATATGTATACCCATGTTTATTATGCCTATGGCTCCAAGGAGAATTGCCTTCAGAAAAGTATTTCAAAGCCTGCATACATTCATAAACATTTCTGCTGAATGCAACAAAGATAAAAATATATTTAATGTAAGGCTGTACAAAATATTATTAGAGGAATTTAAAATAGAAGTTTAATATTATTGGTTAAATTGTAGAACAGCTACAAATTACCACATTCAAACTATATACCCTGTAAAAATGTTACATTTGTAAAATGTAATCAAAACAAAAATATATTATTTGTTCTTGTTTTGTACCTTTATTTAATTAACCAAAACACAAAATGCTTACTTTGACAGAGGTGTTTGAACATTTACAGAACTGCACAATCTACAGAGTATATTTTGAAGAAGGGTCTGGTGTTATGAGCACTAGAACCTGGTTTTGGCAAAAAACCTGAAGTAGATCAGTACACAGGTACTGCATGTTATATCAGAAATAGAAGATGAGAGGTAAATGCTGTGGTGTTCTGCTGAGAGCCCCATCAGCTTGATCTAAAGACATGCGTTATAATTCAAAAATGCATTTTGCACAATGCTAATGTATATAGTATAAGTATAATAGTATAGTATATTTAGTATAAGCTTCTAGCTCCAGTGAAAACCTAAAGAAATAAACTTTGGGCAGCAAACATGTCTTGGCTGATTGAAGGGGAACATTTGGAAGGAAATCTTGAAATAAAAAAGAATTGGCCACAGTTAAATGAAAGAGTAGAGGTTCACTCACTGAAACTTAAACTGACATGGCTCAAGGCTGGCAAGGAAATAACTTGCAGCAGGCAGGTGAAGAGAAAAGTTAACTTGGTGCAAAACAGTACAGCACATGAAGGGAAAAACAGCCTAGAGAAAAAAAAGTAATCTGAAATAGTGTTTATTGACAAAACATCCACAGGACGAATGTGAAGGCAGCAGCAATTGCAGGGTAAAACTAGTACTCCAGAGAAAAGCTTCAGAGAAAATGCTGAAGAGCCAAGCAAAACAAACACTGAGAGAAGTGGCCACCAGGTACATGTAGCATTCTCTCGCTAAAATTGAGAGTCAGGAAAAAGTGGAGGTCCTGTTGTCACATAACTTGAGCCACAATTTTATTCTTCTGTGATTTTTCAAGATTTCGTATGCAAGTAATGCAACATAACAATATATGATATAATGTATCACAAAATATATATTTTTTGGCTTATCCAATAAAATATACATTCTGTTAATCTAGTATGCAGTAGTATTTCTGTCTGAGCAGACATGAATTTTGGCTAATGTGTGTGACTAAGGTGTTATCTAACCACTACCAATGCCACCACTTGGACTCAACAAAAAGAAAATTTCACAAATTGTCAGATGTCACATCTAGATATTATATACAGCCATCCATTTTTTAAACCGCTTTTTTCATTCCGGGTAGTGGGGAAGCTAGAGCCAATTCCAGCTGACTACGAGCCCAAGGCAGGGTATACCCAGGACAGGAGGCCAACCCATTGCAGGGCAACACATAGACAGACAACCACTCACTCACATACACGCACGCATGCACACACTCACGCGCAAACGCATGTGCACGCACACACACAGGCAATTTTGATTATGCAGTTAACCTATCACTAACCTTTAAACAGTGGGAGGAAACTGGAGCACCCTGAGAAAACCACACGGACACAGGGAGAGCTTGCAAACTCCACACATACCCCTGTGCAATCCTGGGATTGAACCCATTATAGACATGTATTAAATTACATACGTTATTAACAATGTTATTACATCAAACATTATAGTAACTGCCAGTACATGGCAATGGTAACATAAGTATATTTTATTGGATTCAACCAGTCATACTTTCTCATGGTAGCATATGACGCCTGATATAACATGCTTATGTTATAATTAGGTAAATGGTATGCAGATTTCCTACAGCAAAATGCTTACAGTTAATTTGAAATTCCTTAAATTTGGATTTGGCCACAGATTGTTTACAAACATACAAAGTATGGCCAATAAATTGGAAGGAAACTTAAAGTTAGACAGGTCATAGAAAGTTGAAGAGAAAGAGGGAGTGAGCCAGCGAGAGAGAGAGAGAGAGAGAGAGAGAAAGTTACAATATTGTGCCTCTCACCACAACAACAGCTCTGATAAATGAACCCATTGACTCATTACTCCCCCAAAAAACACCCCCCAGTCCCTCTCTCTGAGGATCCAGTTCAGTGAGAAACAAACACCATTACCTTCCACTAACACTGCAGCATCTGATAAACACCATTACCTCTGTTTAGCAAACTTCACCTCACAAGAGAAAACACACACACAATTGCTCTAGCTCTTACAGTGAGATGACAGCATGATAAACATTGCAATCATGTAACCACAGCAAATATATTGATTTTACATTTTCTGTTAGAGGTAAAGTGTCTCAGATAAACACCATTTGCCTAATTCCATAAATACAGCCACATGTGTTTACAAATAATGTGAAAGTGACTAGTTGTCTTTGTGAATACACCCCATCACACAAAGTGCACCACAGTGAAATGTGACTGTTGCATTTTAACTCAGCCACATGTGGAGCAGCACACAGGGGGGAAGGGAAAAAATTTACCTTGCTTAAGGTTCTTTTAGTGGTTCCTAGGTTGGGACTTCTGATTACATAGGCAAGTCCCTAAATAGACTAAGACATTAATTAACTAAGACATTAATCACATGAAACCCGTTAACTCGAACTTGCAGATGTGTCTTTTGACAGCTTGCAACAATTACACCTCAAACTTGGAAGGTTTCATTTTAAGTATTTGCTTTAATAGAAAAAAAGGAAAATTCAAATCGTTAATAAGAGATGAACCTTATAAAATAGAGCAAAGTTGAGCTAATGCTATACGTCCAAGTTTGTTATCACTATGTGTGTGCGTGAATCATTTCAGTTAATTTTTTGTGTGTCAAATAAGTCATTGGTGTCAATGTAATCTGGCCTTGGTTGATGATTACGCGCAGAAAAGACGTGTATTTTGAAATCCTCTCAGTTTGAAGGCGGTCAAGATGACCTAAAGTTTGGTCAAATAGTCTTAGAGTTTTGTCCGAATTCACCAGGTGTTTTCTATATGTGGACAACATGTTTTCCTGGTGCACTGTCTGGTACAACTTGTTTGCAAACATCAAAAAACTAAAACAGACATGCTTCTGCTTAAAGTTCTCACTGCTGGATCCTACTTACTCCTGCTAAGAAGGACCCTGTATGGACAGCCATACTCGACAGTCATCATGGTTCACCACGTACACTAGGAAATGCTCTGCCAACCAGATCACCCATAATTGGGGCCTTCTCTTCCATTTTTCTACTTCCCTCTCTCACCTGGAGCAGGCATGGAGCACTGTGAGAGTCATGTTTTTTGACTTCTCCAGTGCTTTCAACACAATTCAGCCGTCACTGCTGAGTGTGAAGCTGGAGGAAGCTAGAGTGAGCTGCCACCTGGCTGCATGGGCCACTGACTACCTCACTAACAGACCACAGTATTTGAGGCTACACAAGTGCATGTCTAAAGTAGTTGTCTGCAATACAGGAACCCCACAGGGTACAGTTCTCTCCCCCTTCCTGTTCACCCTCTATACATCGGACTTCAAACACCACTCAAACAGCTGCCACGTCCAGAAGTTCTCTGATGATACAGCCATCGTCAGACGTGTATCAGAGGGGGATGATCTAGAGTACAGGGAGGTCATCACCAACTTTGTTGAATGGTATGAGAGGAACCACCTCCAGATCAACACCAGGAAGAAAAAGGAGATGGTGATCAACTTCTGCAGGAAGGTGACACAGCCCCTTGCAGTTAACATGAAGTGAAAGTGAAAGTAACTCTTTGTCATTGTGAACACACTCAAGCATCACAACGAAATGTGACCTCTGCATTTAACCCATCACACGTGCACAC
>JBBPDA010000081.1:21491720-21511158 GCA_037974385.1 Arnoldichthys spilopterus | reverse complement strand
TTGATAAAAGACTGAAATACCGAGGGTGCGAGGGACAGCCCATAGGGTACCACCAAATACTCATAATGTCCATTTGTTGTGGAAAAGGCCGTTTTCCACTCCTCCCCCTCCTTGAGTCTCAGCAAGTTGTACGCACTTCGCAAATCCAACTTTGTAAAAATGGTGGCCCCACGTACCTGCTCTAAAGCAGATGGTACCAATGGTAACGGATAAGTGAATGGTTTTATTACCGCGTTCAATCCTCTGTAGTCGATACAGGGTCTCAAGCCCCCCTCCTTCTTCTTTACAAAAAAAACCCTGCTGATGCTGACGATTTGGAGGGACGTGTGTATCCAATGTCTAACGCCTCCTTAATGCATTGTTCCATGGCTTGGGTCTCTGTGCGTGACAAGGGGTAAATGCGACTATGTGGTGGGTTACAACCAGGCTTTAATTTAATTGTGCAGTCGGTTTCTCGGTGAGGAGGCAACCTGGTAGCTCTCTGTTTGCTAAAGACCGCTCTCAAATCATTATACTCGGGGGGGAAACCACCCTCCACTGCAACTTTCCGGACTCTCTATACTCGTGGCTGCACAGGGAAGTTGCAGACACTGATTCTGGCACTGTTTGTACCAAGACACGATCTCTGAACACGACCATGAAATGATGGGATTATGTTTCTTCAGCCATGGCAATCGCAGCACGATCTTGTGCGATGCAGATTTGATTACAAAGAATGTAATAGTCTCATTATGCAAGGCTCCAATGGTGATCCGCACTGGCTTTGTCACGTGAGTTACCTTACCCGTGCCTAATGGTCTGCCATCTAGTGCCAAAACTGATAATGATGTCTCTAACTTCTCACATGCCAGCTTCAATTCTTTAACCGTTTCTTCATTAATAAAATTTCCGGCCGCTCCTGAGTCTACGAGGGCTGAAAAAATAGAAACACAGGATTGGCTGGGGAATTGCATGGGCACCATCACAGGTTTAGTGAATATGGAAGTTGCATATTCACTTACCTTGCGGTGCGGCTTCGTTGCTCTACTTCTCTGAGGTTTTTGGGGGCATTCTGCAATCAGGTGTCCCCTCTCTCCACAGTACATACACAGCCCCAGTCTCCTTCTTCGTTCCCTCTCCTGCTGTGTCAATGAAGTGACCCCGATTTGCATGAGCTCCTCCTCCCTTTCCTGACTGGGAACCGTACGAAACATCGGGCTGGGTTTTCCTCCTCTTCGTTCCCGCAACAGATGATCCAATCGGATGGCCATCTCGATAAGAGCGTCCAGCGATTTCTCTTCGTCTCGGCATGCCAGCTCAGTCTTTACATCCTCCTTGAGTCCTTGTCTAAACAAAGTGATCAGTGCTGGCTCATTGAATCCCATCATGGCCGCCAGCGTCCTAAATTCCACAGCATACTCAAACATGGCGCGACTTCCTTGTTTAAGTTTCAACAATCTCTCACCCGCTTCCTTACCCTCGTGCGGATGGTCAAAAACTGTTCTTAAGCGCTCGATAAAGTCCTCAAAGTGTAGCTGGTCTAATCTCGCGTTAGCCCATACTGCGGTGGCCCACTCTAACGCATTTCCGGTAAGTAGCGAAATCACAATCGATATCTTTTGTCCTTCAGTCTCTTCTGGAAACTGGGAAAGATACTGGGAACACTGGAATAAGAATTCACGGCATTTATTTGGGTTGCCGTCGAATTTCTCAGGCTTAGCTAGTCTTACCTCTGCCTGAAATGGTTGGAGTTGGCTCTGAGCGGTAGTGGAAGAAGCAGAAGGGGTATTGTTTACGGAAGCAGATCCCCTCGTCCTCGGAGTGGTAGGAGGTTGCGGTAGTGACATCTGCTGGAGGGCAGTGGTGAGTTCATTCAGCCCAGCATGCAGTTGGTGTAATTCGGCGTGGTGCTCACCAAGCAACCTTCCCTGTTCAAAGACCGCTTTCATGAGCTCCGTAACTCCGGTTTGTCCCGCTTCCAGATTGGTTGCTGTGTCCATTTTTAAGCGAGGTCTTCTGTAACGTCTGTGGATATTCCTTAGGAATATTCGGACACAAGTGCAACTTAGATAAAGAAATGTTTAATAATCAAAAAGGCAGATCCTTCCAAAAACAGTTCCGAAAGACACAGCAGACAGGTATAGCAGAGGACAGGCAAAATCAAGGTCAGGTTCAGGCAGGGGGTCAGGATGCACGGCGAACAGGTACAGCCAGGGCAAGACAGAGACGAAAATCCAAAATACGGGCAAGGGTCAAAATCACAGGCAAACAGGATCAAGAGAGATAAGGCAGAGAATAGTGGAGAGCAAAACAATCCAAGGTCAAAAATCCAATAAATCCAAAATACACCAAGAACGCTCAGTAACGCAATATCTACGAGACCTCGCAACGTGTTGCGAGTCTCGGTCGCTTTTAAAGGCCTGTCCTGATTACCCCAAATGATCTGCATCTGGGAAGGGCATGGCCGGACACTTTAGTACTCGGGAGATGCTGACCATTGCCGGCCACTGGGGGGAGCCTCAGCCTCCCTTACACATGTATTCCAAATAAAAAGGGACTAAATTAAACAATAAATAACAAGGTCTTAAAAAGTAACCCGGGTTACTATAAAAGAAATCAAAAAAACTCTTTTCCTTCTCTAAGTTTTGTCAAAGAAGAAAAAGTAGGGGGGGTTGCTTAAACTCTTGAACCTGTTCTGTTTTACCCCCACCCTAATGTCCACCTAATGTCTTCTTTAAGTAAAGTTCTAACTACACATGCACACACACACATACACCCTTTTCTTCATGGGTGAGAGTTTACCTCAGCGTTTTGTGAAATGCTGTTGATATAAATGTGCTTTACAAAATTGGGTTTTTAGGAAAAAGTGATACGTGCCATAATGATAAGAAATTTAATCCATGGTAAGAAAGATATAGTTCTGGATAAAGAAAATATAATACAAACTATGATGGTAAAAAATTAATCCATGGTACATAAAAACTAATTCTGGGTTAATACAAATGTAATACTAACTGTTAACTATTAAAAATAAGACCAAGGTAAAGAATAAAAAAAATTGTGGGTAAATAAAACAAACCCAAAAAAAACTGAATACATGATTAAAATGTATTCTAAATAAAATAAATAAAAGTAATTCAAACAAGGTGTTAAAAAAGAAAAACCAGGGATTTTGTAAAGATTACAAAAGATTTTGTAATCTTATTACAAAATAAGATTTTAAGAAAAAGTGATACATACCATAATGATAAAGAAATGAATCCATGGTAAGAAAAAAAATATTCTGGACAAATAAAATATAATCCAAACAAACTATGAATTTTAAAATGAATCCATGGTACATAAAAACTAATTCTGTTTGTGTTAATCAAAATGTAATACTAACTGTTACATTAAAAAATGAAACAAATTTAAAAAATAATAAATTCTGAGTTAATGTGACGTTTTGCGGGTGGTGTAGGCAGTAGATGCAAGCGGACTGATGTTAAGCCATGTTTATTAAACAAGACAACAGTAGGGCTGACGTAAAACTCTACGAACAAGGATGACACGGTTGATATACACTAGGAAATACATTAAACACACGGTAGGTGTATAACAGTTGAATGCCGAACACTCGAGGAACACAAAGGGGCTTTTCAAGAAGACATGATTAGACACAGCTGACGGTAAAGACGCAACACAGCTAACAGGGGCGTGGCTAACACACAAGGACAGGACGCAACACAGAAGCACATGGCTAGGACACGTGACAACAACACTAGTACGAGACACCATTACAGTTAATAAAAGTACAATACTAACTGTGATGTTTAAAAAATAAGTCCATGGTAATTAAAAAAACTAATTCAGGGTAAATAAAAATAATAATCTTTGTTGTACACAGTGACGAAGAAAAAACTTTCCTACTGTGCGTTTGTCTACATTTACATTTACATTTACGGCATTTGGCAGAGGCTCTTGTCCAGATGGTGCTTTTTAGTCAACAAAGAAAAACATCCTATACCAGTAAACTTAGGCTTGGTTTAAGAGCTGCTAGTCAATCTAGATTATACCTAAGCTCATGCAAAACCATGACATAATATTTTTTTTGTTTGTTTTTTTTTTTGTTATTTTTTTCAGAAATGTTAGTAAGTTTGTTAGTTCTGTAGTTGTGGTCCCAAGTACTCTGTGAAGAGGTGAGTCTTTAGTCATCATTTGAAAAAAGTGAGGGACAGTTCTGACAGTTAGGGGAAGTTCATTCCACCACTTGGGAGCCAAAACTGAGAAGAGCCTAGATGTCTGTCTTTGGTTTTTGAGAAGGGGGATGTCCAGTTGGGCTGAAGATGATGATCTAAGAGGACGAGCTGTTATCCGTGGTTTGATCATTGCAGATAGGTAAACAGGAGCTGCACCATTTTTGGCTTTGTAGGCCAGCATCAGTGTTTTGATGTGGGCAGCCACAGGAAGCCAATGAAGGGTTCTCAGCAGTGGGGTGGTGTGTGAGAATTTGGGTGTGTTAAAAACCTGTATTAGCTGTAAAGGTTTTGTGGCCTTCAGAGGAAGACCAGCAAGGAGAGAGTTGCAGTAGTCCAGTCTAGAGATGACAAGTGACTGGATGAGAATCTGAGCAGTGCTGGTCGTGAGGAAGGGACGGAATTTCCTGATGTTATGTAGGAGAAACCGGCATGTTCGAGAAAGTTTATTAATGTAAGATGAGAATGTAAGACCCTCGTCCAGAGTGATCCCCAGATTCTGTGCTTCCACTGTGGGAGTGATGACTGCGTTCTGATGACTGCGTTCTCAAGTTGATGGCAAGGTCAGGTCGTAGGGAAGCATCCCCTGACTAGGGAAGCATCCCTTGTCTAAGGACGGGGAGAATGTTGGTGTGTGTATGTGTGGAATTTTGAACTCTTGAACTTTCTAAAACGTCTACAACCTTTGAAGTAAAAAAGTTATAGGACAGCTGCAATTGGTTAAAACTATGTTGGATAGACATAAAGTGTTGTTAAGGGAGTAAGAACAACTTTAATATCTGACAATGAATTGTGGCAAGTTTCTAAAAACTATATTCTTACAACCTCAACATTTTGTATTTAAAAAAATAATCCTTTGGATGAAGTCAAATTGAATTGTAAACATTGGTTCCACACAATAGGTGCAAGCTTTTTAAACATTAACAGATCTTTCTGGAACAACATAAACACCATGTTCAATAAAAGCAATAGCACATCACTTATTTCATTACTGATGATTCAGTCAACTTACTTGTATCATGTTCAAAAAACATACTTAAGTTTTATTTATATTACTGCTAATATTGTTGTTTTTCAAATGTTATAAACTGGTAAATGTATACATTTTAACATAGCTCTACACATTAACATGGATCAAATGTGTTCATGCTTCAAATGACAAATGTCGTAGAGTCACAAAATTGATATTTGGAAAAAAACTAGAGCATTTCACAAAACGCTGAGGTAAACTCTCGGCCCATGAAGAAAAGTGTGTGTGTGTGTATGTGTTGTTAGAACTTTTCTTAAAGAAGAGTTAAAGTTTGTTTTATTTTCCAGAATTCGTTTTTTTTCTTTTCCTTGGATTCATTTTTAACGTAACAGTTAGTATTACATTTGTATTAACCCAGAATTAGTTTTTATGTACCATGGATTCATTTTTTAACTTCATAGTTTGCATTATATTTTCTTTGTCCAGAACTATTTTTTTCTTACCATGGATTAAATTTCTTATCATTATGGCACGTTTCACGTTTTCTTAAAAACCCAGTTTTGTAAAGCACATTTACATCAACAGCATTTCACAAAACGCTGAGGTAAACTCTCACCCCATGAAAAAAAGGGTGTGTGTGTGTGTGTTGTTAGAACTTTCCTTAAAGAAGAGCATAGAGATGGACATTAGGGTGGGGGAAAACAGAACAGGTTCAAAGAGTTTAAGCACCCCCCCTCCCTACTTTTTCTTCTTTGGCAAAACTTAGAGAAGGAAACATTTTTTTGATTTCTTTAACTTTAAGGCCATGCATAGACTATCGGGGACTTAATTCAGTCATTAAGCCATTGCCTCTGGTTCCAGCAGCCCTGGAACAGTTAAGATTACGATCTTTACTAAGTTAGACTTGACATCAGCTTATTATTTGGGTCGCGTCAAAGAGGGCGATGAGTGGAAAACTGCCTTTTCGACTACCAATGGACACTACAAATATCAAGTGGTCCCATATGCACCGGTGGTTTTCCAATCTTTCATTATTGAGGTGTTCAGAGACATGCTAGGCAAGAGGGTTATCACTTACATTGACGGAAGAAAGGAATATGTTAGACACGTCAGGGAGGTACTGAAAAGGCTCCTAGACCATCAGCTCTATGTCAAGGCCAAGAAATGCGAGTTCCACACCCCAGTAGTACCGTTCTTAGGTTACATTATCAGCTCAGAGAGAGTGAAAATGGACAAGAGCAAGGCACAGGCCATTGTAGCTTGGGCTAGGCCCACCACGGTAAAAGAATTACAGTTTCTTAGGTTTTGCTAATTTCTATCATTGCTTTATCAGAGGGTTCAGTTCACTCGCTGCTCCACTCACTTCCATTCTAAAGAAACAGCAGGCATACTCTCAATCCTTGGGCTGGACTGAGGAGGCTGAGAGAGCATTCCAGGCTCTGAAGGAGCGATTTACCACCGCTCCCATCCTCAAGCACCCAAATCCAAAGAGTCCTTTCATTGTGGAAGTTCATGGAGAGACTGGGGGTTAAGGTCAGCCTCACTTCTGGTTACCACCCTCAATCCAATGGGCAGGTCGAGAGGCTTAACCAGGAGTTAAGCAGATTTCTAAGGTGTTTTTGCCACAACCAACAGAATGTATGGGCTCAGTTTATCCCTTGAGCAGAGTATGTGTAGAACTCCTTGCATAACGCTTCTACATGTCTCACCCCTTTCCAGTGCATGCTAGGGTACCAGCCTCCTCTGTTCCCTTGGAACAACGCCAGTTCCAATGTACCCACAGTGGATGAATGGTTTTGAAAAGCAGAGGAGGTCTGGGAAGGCACTGGAGGAGGCGGTGAGGTGCCAGAAGCAACAGGCACATAGGAGAAGGACAAAGGAACCGCAATTCAGACCTGGGGATAGAGTATGGTTATCTACCAGAGACTTAAGGTTAAAACTACCATGCAGAAAGCTTAGTCCCAGATATGTTGGACCATTCAAGATCGTCAAACAAATCAATGCTGTCTCATACAAACTGCTTTTGCCTAGAACTTACCGCATCTCCATTGTGTTCCATATCTCCCTACTTAAGCCCCTCGTGAGAGGTCCCTTGGCTGACGCAGTTCTGACGGAGACTCCCCCACCTGCACTGGAGCTGGAGGGTGGACCTGCTTATGCAGTGAACACCATATTGGACAGCAGGAGGCGTCGGTGAGCTCTGCAATATTTCGTCAACTGGGAGAGAAGCTGGGTACCGGCGGCCATCAACTTGGACCCAGAACTGATGAACGACTTCCACCGTTGGCGACCGGAGAGGCCTGGACCCTGGAGGAGGGGCAGGCCCTGAAGAACACCTGGGGGCATTCGTCAGGAGGGGGGTAATGTGAGGGTCCACCCTGAGAATAGGGGGGAAATGTCTCCATCTGGTGGTCGGCGCTGGTCTGCTTCACCCAAATACCTCCTTTGGATCAGTCCCCAGGTGGAACAAGTCAGGGGACTAATTACTATTTAGGGTGGCAGCAAACACAGGGGAGTTGCGAAGTTACATGTCTTTCACAGCTGTTTCTGAGTGTTTAATTCTCATAGATTCCTTGGTATTTTTGACCTTTACTTGTTTTTTGGATCTCTCTTTTGCTTCTGCATGGTAGTGTTTGTTCCTGTTCCCTAGCCTGTTTTTGACTCTGTCTTTTGGATTTTCCCTGTGTTTTTGGTCGCCTGGCTTTTTTTTAAATTAAAAATCTTCAAAATAACCTGCACTTGTGTCCAAGCTCCAGTTTGTGACAATTTAAATTTTATTTAAATTATTATAAAATATTTTTATTTGATGCAAGTGTTAATGTCCTGCCTTTCACCTACTCCCACCTTTATAAGTCATTGCCAGGCAACAAAAAATTGATTTTATGAAGTCAATATATTATAGCCTACCATAGCATGTTAGCATAGTGAGTTTATAGGTAAAGCCTGTAGAGGTCATTAGTCTTAATATTGCAATTCTGCACATTCTGTGTCCTCTATCCACCCCATCCTGATCCACCCCAGAACTCATTATTTCTCCACTGTGAAATGTGGAAGAGGGCAGAAGTACATCTTTAAAGTTTTTGAGGGTTGATTGGTGCAAATTGTTTTTGCTTATTTAATCCAAAAGTTGCTTTGCATTGTTTCATTTCAAGTAAGTATCCTAGCCACTTTGACAAGGGCCAGATTGTAATAGATAGACTATTGGGTCAGAGAATCTCAAACAGCAGGGCTCACTGGTGCATGTGTGAACTGAAGGCTAGCCCATCTGATCTGATCCCATACTATGGCAATATTTCCTGAACAAGTTAATGGTGGCAATGATAGCAAGGTGCCAGAGCACACAGTGCATCACTGCTTGCTGTGTTATAGGGCTCTAGATCTCAGTCCACCATTGAACATAGCTACAATGGAATAAGGTCCGTTGGTCTAAAGAATCACATTTTCTTTTACATTAAGTGAACAGCTTGGTGTATGCACACTTACCTGTGGAAGAAATGGCAAGATTCCCTACATCTCAATCCAGTCCAGCAACTGTGGGATGTGCTGAACAAGCTAGTCCAATGTGTGGAGGCCAAACCTTACACCAGGACATAAATGATCTGCTCTTGGTGCCAGATAACACAACACACCCTCAGAGGTCTTGTAGAGACTGCTCCTCAGTGCATCAGAGCCGTTTTGGCAGCAAGAGGGGGACCTACATAATATTAGGCAGGTTGTTTTAATTTAATGGCTGACCAATGTATATGCAATATGGTTATATTTTTTGGAGTGTTGTATCTAATGCAGCTGTCATTGCTTTATTGTATTGCTTGTTGCCTGTCTTTGTTCTTGTTGTGTATTCACAGGACAAACAACAGGGACTGATACCTTACTCCAGGCAAACCTTTTGAGTTACATTTGGTGTTGTGGGGTGTGAACTTGTTGTTAATGAAATGAAACCATCTCTTCTTAAAGTATTTCATGCCAAAATGATTCCTTCTTTGCACTCTTTTTGATTCATAATTCTAAGGAATAAAAAATAAATCTGAGGTGAAACAAAAATAGATTCAGAAGTTTTCTTCAAATATTTGTGCACTTCTGTTCACTTTTAGTTACTCCAATTTAATTCTTCAGTAAGTTTTGCAAGGACCTCATTAAATGATTTCCCCCCATTAAATGTTTTCCAGTGTTACATTAAGCTGATAAGCAGTATTTGTTAAAATGTGATGAAGTGTATTCTCTGAAGAGGATGAGTTCTTAATTTCACTTAAAAACTCAACAAAACATGCACATTTTGTTCCTGAATGATTATGAATTCAGTAACAATTTCTCATGTACATATGCTCCCTGCGTACAAGTAATTTTAGAAATATCACTACATCCACTACATACAAGCCAGACTGTAGTAAAATTAGACTGAAGGTAAAGTTCTAATGTTGCTGGGCAAATTTTGTCATCACAGTTTTAAACAAATTTTTATTTAATCTGAATTAAATGCTTGAGTTTTTTTTTGTTCACTGTACTGGCGAAGAGTTTTTTTTTTTTTTTTTACTATTTTTTACTCTGACAATTACACATATTTTAATCAGGGTATTTAGAAGCATGTATCTGAAACTTTGCTTTCAAAGGCATGACTATCAGGCATCATCTGAATGCTCTCTTTCCCTCCTGTTGTGCCATCTTGCCTCTTGTTAAATACCCACTGGGTGTCAAGGCCTGGAGCCTGACACCTGTATTTAGCTCAGAGTGTGTTAACAAGCAGTAAGGCTGAGGAGTGCACGTGTCTGTGAGATGGAGAGAGCAAGAGAGAGAGAGACTTTAAAACACTCTTTATTAATATAATAAACTTCACAATTACCAAAAAACAGTCACCCCCATAACACACACCAAAACAAGTATCAAGGATCATAAAAGGAAGAAAAGCAAGGGGTACAGTAGAAAAAAAATTAAATACACAGCTTCAAAACATCCCATTCACTTGTTCACATAAGACCACCCCCACACACACACATAATAAAAGGCTTGCAGATTGTAAGTCATACTGTAAAAAGTATATTCGATCTAAATCCTGATCCTCACTGTGGCTTTTAGCAGAATTCAGAATTACACTCCCCTAAAGCCTATTATTTCCCTTGAAACTTATTCTTGTTTTGGTTTTTGTCACACCTTTTCCTTATAGGCCAAGGCATATTTTGGCCCAAAAACATAAAGATTTTCTGTCCATAATGATCCAAGACCATTGCACTGTACTTTCGGTGCCTCTAACATTTCTGTCATCCTGGTACAGTGTAAAAACGATTTTCATCCCCACCACAGAAAGGACATTCCCTCCCAATAGTGGTACTGATGTGTGCCATGTATGTTTGTGGCCACAGCCCCATGTACAATCAGTTAGAGCAGTGATCACCTCCCCCTGGGTTTGCTACAGCAGATCTTCAAGCCTGATAATGCCTGCTTTTTGAAAGTTTGGGCCAATGCTTTGGAAAGCCAGTTCAGTTGTTGAAAACAGTGGTTCTTCTTACACAGAGGCACAGACATGTGCTTCAGTCCTATAAATCCTAAGTCCAAATGATCAGGCCCTCAGTACAGACTAATACATAAAAACTGGAAGTGCCAGGTAAGTCCATCTCTTGCAGCTGCAGCACAAACATGTGCCTCAGTATTTCGTAGACAGCACCAGTTGGAGTTGTACAGATTACAGTTTCAGTATTTATTGAGCAGCGACAATTAGTTAATGCAGGCGTTTAGTAAAGCGCCAAACCCTAGGATACGGTATCGAACTTTGCATGAACTGAGCGGAGCACAGCTCCAGTGAAGGCAGTCACCCCGAGCTGCTTCTGGGACTTTCTCCTACCGAGCACCGGAGCGCCAGTTTTGTGTTTGTTGGCTTCAATTGAAAATAAAGACTCTTTGTTAACCGCACTGGTTTCCTGCCTTACCTCCGATCGTGACACAGACAAAAGGAAGAATTATTAAAAAATGATAAATAAATAAATACATTATAAAAAGAAGGCATGTAAAAGAATAAAACGGAACATGATGAGATATGTATCATAGATTCTAAATGATCCTAATATGTTAAGAAAAAGCTTTATTTAAAAAAATGTTTTTAACAGTTTTTTAAAGCTATTAACTATAGTTGCCTGGAATATTAATTGGAAGTGTGTTCCACAGTTTTGGCACAAAGAAACAAAAAGTTGCTTCTTCAATCTTTTTGTGCTTTATTTTAGAGATTTGCAGTAACATAGCGTTCGTTGATCTTAAGGCTCGATTAGGAGTGTATTCTATCAGGAATTCTCTAATGTATAAAGCTGCTATTCCATAAAGAGATTTAAAAACCAGTAAAATAATTTTTAATCAGTTCTCAATGGAACAGTTAACCAGTATAATGAGTATAAAACAGGAGTTATGTGTTATCTTTTTTGTGGTATGTGTCAATATTCTGGCTGCAATTACTTAATTGTGCTTTTTGGTAATACAGTGCATTACAGTAGTCTAGTCTTGAGAAAATAAAAGCAAAAGGTCTAAGTTTGAAATATTTCTTATCTGGAAGAATGCTGTTTTAATGACTTTTCTGGGCAGTGGTGGCCTAGTGGTTTGGACATTGCCCCTGGGACCTGAAGTCCCGGTCCAGGCACTACTGAGGTACCCTCCCACGGTACCATCCCACTACACTACTCCCCAGGTGCTGTTGATAGCTGCCCGCTGCTCCATGTCTGCACGTGTGATGGGTTAAATGCAGAGGTTGCATTTCGTTGTGGTGCTTGAGTGTGTTCACAATTACTAATAGTCACTTTCACTTTCCTGTCCCATTCCATAATAAACCATCCATCCCATTATCCCATTTACACAAGCCGGGGAAGCCATCTCATAAATACACAAGGGGTGATTAAGTGCCTGGACATCCTTATCCACCCTTATAAAAACAGTGACATCATCTGCATTAGCTATCAGCACTACCTAATTCTAAGGTGAATTCCAAGTTCAATTCAATTTAATTTACATATCACTTTTTACAACTGACATTGTCATAAAGTAGCTTAAAGTTCGGGCCGAACACCTAGTGAGCAAGCTAAAGCTAACACTTCCTGTGATGAAGGAATACACTTTGAAGGAACCAAGATTCAGGAGAGGAACCCATCCTCTTCTAGTGGAGGACAGCAGTAAAATAAAGGAAGCCAAAAAATCCTGGCACCATGAACTTCTGTAGCCTAGACCTCAACCTACATAACAGAAGTTCAATTGCAGCTGTCCAGACAGTTGGCCTTATCCCTCTCTGCATCTATCATATAAAGCTGTACCCAACAGACAAAAGCTTTCCCCATTCCAAACTTTGCATGTTTTGCATGCAGATTAGACTGATCAACTGTATTAAATGCTTTTTCCTGATCTATTGGAAGCAGTCCTAAATCACACAAATCACACTACAAAAATCAATCACACTACGAACAAGAAAAAGATTAGTGTGGTTAAGCATTATTTGGTGCATGTGTTGTTTTAAGTCTGTTGGAAAGACATGTTGACAGTACTTTATACAGTACTAGTGGTCTCCAGTTCTTTGGAAGTTCTAAATTTCCCTTCCTGGGAACAAGAGAGCAACAGCACCCTTGTGCAACTAAGAGGTAGTCTCCCATCTGCATAAAAATCCACAGCAAGCTTCGTCATCTCGGCCGAATTCGAGCTGTGTCACCTTCTGCCTAAGACTGAAAAAGAAGCCATTTGGAACATCCATGAGTTTGGTATTGGAAACACATTTGAAAACACATCTCCCACCATAAAACTATACATCATCAAAATCTGTCTTTCTCAGTCTCCAGTCTTTCCAAAAAACTAAAGCTGTCACGGCGCATCATAAATCAACCAACAGTTGGACCTTGGTTTTTTGAGTATCAGAGAGCCTCAAAAGGACCATAAAAGTTAAAACTCTACACCTCTACTTTTCAGTTAGATAGAACCGATCTAGTCTCGCTGCACTAACCCTCATCTTAGAAAACTGCCTCATGGCTTTTTGTTCCCTCCAAGGATCAATAAACTCACACAAGTGTAAAATTCTAAAGTAAAGAGTACACTTCATATATCCCACCATCATGACAAAAAGATTAGTACTATACTGTAGCAGTGCACTCCTGAAAAAACCTGTTCGCTACTGTGAATCTGTTCATATTGTAAACATGGGAATCCTGTCCCTCTAATATCTTTCCCCACCTTTTTAGAACACTGATACCCCTAAGATAATTAAGAGTTTGTAATTGTAAACTTCAAAGTGCAACTCTATGGTAAGTGGACTTGATATAGTGGCACAAACTTAAGATTAAAGATGCAGAGAGCTTCTCCCAATTAGTGTATAAATAAATACATTTAACAGGACTGAACAATGCTACTGAATTGAATAAAACATATGTTCCAGAACAATATACAACACTTCAGTTCTAGTGGCTGCCTTCTCTTTGTGCCGCCATGTCTCTAGCCTTGAATAGAAGAGCCAGCCAACATGTAATGATTCCTTAGTGCGGCACTAACATGAAGAGATGCAGCCTTGAGTGCTATTTTCCATCCATGGCCTAAGCTGAACTGTAAGTATACAAGTAGAAAACATTTAAGATTCGCTCACTACACTAAATCCAGTTAAACAAGACTAAATTTGCTCTTTTTGTAAAACATGCAGTTGGTCAGCATTTTTTAGTGAAAAATCTAATTTGCACAATTTTTACTTACGTTAGAAGTAATTAATCAGCCATCTGCTTCTTTAGTTCTTTAGAGCTGTAAGGCTAATATTACCAACAAACACTCAAATTCAATAACTACCCAAATTTGTTTTTACATAACTAGAACATCTCAACCCTCTCAAACTGCATCCAGCACTTCATTAAGGACAGTGGTTTTGTACATCATCTTCTAATTGATGCCTTGTGAATACCAGTTCTGCATGAAATGGCTGCTGGTAGCAATAAAGCTTTGCTTATTTTGGTTAGCTCATGTGGCTGTCACTACAAAATATCAGTTTTGCAATTAAGCATAAGTCCATCACTGAAGTATAAATTTAGCATGATCTTAAGTTACACTGTAAAAATGAATTGGTATTTCAATTAAAAATGTATACACTAGCTGCATTAAAATGTGAAATGAACTTCTAATATTAAGTAAACAAAACACCTTTTTATGTTAAGGTGGACCAGATTCTATCTTGTGTTCTTACCGTGTTTTTACTTAAAACCAGAGGTGGGTAATGAAAAAGGATTCTTCTCCCTAGGGTTTTGTTCCAATTGAGTGGATACCTCCATTGCTGACTCAAGCAAACAAGAGAAGCCAGGAAGTAGGAACAAAACCCTGGGGAGGATTTAGACTCTCTAGACCTAAATTATCCAGCCCTGCTTTAATAAATGCATTTCTTTAAAGTGTAGTGACAGACAGCATTGCTTGATCAGTGCTGAAGTGACAATAACAAATACAAATCAATGAGGATCACATTCTGTTTTTAAAAAAAAAAGTGTGGAATCAGTGTTTGTTTATTACAGGTTTACTGGAGCTAGATGTATCTGAGAAGAGCCGACTGACCTTGAGAACAGATGGCAATATCAACAATGTCTTTTTTTCCTCTTTCTTTCTCTCCCTCTCTCTCGCTCTCTCTCAAAGCAATTAGTAGCAAAGCAAAAGTGTGCTTGAGGGAGATATTAGCATGTATAATACATGAGCCTGGAGGAAGATGACTCCATATTTCATCTCCTTTATTGGAGTATCACTTGTGAGTGCCAAAAGCAACCTCTACAATCCAAGATAAATCATTTGCCTGCCTCTACGTTTGAGGGAAGCTGTTTTTCAGAATGAAAATCAGGATGTCAGCCAAATTAAGAGCCCTTAAAATAGTACTTCCCAAGCATTTGAACACAACCAAGTGCCACCACACTAATGTGAACTTTCGTTCACACACATGGCATTTTAGGTTTCTGAATATGGACCTTTCAGAAGTTTTTAGTAACTCTTTTTTTCAGTGTTGTCTTGTAGACAATGAAAATTGAGTTTTTGCTTCATAACATAAAAATCTACACATTTATGCCCTTTGTCTTCTATCACAGTGTGTTTCTTGTTTCTTGCCCCTGGTTTTGTGCAATGGTGGATGAAGACAAAATAGTGCACTTTTGAGCTTGCAAATACCTTGTTCACACTCTGTAATTCTGAAAGTGGCTGGATCTCTGTATTGTTTACACTACACAACCTTGAGACTACATTACAATGTTTTGTCATGAAAAGTCACACGATAAATGACACAATCCTCACACAGAACTTTTAAACAGGACTTTAAAAATGGACGTCCAACAAAAACAAATACTCTTCAAGTGATAATAAGTTCATTTTGCTGAGTCCACTATGAGACAGCCATGCTTTCTGTAATACATTTTTTTGAGCTGAGGTAAATGTCCCCTGTATTTTCGTTTTTTCATGTCCTGTGCTCTCATTGGCTGTAGCTCACAGGTGACCGGCCCAAATATTTAGCAGGCCACCACCACTTCATCACAGATCAAACATGGTATTGCCTGGACTCAAAAACAGCCTTAAAATCATATAGTCATATTTTTTTGTTAACACTTCAGCATCTGAATGTGCTATGGAGATCGCTTCTACATCCAACAGTCTCACAGTTCATGCTGCATCTGAAAAACTGTTTGAAACTTCCTTTCCTGTCTGTTTGCGCTGATTTCCATGACTTGTATCTCACGGCTTCACTAAATGCATACAAAAAAATAAAAAGCAGTGGTGGCCTAGTGTTTAGCACTTTGCACTTGGGACCTGAATGTTGCAGGTTCAAGTCCTGGCCTGGGCACAACTGAGGTACCTTGAGCAAGGTACCGTCCTGCTACGCTGCTCCCCAGGTGCTTATGATAGTTGCCCAGTGCTCCATGTGGGATGGGTTACAGGAGGTCACATTTAGTTGTGGTGTTCTAAATGACAAATTTTCACTTAAGGTTGATTGGATGTTCTAAATTGACCGTAGGTGTGAAAGTGTGTATGAATGGTTGTCTGTCTGTGTGTTGCCCTGCGATGGGTTGGCCTCCTGTCCAGGGTGTACCCCACCATAGGCCCGCACTCAGGTGGGATTGGCTCTAGCTTCCCAGCGGCCCGGAAACGGTAGAAGTGGTTTAGAAAATGGATGGATGGTATAACTGAGTATTTTTTTAATCCAGTTGACTAGCAGATCATTAAAATTGAAGAAAATGGACAGAGAAGACAATTTTATTCAACTATTTGGATGCAGCCATAGTCTGCCACCAGCCACTTTGGATGAGACCCTTGTTAGCCAACTGGAGCTGAATTACGAATTATTACGAATTATATATCTGACTGTTGTATTACCATGCTCTCAACAGCTCTTGACAATGTCCTTTTGTGCTTGTATAATTAAGATTTATTTTAAGAATGAAAGAAAAATATCTCTTTAAAAAAACATTTTTTACATAAGTTTTACTGAACACTTTTACTTGCTGTTCTACTTACTTGTTATTTTTTATTGATTTATTATTTACAACAATTGGTGTGGCAAAAAAAAAAATTTTATGTTATACAATATTACTAATATAGAGTATTGTAAAAAAGAAATTTGAAAATCAGAATTAGGGATGTATGCTTAAGTGCTCAGGTAATTGTTCCGGGTGCTCATATGAATACTAAAAAACCAAATGTGTGTTCTATTCATTACTATGAATCACAGAAAGTCACTGAGATAATGTAGATGCCAAGATTTAATTATATCTCTTTACAGCACTGTAAAGTGTGATACAGTAGCATTGCTTGTAATTCATTTATTCGTACTGGAGCCAACCCCAGCTGACTACAGGCTCAAGGCAGGGTACATCCAGGACAGGAGGCAAACCCATTGCAGGGCAGCACATAGACAGACAACCAATCACACGCATATATCACAAACCAGGACCTTCTTGTTGTGAGCCAACAGCACTAACCACTGCACCACAGTGCCGTCCCACATTGCTTGTAAATGTGATTAAAAAACAAATTATACTTTGCTACTTCTATACATGATGTAATATGAGCGGGATTCCACAGAGCTATTATTAAACCAGATTAATGCATCATTCACTGACTAGGAAAAAAACTCATGTAGAAAACTTTACTATTAAATCCAGCTCCATTTTATCCTGTTTGTGTGTGTTTTAAGTAAGAACATTGATATATTAGTACGAGCCAGAGCCCTTAACTTTCCTTTTTCCCCTCAGGTAACTGAATATTCAATATTCAAAAACTCTTGCACATATATAGCATCAGATATCGACCCTTGTTAAAATGAGGAATTTGTCTTGTTGAAATCAATTAACTATTGTTACCAAAATAACTTGATGGCCAACCACTGACCAGAATTTTTTTTAAATATTATTAATACATGGAAACATGGATACATGGAGTTCAAGCCTAGTATAAAGTACTAAACTGATTTATGTCCAACTTGGTCATGCTTTTCTTTAGTTTACTTTAAAACTTCTGGCTGCTTTGACTAAAACTGGACTTCCTCTGATTTGCTCTCCACCAGAACTATTACATCTGGCTTTGGTTTAATGGAACTCAGCAGGTTAAACAGCAGGCATTAATTAGCCTTATTTGCTTCCTGCTCTGCTATGGCGATATAAAGGGAGAAAAGCCATAATTGCTTTTAAATCAGAACAATTGCTAGTACAATACACCCTTGAACCTGCTGCCTGTGTGAAGCTTAAATTGCAGGCCTTAGTTACAAAGGGCATGCAGAGAAAGAATGTCCAAGGTGCCTGTTTTAAAAAACTCTCTAATTTGCCAACACAATTGAATCAAACTAGGACCTCCATAACTGAAGTGGGCTTGGAGAGGCTTGGAATATTTTTGTGGGGTGTTAATAGAAGCCATATAAAAGCCAAGTGCACTCCAGCAACTTTTGGAGCAAGCCCACTATGGTGGTTTAGAGCACCCTGCCCTAAAACTCTGAGGGCAATAAGTTACTATAGGGCAAAAAAAGCATCATTCAACCTAAATGTCATATGCTCAGTTGTCCAAAGGTTTGACAAAAATATCATTATAAAACTGCAACTCTTTACTTAAATATCAATCTTTGTTACATATGTTGCTGTCATATTAAAACTTTTCTTTACTTTATCATTTTGCTTTTTACATTTTTTTTACACCTGTTGGTGTCATTTCCCCTTTACATTGAACATTTTATAATGGATGAACAAATAGAAATGGTCCAGAGATATTTAGGTAAATATTTTGATGCATTACACCTTAGACATTCCAGTTATTGGCCACAACAACATAAGTATGTTGCAATTTAATATTACATATTGCTAATTCATGGCCAGTACAACAATTAGAAGTTTGGAATAGATACCACATTTATGTAGGTATGTAGAGAAGGTCACATTTTCTGAATATGAATACCACTTTTTGTTTTGCTGGAAAAAAAATCGTTACATTTCTTGCCCTTTTTTTGCTTACTTTAAACCAGTGAGATATTACAAAATGTAAAAGGAACATAATTGTAATTCAGTACATAATTATGTGCCACCTCTATGCAGAGCAAACATATTTCTGCTAATTTTAATGCATGATTTTTTCATTATTTGATAATGGTAATATATTGGAAAAACAAATTAAACATAACTTGTAGCATGTGCATAAGTTTAACCCTTTTAATACGTATGTAGTTAGATCCCATCATGGTAATAAAAAATGCCACCTTGATGGGAGAATATGTCTCTAAAATCCTAATATATGACATCAATGTAATGAATGTGGGAGTTCAAATTTTATGTACTGTTGAGGGTGAAAGACCTTAGTTCTTTAAAATGTTTGTGTTAACAAATGTTTTAATACTGACTGACAATTCTCTCATGAAGTTTGGCAAAAAGCTGTGAGACACTACCCCCATCTGCACATGCAGGGACTGGGCCTTTGGTGGATTCTTCTTTTATAATCAATCATGATCCCCTTACTTGTTTCCAGCACCTGTTCATTGTAGAATTGTAGAAATTCTATGAATGTTTTTTTTTTGCTCCATCCCAAACTTTTTAAATGTTTTGCAGGGGTGAAATTCTAAGTTTGTTTATATAAGTTAATCATTGAAAACATTGAAAATCTTTTGAACTTTTATCAGGTGAATCAAAAGTTGTTTTTATGAAAAAAATCCCAGCCTTTCCAGAAATGGGGTTTGTACATGTAAAGGCAACACCTGGGCCGCCCAGCAGAGGGCGGCAAAGTGGTGCCACCCCGCACCAGAACAGCAGAGGGCGGCAAAGTG
>JBBPDA010000081.1:21462721-21473436 GCA_037974385.1 Arnoldichthys spilopterus | reverse complement strand
TTCATTGCTGGTAATGATGTTCCATTGTTACCTGTATATGACAATAAACTTGAACTTGAACTTGAACTTGAACTTGACTGATCTGTGTATATGCAACAACACAGGGAAATGGCTCTTAACTGCTCTACATGCTATTTATGTTTCTTAAAGATTCATGTTTATTAGAGATTATTAAATGAATTCATGACATTCATTGATTTTCACCTCATTGTCTGGTTCTGTCCTGTCTGAAAGTCATAGAGATTACATGAGTCATTAAATCGTTAATATTACCCTTAGTTACAGACGTCAATGTAAAAGAAGTTAGATTTGCACGTTCGCTGATTTTTGCACACCTGTAGCTTGGATTGGGCAGCTGTTATGGATCTGGCACTGAAAACAGTTTCAAACTACCCCATGAACTTCTGGGAACTAATAGAAGTCTGCGTGAATCACGTGATGATGGAGCCGGCCGCCCTATTCGTTCTGCGCAAGCGCACACTCGGAAACGAGACAAGTTTGTCAAGTAAGTCATCTTACAACAACAAAATTAATCTAATCTGATGGTGCAAACAGTTACATCACATGTTTGCACAAAAGTATTACATCCTTCAGGGGAGCAGGGATAGAAGAAGACATAGCTCAGTTTATTTTACTCTCTTCCTAGTTACGACATTGCGCACGGCTGAAGTAAAACGACGTTAAAAAAAAGCCCTCCTTTGGACGGGAAGCTCTGCGTGATCGGGCAGCTGGGACAAGTGGGACTTCTGCCCATGTGCAAAAAAAAACAAAAAACAAGCGACTCGGGTACTAACAAACATTCCTTAATGCGATTCTGTACACTGGCTCTGAGCCAGCCTAATTGCCCTAAACATATAAAATACGGTTAAAAGTCCCGCCACACTGCTCCCTGGGCGCTGTTGCCCACGTAAATGTTTGATTGTTACTGTATCTTGGAATTTGCTTTAGATAAAAGCGTCAGCCAAATGAACAAAATGTAAATGTTTCTCCAAATATGCAGTCTCTAAGATTATTCCACTGTGCTGGTCAGTGGCCATAACTTCTGCTTGCTGCAGTGCTTTTTCCCCATCTGTATTTAATGGTTTTTGCTATCGCATTTGTAATTGGTCTTATTGCCTTTAAAAATGCAGATAAAAGTAATTTTTTGTAGCCGGTAAAAAACCGCAGTAAGCACAGTTTGCGGTTAGCGATTCGGCTTTCTGATGACTATTCTGATGACCATTTCTAATTCTTTGATGAATTCACTTTTGGTTATAAATCACAGAGATTTATATCCTTCATGATTTGTGAATTTAGATTATGGTGTCCCCCGCCGCTAAAATCACACGATACCACAATTTGAACGTTTATATTAAAGCGTGTATAACATCAAAACCTTTAAAAACAGAGAGACCAAACCAAGCTTAGAAAGAATAATCTGATTTGTGATTTTTTTTCACAAGCCACAGTTTGTCTGTCAATGATCGATAAATCTGAAAATAATCCGAAATCCAAAAAATAGCCCTTTTCTATTGAAATCCACTTTATATTGCAGACAATAACAGTAATGCTAAAAAAAACACAGACCGTGAATAAGTTCACAAATTGATTTTTGCAATTGAAAAGTGATAAGTATGAAATAACAGTTCTGTACTTGCATTAAATGTAGTTGCCATCTGTCTGGCAGGCAGGTGGTGCTAAATAGACTTTTTTTATTTGAAGAATTATTTACAATAAATATATCACTGAGATAAATACTGTCTTGTTTCTCATAAAAGTTTTAAAATATATTATATTATAATGTATATTATATTAAACATATTTTTGCATATTTTATGCATATAACACTCACCTCAAAATGAAGGCTAACTTAAAAGGTTATGGGCATAAAAAGAACCCTACATTAATGTAACCAAGCTCCAGATGACTTGTCTGATTTGTGAAAATTTGCATTCTTGAGACTTAAAGTTTAAATTGTTTCTTACTCATCCCACCAAAGAACTGTTTTAAATACATTCTATGCAACTTGTGTGTCTTAGGCCCATAAACGTCCATGTAGCCCCCATTCTGCCAGTATACTAGGGGCTGGTGCTGCTCCAAGTGTTCGTATATGTGACCCTGTATTTGTGAAAACTTTCACAAATCAAGAAATGTTAGAAAATGAATGAATTTGTGTTATACTTTATGGCATTTTTATTGGAAATAGTCCTGTATTATTAAAAGATGCTTTGTGAACAAGACAGGTTTGGCAAACATCTTTATCAGCGATAGACATAGTAAAGGTGAACTGTGAAAGTTTTCACAAATCGTCCAGATGTAATGTAGGGTTTTTTCATGCCCATAACTTTCCAATGTAGCCTTTATTTTGAGGTGAGTGTTGTTTTAAATGAAGAAATATGCAAAAATATATTTGGGAAACGTTTACGAGAAACAAGACAGTGTTTATCTCAGTGATATTTATTGTAAACAATTCTTCAAATAACAAAGCCTATTTAGCACCATCTGTCTACCAGACAGATGACACCTACATTTAATGCTTGTACAGAACTGTTATTTCATATTTATCACTTTTCATTTATAAAAATCAATTTGTGAACTTATTCACAAGTCGGTCTGAGCTTACACCAGTGTTTTTTAGCATTACTGTTACTGTCTGTCTTTCGGATTTATCGATAATTGGCAGACAAACTGTAGCTTGTGAAAAATTCACAAATCAGATAATTCTTTCTGAGCTTGGTTTGGTTTGGTCTCTTTGTGTTTAAAGGTTTTGATGTTATATACGCTTTAATATAAACGTTCATATCGTATCGTGGTATGATTTTGCGACGGGAGACCATAATCTAAATTCACAAATCACGAAGGATATAATTCTGCGTGATTTATGACCAAAGGTGAATACATCAAAGAATTGTAGTAATCAGAAAGCCGAATCGCTAACCGCAAAATATCTGTTGCTAAAAGTATCGTTTTACACTTATTTAAAAGTAACATGTTGCATGCTTTAAAAATATTCAAAAAAAGCACAGGTACCAAAAAAGACTTAATTACAGTCGCGTGCGTACTTACTACAAAAAAGCCAGTGACGATTTAGGGTTTTAATGCTATTATTCTTTAATGGGAAAAATAAGCCTAGTGTTTTTAACACAGATGCTCCTCCAACGGCTTTTACTATCTTAACCGATTAAAATCACACATCAAGCAGCACCGATCCTTACCTTGAGGTAATACACCATTTAATTTATCTGAAAAAAATCAGTCAATCTGTCCAGCTTTGTGCATTTCTGCGGTACCTCTGTCCCAGGCTGCTGTTCCTACACGGATGATGATGTGGAACATTCGCAGAGGAAACGCTAGTCCTAGTGGGGCTGGCTGTTATGGCTACCAACATCGAACAGATTTTCCGGGACTTTGTGATGAATAAAATAAAAGAAATCGAGGACGAAAGCCAGGATAAGAGGTGATTACTTCTTGCCTTATTGTCTACCGAGGGCTTTGGTTTGGTTTGTGAGTGTTGCTAACAGCTGACTGGCCGGGCTAAGAAACTGTTAGCGTTAGCTTGTTACCTTATCCAATATAGTGTAGGTATAACGATTGCTTTGTTAGTACATTAACAAAACCTTTAACAATACTGATGCACGGGAATTATGTATGAGCAGTTTGCGAGATGCTGTTCCAGAACAATGTGGTATTGTTGATTCCTGCGGCTTACCCTGCGGTAGAACCTATATGAAGGCTAAATATAGCTAGCGATATCTAAACTGGACATCAGGTTGCAGGACCCAGGATTAATCGTCCCAGCTGTAGTATGATTAGACTGTTTGTACATACAGTGAGACAGTCGTCTAACACAAAAGGTGTCACCAAACCCCCAACTTCTAATATGGGTTTTCCTCGCGTTATTTTACGAAGCATCGTTGCTTTTTGATTTATTGAACTGGCTATTAAATTTTTAGCCACCTACAGGCTGTTGGGGCCATGATGGGAATGATAATAATAATGAGAAGTTTAATTGTTGTCTTGATACCTTTTTCGATCGCTGAAAAGTTTTGAAATTTCAAAGTTTTAATAAACCTGTTTTCATAGGTTGTTTAATCTTCACCTTCATGATATCGTTACAGATTTGTTGATGTAAAGGCTGCTGTCATGCGCTGTGTTCATATTTGAAGAGTCATATAAGTAAACTGATGTTTATATATATTTAAAGTGTTTAGATCTACAAGGAGAAGTTAAGCATCTGTTTTCAGTTTGCGAATGAAATCATTGGGTGGGGGTAGTATTTTTTTTAACATTTATAATAAGAAAACTGCAAGTACTGATCTTAGCATTTCTCTGCTTTGTATTACATAGTAACACAACAAGAGTTGGCTAAAACTCTTACATAGTTCAGTAAAGTTTAGTAAAGAAATGCTAAGTGCTGCATCTTCGCATGTTAAAAGGATAGCTAAATACTGCAAGTCTCTAACTCCACAGTTCCTTCAGTGGGATTTGGTGCAGAGTGATATGATTAGGTGTGACATTTGTTTAGCAATAACCATTAGAAAGTAATACACAATATGTATAAAATGTATAATATATAAAAACGCATGCATTTGAGTGTTTTAACTGTGCAGTTTTTTAAGCTCTTGTCACTTTCATTCACTTTTCATATTCATTTTCACCCAGACATGCAGGCCAAGTGGATTATACAACTGGAGGGTCACTCTCTGAAGAGTGGAAAGTAAATCTTGAGACACCTACTGTTGGAAAGATTAATATGATGACAGGTAAGTGTATTCTTTAGACAGCTCTTCAAAACAGAAACTCCTAATATAAAATGACCTATTTCTATCTGTTCTCGCTTCAGATAAAGTTGCAAATCCTAGCTCCCAGGATGACCGTGCCAAAGATGAATACAACACTAAACATAAGAAAAGTAAAAAGCACAAAAGGCACAAAAGCAAAAAGAAGAAGAAGAAACGTAAGGGAGGAAAGGATAGCAGCTCAGATATAGAATCAGATGGAGAAACTCAAAGAAGGTATGACATTTGTGCAGTTATTAAGTTATAAATATTTGCTTTTCTGCTTAAAAAGAGTTGTTCATATACATAGTCATCTAGTTCTATGTAGGCCATATTTGTCCAGTTAAGTTATAAATATTTGCTTTTCTGCTTAAAGAGAGTTGTTCATATACATAGTCATCTAGATCTTTGTAGGCCATATCCGATCATCTGTGTGCTTTAAGTTTTGAAATATAACTGTGTGTGTGTGTGTATGTGTGTGTAAATATATATATATATATATTTATATAATATAACATGTGTGTGTGTTTGTAAAAAAAAAAAAAAAACTTTAAAATTATTCTGCAGTGTAAAGAAGAAGAAAAAAAAGAAAAAGAAGAAACAGAAAGAAGGAGAAAAAGAAAAAACGTCAGACTTCCACTCTGCAAGCTCTTCTGGATCTGAATCAGAATCTGAATATGAATCAAACCCTTTACATGAGAATTCCAAGTCGTTAACTGAAGAAATGTCTGAACTTGGTGGGGGTAATTTTAATATTTCTCCAGAATTACCTGATATTATTCCTAAGCTTGAGATGGCTGCTGACCATCATAAAGGAATTGAAGGAGATAGGGAAAGAAAAATAAGCTCTAGTCACACAAGGACATCAAGGCAGGAGAGGATATTGAGAGCACAGCATTCCTGTTTGAGATCAGGCAAACCAAAATCAGGACATAGGTCTAGATCCTCATCATGTAGACAGTCCCAGAGATCAGAGGCAAAATCTTGCTTAAGGAAAAGTTCCAAAGATAAGTCTCCACAGCTGAGATCCAGAAGTACGTCCAGGTCAAGATCACAAAGACACATGCGATCCAGGTCTCATTCAGGCAGAAGAAGCAGGCTTTCAAGGGCCAGGTCAAGTTCTAGCCAAAGTAAGTCAAGGACTGCTGTATTCCAAAAGAAGAATAAGAGATCTCGATCAAAATCTAGATCTGTTTCACATAATCATTCTAGGTCTAGGTCTCAAACACAAGCAAGACAATCATGCAGGTCCTTGTCAAGATCGGAAGACAGGCAAAAAAAGACAAAACAAAAAGATATGCCTCTAGAATTAAAGAATGTGGTTAGCACTGCAAAAGAAGGTGGAACAGAAAGTATGGACAAAAATCAAAATAAGACACTGCCAGGGAGCTCTACCAGTGTCATTAAAAATGCCCAAGATGACACTGTCAATGATTGCCTGGTTAAAGGATCATGGCGACCGGTTCCTTTCTTGGGTGACAACTCTTCTCCTGCTTGTTTTGACACAAAGCCTTCAGTGAAGTGCATTAAACCTGAGCTGCCTTTGGACAAAAAAGATATTTCTGTAAATAGATTTAAGTGTCTGGAGAGTTTTCCTGGGACAGAGGAGAAAGAAGAAATTACTACAGAATTAAAATGCTCTCAAATATTTAAGCATTCCAAATCTAGATCTAAGTCCAAGACACCAACATTTCAAAGGCGGTTAAAATCATTCTCAAGTAAAAGGTCACTATCCAGATCTCCTGAAAAACAAAGGCGGTCTAGATCATCATCTAGGAGCAGTAAAAAAACATCCAAGTCACCTCCTTTCCAAAAGAAAAAATCTAAATCCACAACAAGGAATAGGCATTCTATATCCAAATCTCCGAAAAGGAAAAAGTCAAATTCCCGTTCACCAGATCGAAAAAAGAGATCTAGGTCCCCAGATAGAAGTAGACGGTCAAGATCAAGACGTAGGTCACACTCTCGGTCCAGAAGATCTAGGTCTGGTTCTCGGCGGCGAAGAGGAGGTTTCAGAAACAGAATGTTTAGTCAGCGTGATCGGTGGAAGCGAGAACCAAGCCATTCTCCTGTCCTCATCCTGCGGAAGAAAAGATCAACGTCTCAAACTCGCCGTAGCACCAGCAAGACACCTCCACGCCTTACAGAGCTTGGTAAGAAATTATTTCTTCCATCCTAATGTTTACCATAATGCCCTCCATAATCAGTAATTAATTCTGTTGCTGAATTGTTCACATGATGACTGTCAGTTTGATTTTGAATTTTACACATTGAAACAGTAGAATGCATTCTGATCAAGGCTGTGTGCACGTTATGGTGGTTTGTGTGCTTTTAGGGTTACAAAAATGTTACTAAACATTTATACATGCTTGGTGGAGTTTTGTTCTAAATAAACTTAGAATTGCCCTGTAACATATTGTGTGTCTACACATCTTTTCAAGTCATTTTTGTTCAAATAAGCTGAACTGAATAGTATTGGTTTTAAAGGCCAATGCAGTCCAAATAAGTATATTTCTGCTCTAGATTTTTATAAAGAAATATTTGTTGTTTGTAATACATGCAGTTAAAACATGTCTTTGCTTAATGTGTGTAAATGTTAATGCAATTATTTAAATAAATTACAATAAATCATTTTTAAAATATTTTAGAATATTCATTGCAACTGTAATACGATTGTTATAGTATTTTCAAAGGCTGACCAAAACAAAATTAATAAAAATTCTTAAATTGTTTAGAAGCTTTCCTAAGCCACAAAAATTGTAGCCTCAACTGTCAAATTTAATCAGCAAAAGCTTTTAGATGAATGGTGTTAGGAACTACTTGAACCTGGCATTTAAATTTACGATGGTAATTGGTGTGGGACTGTCTGAGTGGGGTGAGCATGGGCCAATGTGGCCTCTGGACAGCATGTTGGAGGCTTGTTCGGGTGAGTGGGGTGGTGCCTAGTGGAACCCACCTCCCTTTATCCCACTCACCTTACTTTATTTAATGAATATAATAATTCTTATTATAGTTCAAAATTGTGGGATTATTGCTATTATACTGTTGCTTCAGAGCAATAGTCTTAATAGATGTGCATGGGTACATATATAATATATATTCTTTCTCTTTTAATTTCTAATTATAATAATGTAAAAATACCACCTATTTATATTATATATTTGTTGTTGTTGTTGTTGTTGTTGTTGTTGTTGTTGTTGTTATTATTATTATTATTATTATTATTATTATTGTAGTATTTCTGTTTGCTACAGACTCATTATAGTCAAGTCAAGTTAAAGTTATTTGTTATATTATTAATATAATTTTAGATTTATATCGTTATAACATCTTAAATGCACGCACACACAAACATCATCCAACAACACACCATACTTAACATAATCTGAATTTTTAATTATGAAATGTAAATATTGTTTAAATGATAGTAGGGGTGAATATTTGTCTGGGATTACTGGGTATTTGAAAGTCTTTTCTGTTCCTGTGTTTTTAATGTATATCATTGCCCTTTGCAGATAAAGACCAGCTGCTCGAAATTGCCAAGGCTAATGCAGCTGCCATGTGTGCGAAGGCTGGAATGCCAATTCCAGAAAGCCTTAGGCCTAAGGCCATCCTTCAGCTGCCCTTGCCATCACCAAACCCATCACCTTTATCTTTACCTTTGCCCCTACCTGTTAATCTCCCTATGAGTGTACAAGGTATGTCAAACATGACTATGAATGCTGCTATGGCAAGCATGACTGCTGCCACCATGACTGCTGCTCTATCCAGCATGGGAGCTCTTGCCGCCATGCCCCAGTTGGCCCCATTGCCCACTATCACAAACAAGCCTCCACCGTCAGCTACTCCAAATCTGGCTACCATTGAGGAAGCTAAAAGAAAAGTGACAAAGCAAGCAAACAGCTATAGTATAAAAGAGCTAACAGAAGTAAGTGCTGAATATCCAAAGTGATCTGGTGTGCTTTTTAAAAATATTTTTCCACACACATAATACAAAAAGATCATCTTTCGCTTCAGAAATGCAAGAAGATTGCAGAGAGTAAAGAGGAAATGGCCATTGCAAAACCACATGTGTCAGATGATGAGGAAGAGGAGAAGCCTTTTGGTGGAGTTGCCCTTAAGGAGTATAAGGGCATCACTTTTAGTTTCAGTGTATGTATCTGACTCAGTTGGTAATTTTTCTCTTTAAGGAAAATAAAGTGGACACTATAAGATTAGAAATCTATGGTTGAATGCCAGTGGAATGTTGACATACAGTATAATTTGAGTTAGTTATTAATGAGATCTTAAAATGTGCAAAAATGTTACACTGAAAGGCTGCATACATTACAGTAACTTATAATTAAAGGTCTTACAAGCTTACAAATACATATTTATTTACATATAGTACATATAATTATTTAAACCAACAGCCCAGTGTACTGATATAATGGTTCACTCCTACATATGTCAAAATTATTAGATTACTAGGTTACTTGAGCATATAACTGATAATGATAAGCCTTTTTCTTGCTCTCCTTTTTTGCCAAAGTTCTTAGTTGGCTTAGCTGAATCCTTTAGTGGTTTGAAGTAAAAATGTATTCCAGCTTTTGAATGGTTGAAGGTAAACTGTTACAAAATACATTACTAGTATTCTTACTATTAGTCTTTTATTACCCATCTTAGCATCAGATGTGGTTTGCAGACATTTTTTTTCAACCATTCTTTTGATTGTATACATTTCTACTTTTCCCTAACTTTGCAGTAATCCCCTCACCTCCTGTGCACCATGTCCCTTCCCCTCCTTCAGAACCCCTCGGTGAAACAAACAGTAAGATCAGAGGCTGCTTTTGCGAAGGAGTTCCCAGTGTCTTCAGGTTCGCAGCACCGCAAGAAGGAGGGAGATGGAGTATATGGGGAATGGGTTCCAGTGGACAAAAAGAATGACAAAACAGGGCCTTCATCTGCATCTACTGGAGTGGAGGATCAGAACAAGGATAATGACAGTGTCTTTCCTGAGGCACCTTCGCAGGTTATTTCTCATGGCTAATATGGAAGTCCTTGATTATATTAAAGTAAATTCTGTGTTTTCTTTAAACTTTGTCTTTCTGTGACTTTAGCCCGTGGACATCACTCTGGCAGTTAGCGATAGGGCACAGGCCCAGAAGAGACTGGCGGAGAACCCATTTGACATTAATGCCATGTGTATGCTTAATCGTGCTCAGGAACGGGTTAGTTTGACTTCTGTCCCATAATATTGCAAGACAATGTATAAACAATATGCTATCTATCAGATTGGAAAGACGGGTAGGAAAAGTTTCACTTACTGGATATTTTGTTTTTAAACTGAAACTTTGATCAGTTCTGGAATGCTGGAATGGAAACCTGAAATCATTCTGTCTGATCAAATGGTATTGTCTGCTAAATCACCTTTGTGATAGATAGCCAGCATCCACTTAATTTATTCCTTTTCATAGTTGTTTTAAGTCTATGATGCATTTTGTTATCTTATATCACTATGCTGCAACACACAAGTGCCTCAAATGTACATCTTTGTGAGGGGTGTGTAGACCAGAAAAAAAAGATATTTCAAGCTCAGTGGTTTTTCATTTCTGATCTGGACTGCAAATGGTCTGCAGTGTCATAACAGTGTAGATTTTTAGGACAGTACAAGAACTGCACAATCTGTAATCAGAGTTGTCAGTCTGAATGTAACCTAGTTGTCTTTATTTCAATAAAATTTTTTTGTAGGTGGACGCTTGGGCTCAGTCCAACACAATCCCTGGTCTCTTCACTGGTTCAACAGGTGCTCAAGTGCTCTCATCTGAAGAGCTGTCCAATAGTGGGCCACAAGCTTGGATCAAGAAGGTAAAGCAATCCCCCAGTCCCACCACATTTAAATTGATCTACACACGTGGACAAAATTGTTGGTACCCTTCAGTCAATGAAAGAAAAACTCACAATGGTCACAGAAATAAC
>JBBPDA010000081.1:21441041-21454127 GCA_037974385.1 Arnoldichthys spilopterus | reverse complement strand
CACACACACACACACACACACACACACACACACACACACACACACACACACACACACACACACACACAAACACACATACACACATACACACACACACTCTACAGGGATTTTCCACTGTGTATTATTGTAGCTAAATACTGCTATGCCTGCCTGCTTCTAAACCAAATCATAACCTTTACCTTAGTAGCTAAAAGGAAACTGTTTGATTTTTAACAGATTTTTATGAAATCTCTGAAAAAAAGTATTTGGCCTCTTGTTGGTATCAAAATGCCCCCACAATGCCAGAAATAACACTTAATGTGGAGACATTTGTCCTCAGATGCTCCTGCACATTCACATTTTCTTTTTTGTGATATATGGTGTGCACATTTTTTATAAAAGATGAAATATCTCCACACTAAGAAAATAACAAACATTCTGATGATGAACATTTTGTTATTCTCACACATACACTTATCTTCAAAATGTCCCCAAATAGTTAAATGTTTTTCTATTTGTGTGGGGACATTGTGTTTCTGAAGGACAAAATGCCCCATGCTGAAACATTGACATGTAGGAAACATTTTGCCACACACAAATAAAGACTGTTGGTATGTGTTGTGTGTGGCTGGTGGTGTCATGCTCCTCTGACACCCCAGGCTCTTTTTATAAAGACGATTTGATTTTATGGACCTTGGCTTGAATCCTGGAGCAGGATTACAGTTAAGTCTTGGCACTGTCATCACACTGGCTGCTGGGACAGGTCTACATTTATATAGCCCGCTGCTCTCTCCTCTTGTCTGGGTGTTTTGTGTATGTATATGGATGCACCAATTAACTAGTAATAATATCAGTACCTGGAAAACACTAGCATTACTTTCCTTAAAAATTTGTTTAAAGGTCTCACAATAACATGTTTTGCACATAAAAATCCATATTTGAATTTCAAAAGCAAATTATGATAGCACTGTTGCATTGTTTCCAGTATTTGCAAAAGATTATCCATGTAAACTAAAATATAATATGATAAAAACAAAAATATATAAAATAAAAAGCAAGAAACAGAGAGTGGAATTGGTGAACAATGGAAAAAGCAGTGAGTTAATTTAACTTGATTAAAATATGTCCTTTGGTTCCACTTAAATGAAATGTTGAACACCATTTCACCTTCTAATTTAGTGGCTTTAAACAATAATTGTATTGATTTAAAAAGTAAAAAGAGTGAGGCTAACAAAAGAAGGTATAATCTTGTGTGTTTTAAAGATGGTGTCGACTAGGACAGGGCAGGTCAGGGCCTGCCTGCACGTCTGTATAAATTTTTCCTGGGTCAGGAATAGCACATAGAAGCAGCAAAGAAGGGGGTGTTGGAAGCTGGCATCGTTTCAAAAACTAGCCGTTCTTGTCCCATCAGCATAAGATGAGACAGAGAATAAGCCTGTGAGAGAGAGAAGGCAAGAGAGACAGAGACATAGAAAAAGCAGAGGTGTGTAGTAACATTTTCTCAGTTATGTTAGCTCAGAGTTTTGGCAGATTGGCTCTTCTTTATGCATGAAAGAATGATAATGTTTAAACTCAAGTATATTGTAAGGAAATACTGATATATTCAGCCACTCACACTAATGACTCCAAAAAAAGAAAAATAAGAACAAACTTCACTTTCTATAATAGATGCTGAATGTACTAAGACATTCCACTGCAGTTCTATCACTCAGTACTCAAAAGGTATTTTTTGGGAGTTGTGTGGTAAGTGTTATCTGGAATCTGTTAGCTGGTGTAATAGAGTTGGCAGTTAGTGTTCCCCTTCAAGTGCACGGAGTTGTCCAACTGCCGCTGGCGTAACAGCTTTGAACAGTGGCAGTTGCGTCAGTGGTGGCAGAGTAATGCAGAGGAAGCATGTGCTAGCATTCACTTTTCATTATTTGCCATTTGGTAGCATCCTGGTATGAGGAGACCTACAGTAGCTAGTGGCTGGAATGGGTCATTAATAAATTTAGGAGAAAAATGGACAACATTGTTTTTAATTTGCAGAAATTTTACTTAGATATGAGTTCAGTCTACCCACCTCTGAGAGTGAGAGAGAGAGAGAGAGAGAGAGAGAGAGAATTTCTCATGACTCAAAAAAGACACCACACAACATGCTCTACGAATGATTGGCTTCTTCACAAACAAATGCTTTTACATTCACAAAATAAAGCAGTGCTAGAAAAGACATAGGTTAAGCTGCATTTTTGCTAGTTCTTAGTTTTGTTAATGTCAAGGAGAGTGTCATGTGATCAATGGGATCACCATATAACTATTGGCAAGTGATCTCTATTTTACAATCTATTTACACAAGTGTGTGTGTGTGTGTGTGTGTGGGGGGGGGGGGGGTGGGGGGGGGGGGAAGTAAATCACATGTCCTATTGTTTTATGTGCATTAAGTGGAAATATGAAATGCAGACCATTTAGTGCTGTAAATTTAACAGAGGTAGACCTTGACATGCAGTGACCAGGTACAGCCTGGTAAATTGCATGTACCACAGAGCCCAATGTTAATTCTTGAACAAAAATCACAGATGAGAATGAGGGTCATTCCATATGTTAGAGCTGTTATCATAACGCTGACCTTTGTTTGAGGACAAACAGACATGGTGATTCAAAGGCTAAAACTGAGCAGTCATAAACTCAGACATCATACTGGGAATCCTCAAACATGAACCCTTTCATTCATTGTCAGTGAAAAGGCAGTACTGGCTAGAAATCACTGCCATTAAATTAGTTAAGTGAATAGTTCCCAGAGGACAGGCCTGGAACCAAGCTTTTATTTTGGCAGCTATACACATTTCATTGTTGTAATTGCTGGCTAACATTTTAAAAACATATTTCTTTAGAACAGCACTACGATTTTTTTAGATTCAAGTTTGATGAGAGTGCCATGTCAGTGTAATTGAGTAAAACTGGAAGGAGCAGATATTAATGACAAATAGAACAATCCAACAAATGTAATGCCAAAATACTACTGCAATAATTATAATAATAATAAACAAATTATCCACAACTCCTTTGAAAAAACAAAGATGAGTCTCATGCTGTGAAAAAGTTCTTTCTCCACTGCTCCAGTGAGAGCCCACCTAATTCAGCTGCCGAACTTCAACTTCCTTTTGGTCAACATGTCAGTTTATCACCCAATGAAAGCAATGCTCAGTATGGCCTCCACACTGCTTCAGCAGACATGTTGGTTGGGGAGTTGCTGTGGCTTCCCTCTGTCTCCACAACTACATCGCTCTGATTAGGCAGTGAGGGATGAAGGAGGGTGGACCCTGTAGAGGCATTGGTACAGGGCGGTAGGATCCGTGGTGGTGAACGTTCTCCACCGCCTCCTCCCGTCATCATGGAGAACTGGTACGAGCCAGCAGCAGTGCTGTAGTACAGGTGATAGGGTGAAGAGCTGGCCTGGAATGGTCCACCTTGGCCCTGGGAAGAGCCAGCAGGGTAGGGAGGTGGGAGATATGTGTGGTAGCGGCCAGTGGGGGCAGTCATGGCAGACATGCCAATGCCTATGGCGTTGGTGACGGGGGTCGGGGTGTAGGTGAAGGCACCAGTAGGGTAGGGAACACGTGGGTCAGTGAAACGGCTATCAGGAAGGGAGGGGATGGAGGGGAAGGACCGTTCCAGACCAACACGTGGGTCAGTGAATGCTGTCAGGTCTGGACCTGTAACAGAGAAAAATTTTGCATCAGTCAAAATAACCATAGTAATTAATGGTGCAAATATTTTATTAAATATTTCTTTTAATATTTTATTATAATACCTAAATAAATCTAAAGATATGATATTTTTTATAACAATTACTTCAAAATTTGAGATACAATGCAAGTGTGTAATAATTTAGCTAATCAATCATAATTGACTAAGGGGAATTATAAACTTGTATATTATATATTTGACTGACTTCCAGATTTGTAACCTGAAGACCATAATTTGTAATGTCATGGATCTTAAAAATATATCCCCACAATAAATTTACACAATCAATCAATCAATGTGTATAACAATCATATGTAATATTGTAATATACTGGTATATCTGAGAGCTTACAGTGTATGGGATTGCGGCTGGGGGAGATGGGTGTGGTAGGATGAACAGCTGGTGCAGAAATTGGGCCTAGGTAGGGGTAGGATTGCTCATAAGACCAAGATGGAGATGTCTGCATTTGTCTGGAGTCTGAAAAACAGGGAAAAGTGAAACTCATTAGAAAAACCACAGCTACAAAATCTACCATTGGAATTTTGGAAGTGTGGAAGATTTAAATTAGTCAATTTCTGTCATTTGAAAGAGGGAACAACAATATATATCTAGAGCTTAAATTGTAAATGATGGAATCCTATAACACTGAGCAGTGATGGATCTCACAGGTTGAAGGAACATTTCCCCAAACATTAATAACATATCACTGTTATGTCAGTGTCACTGCTGGACAGAGAATGATCCACTACCCAAATAATAATGGGTCACTGAAGGTCCTGCAGAAAAATCTATGAACGACAAAACTTTTTTTCAATTGTAAACTACTATGACTGTAGATTCAATGAAGGTGTACCTTATAAAGTGGCATATCAGTGTAAATATTGTTTGCAGAATCTTTTTTCTGCCTCTTTGCAGAGAGTGACTTAAATGTATCTAAGATATAACCTAGGTGCCAGATCCACTAAAATAGATGGTTTCAGTCTGAGTGGTGCCAAATCTGGATCCACCTTGTTTAGTAATAGTAAAAACTGTCAACAAATTGAGAGCCTACAAAACAGACCACACTAAAAAGAGAACAAGGAAGAACATTCCCCCACACAATAACGTATTTTATGCATCCTCTTAATCCTTATTTTGGTCACTTTACTTAGGCCAAAAAGACTGACAAATGCAAAACAGTAATCTTCCATCAGTACTGTAACCTGTTTGAAATGGCACATTATGTTTTTTACTGCAGAAACGCAAACTTGGATTTAAGTACTGCATTAAATATTTATCACAATAATGACAAATATTGTCATTTTGTCACTATTTAACATGTCAAGATGAATGTAAAAAGGTCATAATAATATTTATATTAATATGAATAAACATATATTTATTGCTCCATTCATCATGTAAAGAACATATGTTGTTTTTAATTAATAGGTAAAATAGAAAAAAAAAACTAGAAAGATTGAGCTGCAGCAGTGATTTGTGGTTTTTATGTAGTGATAAACCAGTAAAAGTTAATTGGCACATGGTTAAAGAATATGTCTAGCCAAGACCCAGTAAACTCAATGTTTTCCACTCCATGATGCAAACATCTCAGCACTAGGCCACACACTGACTGAAGAAGATGGAGTAAGGGAAAGAAACGGAAGAAATTATCATTCCAAATTATGACCTGATCAGTTAACGCTGACGTGGCTTTTGCTTTGAGCCCACAACTATATCAAGTCTAAAACATCTCAAAAACAGAGCATAAAACCTTAGGGGCAAGACAAATAGTACAAGGCCAAGTGATAGCCAAAAAGAGGCAGAAGGAGACATTCTCTCAGCATAGGAGCTGGAATTCCCATTCTCTCCTTCCCTTTTTTTCTTCCACTTCTCTCTCTTCCCCTTCTTTTACTTTTATTTCTTTTTCTATCTTCTTCCATCTTTTTTCTTATTGTCTCAATCCCTTTTTATCTTTCTTCACTCTCTCCATCTCTTTCTCTAAGTCAGTTTGTCTCTTTCCCTGCTTTTCTTTTACTGTTTTTCCTTCTATCTCTTCTTCACTCTCTCACTCTTTTCTCTTTTCCTCTCTCCCTCACTCCCTATGGTCTAATAAATGCTCACCGATAGCCTGCAGACTTCCAGACAGAAGGGGAGGGCAAGCCATCAGAGAGGAAGCAAATTACGTGCGGCAGCCAAAAGCAGAGTTTCAAACTGTTTCAAGTGGAGCCAGAGTGCAGCTTGCTGCCAAAGCACCCCCTAACACCACAACTCCCCACCCCTTCTTGAGGCTCCTTCCAGAAGCCCCCCTCTTTCCTGCCTCCCCTCCCCAGGCCCGGCACTTCTGATCTGGGGCAGGAGTCACACATGGCTGGGTGGGCGGCTGGAGGCGGATTCGGGCATCCGGTGCCGGCAAAGGCTCATTCTTTTTTTTTTTTTAACTGGGCTTCCACACACATGCAACTTACTATGAGCAGAGGTGCCGAGAGAGAGAGAGAGAGGAGGGCTGGGTGAAAACACATACACAGTGTCACTCCAAGAATGGAGACAATTACAACAACAATTACAGTTGGGTGTACAGGTGAACAGACACTCAAATGCTCCTGTGCACTTCTATTCATAAAGCTTCCTGAATGTAGTTTTAAAACAAAGGGGCTCCAGTGACTTCTTTAAGCATTGTTGTATATTAGCTCTTTTGACTCCTTAAAGGACAATATTAGAAAAAGAAATATATGAATGTGAAGAACCTTTTTAAATGTGTAAAAATGTTTTGCATAAATTAAAGTCTCTTCACCAGTTTAAGGGTACAGAACCCAAGAACCATCTTTAGGGAACCAAAAAGTGTTTAAATTCAGTTTAATTCAATATAATTCAGTTCAGTTTTACTTATATAGCGCTTTTTACAACAGACGTTATCACAAAGCTGCTTTACAAAGTATACAGCATTTTTACATTATGGAGGCTCTTTAAATTACAAACACTTATTCTCATTTAATATAGAGATGGCACAAAAAACATTTTCTGTTTGGAATGAAATCAGCATCATCTGATTCTTATTTATTATTGTTCCTCCTGCTTCACTTATGAGGTGCATCTTAAACTAGGCCATCATGCTCAAACTACTGAAACACCCTACTACACCACAGGAACCAAAGCACAGCTAACAAGATGATATCACACAATATGAGTGTGTTATTTCAGTTGAAGGATATTTTTTTCCTCTGATATCCTATATGTACTATTAGATGGGTCCGATCTGTAATTTACAAAAAAAATGATTTGTTCGGGAACCAAATGTGGTAGTTCTGTGGCACTGCTCCAGAAAAACTGTTCTTTCTAAAACTTCACTCATCCCATTAAAACACTCTTTCCACCAGTTTTTAACACACACACACAGACACACACACACACGCACAGATACAGACACACACACGCACAGACACAGACACACACACGCACAGACACAGACACAGACACATGCACATGCACATGCACACACAATGGCACACACACACACAATGGCACACACACAATGGCACACACACACAATGGCGCACACACACAATGGCGCACACACACAATGGCGCACACACACAATGGCGCACACACACACACACACACACACACACACACAAGACAGCCCATGGCCTCAGCTGCTCCTGATTTTCTGTAATATGAAAAGAAAAATACAGAGAGAGAAGGAGAGAGAGGGGAGAGAAAAAAAAGAGAGAGGGAGTTCTTGAATGACTTAATAACGGTTTCCGCTGGCGCCATTCCCACTGCTATTTCTGGCGGCAGGATCAGAAAGGAGAGAGCAGCACGCGGCAGGAAATGGACTGTTCCACTGGCCTGCACACATAGCCTGGCCCAGCACAGCCCTGCCTCCATCCCTCCATCTCTCCATCTCTCAGCCCTCCACATCACTCCACTCTCACTTCATCCCTTACTCAGGCCTTCATCCCGGCCTTTCTTTACTCTCGCTTTTGCTTCTGTTCTTTGTTCAGTAATCATGCTGTGTGGTCCTCACTAGCATCTGAGGAATTATATTTAAAGAATATTTAAAAAACACACATTCTTGCTCCCAAATTGTTTAATTGCTCTTACTAGCTAGAACTCCCCTATCATATGACATCACCAACACAGGGAGGGTGAAGGCTAAATTAGACAATGAAGAGAAGTTGAAAGATAAATAATATTAAATATAATAATAATAAGAAGTTATCTGCATCAAGATATCATTGTCACTTTTGAAATATCATTTTTTGAATAATCCTATTATTAAAACTAATTGAATAACACATTTTGTTGTGTTGCTTTAGTGTGTTCACAATGACAAATATTCACTTTGGATGGGAATAATAATTTTTGGATATGCATCTGTCAGCTTGTAGCATTTATATAACTGAAAACATCATTTTATATTCGGTTTAATTTATATATCGCTTTTTACAACAAAATCCGGGTCTGAGTGCCTCGAGAGGAACAAGGACTCAGTAGAGGAAACCATCCTCCTCTGGCAGGAACATAAACAGTTAAAAGATGTGTATATGCCAGCTACAATGGATCAGCAGAAGAAGACATTTCTCCATCTATCCATTTTCTATACCGCTTCCTCCATTTCAGCTTACCGGGAAGCTGGAGCCAATGAGGACAGGACAGGAGCCAAAACAATCGCAGGGCAACACAGACAGACAACCAATCACACACAAAATCACACCTATAGGCAATTTAGTGTATCCTATTGCAAGCCTTTGGACAGTGGGTGGAAACTGGAGCACCCAGCGGACGCCCACGCTGAGAGATGGCAAACTCTGCACAGAATGACACCTGTGACCGACGCTAGGATCGAACTCAGGACCTTCTTGCTGTGAGGCGACAGCACTAACCACTGCACCCATTATCATTTATTATATAAAATATATATAATTATAAATATATTATAAAAAATATTACATTCTCTTAAATTTTCTCCTATAGTCTTCTTTTATTAATGTACATTACTAATAAGAATTTTAAAAACATTTTCTTTCTATTATAGAAAATTATCTAATATCTATTATATATTTTCCAAAAAGAAATTGTTGCACATAATGTTATGTTTGCCATAAACCTTCTTCTATCACTGTAACATAATTTTTTATTTTTACCAAAAAACTTATATTGTGAAAATGCTCACAGCAAACTGAAGAGAAAACAATGTGATTGGCAACTTGTGTTTCTCTGCAATATGAGTAAAAAACTGCAGAAAACAGTACCACTTAAAATTACAGAAGATATGTTTAGAGACAATATACAGCATTAACATCTCTGAAAAAGGTACAAAGCCTGAACAGCTCTTCTTTCGGTTTGCAAATATGATTATTCTCTACATCTTCATATTTGACTTGTTGAGTTCTGTGTTGCTGTCTGTAAGTCAGTAGATATTGTGCTGAATTATTCCCACCAGTAAGTTTTTAAATATCTGTTTAAGATGCATTTTCAACTGGGGATTTTCACACATGGCTGCTTCCTGTCAGCTGACTCTCACTTCCCTTTTTTCTCTGGTCTGCTTCCTCCAAGAATATATGTGCAATATCTCTATTTCTCACTCTCTTTCTCTTGCTCACTCTATCACAATACACACAAAAGATACATTCACACTTTACTCCTATTAACACTCCACCAGAGAGGAACAGAAAATAACAATCTCTCTCTTAGAGATACAGGCCCTACTACTTAACTAGCCTGATTAGGAAATGCCCAAAACAATGAACAAAAAAGAAGAAGTACTGTTAGAATGCTAATACAATACTTAGCACTTCCTCCAGTGAGACAAATTTCCCAGAAAAAGACCTTGGCATGTGATAAACAGGATTTAAAAAAAATTAAGTAATGTTAAATAAGCATTACTCACATTTACAGTAAGCAATTACACATCAAGGTTGTAATAAACATGCTAATTGCATAATGACACGGTGCTTACCACAAATACAGTATGTTGTACAGCTACAATAGAAACATTTAATCTTTTAAATTTTAAATAAACAGTATACCATTGCATCTTTTTCTGCAACCAGCATGATAAACGAGCCTTCCCAGCCAAGAAATGATCATTGTCCACTTCTATATCTTATAGAGTGTATCTTATCATTTGATATTTATGACAAAAAAACATCCATCATGTGTGATGTACATTGAAATGTACAACATTGTGATTTCTGTGTATTGTGAGTATTTGTGTTTGTGTGTTTTTGGGTGTATGTGTGTGGTGCATGAGTATGCAATTAAGTGTGTAAACTTCTGAGTGTGTGTGTGTGCTTGGTGACATGCTCAGACATGCTGATCTAAGTTCCAATCAAAGGTGGCCTTGTTCTCTCTGTTTTTTATGTATGCATATTTGATGGTGTGTAAAAAAGTGTGTTTCTACATACCCACGGTCACAAATTAAGATGGCAAACACACAGAGACAGAGACCCAAATAGAACAACCACCAGCACAATAAATTATCAGAAATAAACTGAACCATTTACCCACCCACCCTATTCATTTCCTCTTTCTAGAATGGGAAATTAAAAGACGTAGAACAAAACAAGTTCTGTGCTTAAGAAAACACTGCATAAATGAAAAATAACAAAACAGAATAGGAAATCTATGACAAACTGGATCATCTAAACACATCATCACACACTAATTTGTTAAAATCCATTTGGGAGCTCACCGGGTAACTGGCTGTGGGTGGGGCTGCTGAAAGGGGGTGTATTGAGAGTGGGCCGGGGGTTAGGGGCGACAGCCTGGTGGGGACTACATCTCATGGCACTCCGTCTCAACTGTTCCGAGAAGGCCAGTGCTCCCGGCTTCACAGCTTCCTCCAGCTTCTGTCTGTGGCCTACACACAAACACACACAAACACACACAAAAACACACACACACAAAAACACACACACACACACACAAAAACACACACACACACACACATTCAGATTCCATTTTTAAAAATTCAAAACCAATTTTATTGCAAATAAATATATATAAATTACTTTTATCTGAAAGCAGCATTGCAACTTCATAGGTTTTGAATAACTGAATATAATAATATTAAGTGACTCTTAATATTCTTAAACAATAGCTTATGTATACAATGAAAAGAGGGAGAATGAGGGAGATGCATTAACACAGAAGCATGAATGGCATAACAATGTGTAAACATGCGTTTTGAATTTCACTCTTCGTCCCATACTATTAGCTAGTCATGCTTAAGATCAACACTGTGTTGCCTGTTGCCAACAAACAGGCACACGTTCCTATGCTGATCATTTTCTAATTCCCTTTCATATATCAATAATGTAATAATCACTTCCAGATTGTATCATCTGCTGAATTTCTGGGTGTTGAGACCCCACTGGTGCAGTGGCACTGTAATGTCTCAGAACAGCATGTTTCAGTTAGATGAAGAGGAAGCCATTTGGCAGGACCCCTAGGCTGGATGGAGAGATGAAGTGTGGAAGGCTGAAGAGATGGGGAGTGCAAAGAATTAAGGGTGAAGACTTGGATCCACTGGGCATATGGAGTATTAATTTGAAGGTTTGTACTTGAATGCTGGACCAAAATATGCACTTAATGTGCTTTTTTTGAACATGTACTAATTGGAGAGACTGATTGCTGGACCTGTAGTATAAGATCCATTACTGCAGTTGCTTAAGCAACTGCCCACTGTTTACTATTCTAAGCTGATTTTTGATGGATTATCTGTTCTTACGAGCAAACAACTCAAGAAAACAAGGACCTGAATGTGGTAATCAACTGCACAACACAGATGTGGCAGATTTGTTTTAAAAATCTTAAATGTTAAAAGTAGATGTTATTCCACTGGGAGGCACTGTGGAGTTTCCTGATACAGCTGAAGAAGCACTGTGTTTGAGTGTAAGAAAAAGCATTTACATGTGTGTGCAAAAGGGCAGGTGACCTGCATTTCGGATTGTGTCTGCGGATGCATGCTATCTAGTGTGCTAATGTGTGTATGTGTGTGTGTTTACACTGTTCGTAGGCCAGCTTGCAACTGAAAACGACTCCTGCCGACCTCACACACAGATGAACAGGGAGCAGGGGGGATTAATGATTGCAGGCCATGAGAGGGAGAAAAGAGGGAGGGAAGAAAAAAAGAAAAGAACAAAAAAGACAAGTCTCTCAGCTGTGTGAAATCATCAGCCACACTCGCCCCCTCACACGCACACACACAAGCACATGGACACGATGGGAGGAAGTTCTCCTGAAACCAGAGCCTGTGTCTGAGGGCTTTGAAGAGGAGGCCAGCGGACAGAGCTGACCAGACAGACCCAGCATATGTGGACAGGCGGCGCCCGGTAGATTCCCAACCAGAATAACGGACCAAGGGGGAATAGCCCAGTGGCAGGCACGAATACAAGGGCGGAGCGTGATATGCTCTCATATAAAGCCATGCTATAAAAACCTCAGGGTCTCTCACCCCTACAAATACACATACACACACACACACACACACGAGTTAGTCAGGGCCATATAAACATATATATACACATCGCATTAGCACTGTAAAAAATTATTCAGTGTAAGTAAAAATAGTAAGTAAGTTAAGGATGTTGCCTTATAATAAATAAACAGAACAATAAACTGTGTTTAACATTGTCAACTTTTTTGATGCTTTAATTAACAAAAAATTTACACTTTTGTATTAAAACACAGAATATTTATTTATGCAAAAGCCTATGATCACCTGAGACAATTATATTTAAAATTATTTATCTGCACAATTTGCAAATATTATTTTATTCACTTAAGCATTAAAACAGAATTAACCTTTTTCCATCAGGTTCTCCTTGGGGGAGTCCAGTATGTGTGGTTACCATCCAAAAAACTTTCCAGGTAACCAATAATGTGAAGTAAAAGTTATACTTTACACTAAGTTAAATCAGGTATACTGGTGATACAATTTAATACTTGATATTTGTTTATAATACATGTACATGACTAAAGTGGACAAAGGACAACAGGAACCAAATCAAGAAAGCCTTTTGTAATTTTTTTGTTATTTTTTTTAAAGTGAATTTGTATTTATTTTAATGTTATATTGTGTTTTAGGTGCAGAACAAATTTGTTAACCCAAATAAGCTGTTTTAAATAATGCAGCAGGAATGCCAGTCTTTGCCCAGACCAGTTATATATATCCAATATAGGTTGTTTTGGGACAGGTGGCTATTTTTTGAGCATGGTAATATTTCATACTGCTTAAATAAAGACATTGAGTGATATGGCTGAACTCCATTTTATAAACATACAGACATAATCGTAATCTGGCAGTACCAACACAAAAACCATTGAATTACATCTGCGTGGTAGAGGGTCATCCGGATTATTCATGTAATAACAATAATAAAAAACAGAACCAATTAT
>JBBPDA010000081.1:21427080-21440941 GCA_037974385.1 Arnoldichthys spilopterus | reverse complement strand
CACCACTGTGTGTGTGTGTGTATATATATATATATATATATATATATATATATATATAATTTTTAAAATAGCACTTTTGGAAATGTGGTATCTGTTTGGTTAACATGTAGAATATTGTGTACAGATACTTTTGGAACACTTTAAAAAGAAGAATTTCACCACCTTAACATTGCACTAAATAAATTAAACAACTACAATATTGTCTTTCGCTGATCTTTACCCCACAGCTATTAGACTGCCATAAAAATCTGTATTGGTTTAGAAAGCTACGCCACAATCGTCATCCCACACAGCAACAAACTACAACTATTAACATACCACCAGTCACTGCATTATCTGCCAGCTGATCTATAAACCCCATACACAATAAAAAAACATGCATACACACAAAGAAGAATGGACGGATGCAAGAGCAGCAAGATTTCTGGGAGATTTTTTTGTATTATTTTGATTACAACATCAATGTACTGATAACTTTACATGCCATATGCATTGAAAATTCACAGAAGGATCGATGTTGGATATAATCATAAAATGCATCTGTAGGTCATGATGACTTTGGACTCATGTCCCTAGACATACCTACAATATAAAGTCAGTGGACAGGGGCTGTAATACCCACCCACTGGTTTCTATTGTAGATTCTATTATAACTATTATTGTTTTGAGTCTGTCTGGTTTCTGTTTTTTTCTGATTACATAGTTATTATCCATAGGAAAGTGTCATATGCTTTATATGTAGCAGTTTCAGATTGAGATAATATTGCAAAATGTTATAACCATAAATAAGGTAGAACTTACGGCGTGGTTCTCTGGGTCCATCCACAGTAATTTTAATTGCTCTCTGATATGTAGCCACCTGAGGGGGGTTGGTGAATACGGTGATGGTGAGAGTAAAACTCTTCCCTGAGAAAATGTAGGCGAGAGCAAGAGAGAGAGAGAGAATGAAAAAGAGTGGGTTATTTGATTGTCAAATGAAAGGATGGATATCATCATTGAAAGGAGCTTTATTTAATTTGTAAAAAGTTCACATGGTATACAGTAAATGTTCATTCAAGTTTAATGCATGTGTGACATTATGAGGGGAGCAGATACGGTATACACGAAAGGAGTGAAATGTGAATGAACACACCAGCAATAACAAAACAGTGTTTTAAATAAGATTTACTCTTTACTCTTAGCTTATTGAAGATTTTTAAACACATTGTTTAAAAATATAAAAGTATATTAAGTAACTGACTTTAGATCATATGAAAGAAAAAATAATGAAGAGATCATGTCTTAAAGTCTGACAGATATTACACACTATAAACACATACACAGACAATCTGTAAATCAGTTAACAGACCACACAACCATTGTTTCCTTTTATTAACCAATAATCATTAGAAAGTTCATATTTTTTTCTTCCTAGACGCACACACATACACTCAGACCAGATGAATAGACCTGGGAAGATTTCCAAGCTGTTCCCAAAAATCTGACAAACTATGAGCACGACTGCCCCCCCACCCCACCCCCTTAACACACAAAGACACACACGCAGTGGGTCAGAGCGAGCGTCCAAGGACACACTCAAGCGATGCCAGCTACTATTCTCAGTCCTGTTTCTGTGACAACATTTTCAGAAATGACCTCACCTCAAACCATCTTTATCAAACCCAACTCAACCCATAAACACAAACTATACAGATTTAGACCAACACCTGCATGTAAATGTAAAAAACACAGCAACAAGCTAATTTTATCTGTCATGTAATATTTACCACATAATCTCAAGTTACTAAAGTCATCCTAAAATATTGTAGTATATATGATATACCCCCATGTGATAGAATTCTTAACGCATACACACATAACATTACAACCTTGCTCAAGGGTACCTCATTTGTGCCCGGGCCAGGACTCGAACCTGCAACCTTCAGGTCCCAAAGGCAGCGTCCTAACCACTAGGCCACCCTTGTCCATACCATGTACGTCCCCCTCATGCTGCTGAAACAGCTCTGACTGCAGTGCGTTATGTGTGTTCTGACACCGTTTTTTTATAGCCAACATTAACATTTTGTGTTACAGTAGCTATTCTGCGGGATTGAACCAGATGGGCTGGCCTTCACTCCCCATGTGCATCAGTAAGCCGTAGGAGACCAGGGCCATGTCACCAGTTCACCAGTGGGCCATCCTTAGATCACTCGGCAACACCTCACAAAACCTGCCATTTTTTGGAGATGCTCTGACATCACAATTTGGCCCTTGTCAGGCTTAGATATTTATGTTTGCTCATTTTTCAGCTTCCAGCACATCAATTTCAAGAACTGACTTTACATTGCTGCCTAATATAATAATAACTAATAATAACTAATAACTTCTTGACTTTTGTGGCTGATCAGTACACACACACACACACACACAAATACATGTTTAATATGTCAGAAAAAGTGCTCATACATATTTTTGGAGCTAATCCTGCAACTAACCTTAACTTCCATAATCTCTTAATATATTGATTGTTTTCAATTCAGTTTTAATTTACCATTTACTGGCTATGTATATTTTTCAGTGTATCACCCATTTTCTAAACTCCAATACATGTTAAACCATCTTTTTTCCATTTATTTTTAATTTATTACATATTTTGAAATCACCAACTGCTCTTTGTATTGCGTAAATAATCAGTGATGAATGCACCAATCCAAGACCCAAATAATGCTTGCTCACTGAGGATTCTGATCATTAATAAAGCAGATACAGCTGGATCACGAACAATGTTGAGAAACAGATGGACTACACACTACACGCTTTAACTCCAAGTGGTATGTGGAGCTGATAAAACTGACAATGAGAACAGATGTGCACTTGATAAAGTGACTCTGTACATATATACACATACTGCTCTGAGTCATTGTGTGTCTTGTCACCTTTACATCAATGTCAGCATTAACGTTTTGTGCAGAAGGAACCCCTCTTTGGGATCACTCCAGACAGGCTAGCCCTTACTCCCCACATGCATCAATGAGAATGCCATTTTGGAGATGCTCTGACTGTCATCTAGCCATGTGTGTGTGTGTGTGTGTGTGTGTGTGTGCGTGCGTTTGTTTTAAGCCAATTTAGCCAAATGTCCTCATGATGATGAAGAACATGAGGAAAACTGAGGTTAGGGTTAATCTAATGCAGGGGTGTATAATATATGCACACACACACACAAACACGTTATGGCTGAGTAGTTTAAGTGTCTGGGAGGGAGACATTCTGTCTGGGAGGAGCATACACACTGTCCAAACTGCCAGGAAGTGCAGAACGTTCCTCAAGGGGATGTCCACACACACACACACACACACACACACACACACACACACACACACTTTATGTGAGTTGTTTGTGTGTGCGCGTGTGTGTGCGAGTGTGCAGACCATTGCCTCAGGAGTACTTGTGACTCACCAGTCTATCCATACACAGACTCTGAGAAAACAAGTGTCAAGGGAGGAAAAAAAATACACATAGAGATAGACATAAAAAATAGAGACAGGTGCTGTCTTTGTTTCACTTAATCGAACACCATCAGAGGTGTATCAGGGTAGGGCATGTTTTTGCATGTGCATGTGCGTGCGTGCATGTGTGTGTGTGTAGTTTACGTTTCTCTTACTTAAAACAGTCTCTTGTTTTTTCCTACCCGCACTCTTTTCCTGCACTAACAGTTAATCGCTTCCATCACTGTGGAGAGCGGTAGCTGTCTGGTCACATAGAAAAGGGCACACACACATACAAGATCTCAACATCATTCTGAGATACAGTGTAGACTCACAGTCAGACACAGGTACTCACAAGCCTACACACACACACTGCAGGACAAAAGGCTGTTTTAATATACAAGTTCCGAGTGACAGGCTCCAGCATGTGTGAGTTTCAGCAGCTGCAAGTTAGTCAGGTGGGTTCTATCAGCAAAATCTTTGAATAGAACTTGGTGGGACTATTTCCATGTGTGCATGTGTTAAAAGGCAGACTTTTTGTTGACTAATCTTTCGGTCACTGTGAAAGCCATTATATTTTTCTCTCCCTCTATAACTTCACTTACTCACACATGTTTGTAATATCACAGGAACATTTACCTAAATACATTTCAGCATTTTGAAACCATGCAAAGCAAAATGAATTATTCAAAGTAAAATAAATCATCCCTGACTTTTATCACTGTTATACTATCGCTGTTCCAAAAACAGCTTTATTAATGATTGACTATAAAAACCCACACTCAAGTGAAGTACAGTTTCAAGATACGATGAAGTGACATAAAACATACTCCTGTAATACCTGCAGTCATTCTGTAACACTTTAGGAAAGCAATCTTAATTATTGTATTAACAGGGCAAAATAACAATGATAGCAATGCAAAAACAATTATAACAATGATGACAACAACCTGCAGTCAAAAGGAAGGTACCAAAGCATTCAAGTCTTCACTACCAGAATGTGCAATAGTTTAATGCCTCAAGCAATAAGACTCTTAAACACACAGGGACTGACTGCTAACACACACACACACACACACACACACACACACACACACATACATACACCCACTTAACTAGCCCACATCTTTATATTTATTATTTATATTTAACATTATGCTGCTTCCTTCTTCCGATTCCCTGTGTCGCGTTTACATTTGCTTTTCTTTGTAACATTGTTGCATCTTTGTACAACCTGCTAACTGTGTGGTCCTGTGTTTTATGTAGAACTGAAGTGATCCTGAAGAAACATTGTTTTGTTTCACTATGCACTGTGCTAACTGTATATGGTTGAAATTACAATAAAAGCCTACTTGACTTGACAAGAAAAACAACAATGATATTAATAATAAACAGAACAAAAGTCCCATCTTAAAAAATAATGGATGAATAAAGATGTTTTAAAAGTTTAATCAACGGGTGTTTATCTAAATATGGTGGTGATTTGAGATGTACAATTTAAGCTGTTAAGTTAAGCTGGCACTGGGACATTACTGAGCACTTAGTTTCCCAGATGACATACAGTCTATACAGTCAGACAGTCAGACATTACTCGCTTATTTTGCCAAGTTACAACGCAGTAGTTCAACAGATGGTTGTTTGACTAGAGGCACAATGGGCTGATTGAGGGCAGGCTACTTGGCTAGCGTAAATAGAGGCTTGTGTTTTAAATAGATAAGAGCTCAGGCATTTGACTGCACCTGATTTTGTCCATGTCACATCTAGCCGTCCGTTAAGGGAAATTCGAATGAATAGGTTATGACTTCACAGCGACGAGACAACTGTCGTTTAACATCAAATACAATCAGGTATTCATGTACAATGGCAATTTCATGTACACACAGTCACACACAGACATACACTCCTCCTTTTTTGACCGAGGAACCCAGATATAAACCTGACTCTCTCACAAACACACACTCAGGTGCCGACATGCACATTGCCATTTTTTACTTTGTACCCCGGATATGAGCTTATTCTGTCATAGTCCAGTTGCTTTTGTTTTGACTCTATTTCCTGTCAGTGTGGTGTTTAAGTAAAAGAGGCAGAGTGAAAGAGAGAGAGAGAGAGAGAGAGAGAGAGAAAGAGAGAAAGAGAGAAAGACAGAAAGAGAGAAAGAGAGAAAGACAGAAAGAGAGAGAGAGAGAGATCCAGCAAGTGGCAAGCCCACTAGACAGTTCCTGTCATGGACTACAGGAATACATCATAATGAAAAACAGCAGCTTCTTCCATCTACCAGCTTAGTGGTGTAGAACAGAACCAAACAATGGACAGAGGAGGGAAAAGTATTACATACAAGATGAAAGTCAGGTTGATCTACATCAGCTGCCCGTTTGTGCCACTCATGGCTTACCTCTTCCGCTGCGGCCTACGAAGCGCAGGTCATTGAAGCGAGCCACCTGGTTCTTAATGGCTGCTGTAGCATTGCGGAGTTCAGCTGAGTAATTCTCATCATTTCCAGCCATGACTGTCACCAGTGTGCCATCAGGGATATCACCAAGCGCAACCACCTAGGACCCAGAGACAGTAGACAGATAATAATAATAAGATGAAAAATAAAAATAAAAATAAGAAGAAGAAGAAAGATAACAAAAGCTGCACTACTAATTTTATTTTTTTCATTATTATTGTTGTTTTTTTTTATTATTATTAAGTGTTTTATTGGTTTCTGTCTGTGAAACTCCAGTTGTACTTATACTGTATACATTGTTTTCTTTTTTAGTGTATCACCATCTTATGTCTTGGGCTAATTACTAATTTTTTTTAGATGAAGAGCATTAAGAGATTTATATCCTTCCCTTTAAAACCCTAATAACACACACTTAAAGCAAACAAGTGCTCACGCAGCCTTATTTTCATATTAACCGTAATGTGACTGTCATATCAGGGTGCGTACAGATGCCCGTTTGTCTGACTGGGCATTAACACACCGTTGGCTGGAACATGAGGGTATGTGAAAGCAAGAGGAAGGAATTTCATGTCAGATGGAGAAATAAATGACAACAATTATTAAGGGACCCCCTATGCAACTCAGCCACCCTCCAAACAGTACAGTATGACAGTATGACTATGACAGTATGACTATATCCTCTCTCTCTCTCATATATATAAGAACACGGAGTTTGTGAATCACATTTTTTAAATGTTTTATTTAAAGCTAATGGGTTTTCTATATTAATAGGCAGGAGTTTCCTATGTGAGAGAAACACTGACAAAATGGACAAGTAAGCAAAATAGTCAAAGACACAAACCAACTGAAAAGCTAAAAATAACATTTCTTTTTGGAGAGTATGTGCAAGCTGCAGGAAACAAAGTCAAAATAAAAAATCGCTGTTCTGTTACCTTGAAGGCGATGGGTAGGGTCTTGTTGCAGCGCCAATGCGTGGGCAGCACGGAGCACAGGAAGTTTGGGCTGTCGGTGCGCACGAGCTCTCCAGGGTGGTCGGACAACACCTCCACCATATTCCGCTCAGCCACGCGCACTTTGGCCACGAGGGCAGCGCCACTGGCTTCCTGCGCCTCAGCCAGCTTAGCCGAACCCAGGCTGGAAGAGGGGGGAGTAAAGCGACGACCAGGGGCAGGGTCTGATACACACACACACACACACACACACATTAGCCAGACAAAAAAGATGAGCAGATGCTGCTAAAAGCAAAAAAAAAAAGTTAAATCAGTTAACAATCTGAAGTGATGCAAAAAGCTCACTAGTTCATATGATCTGGATAAAGCAAAAAATAATTAAAAACCTATTATTGTTGGCTCTGACATTCATTTACAAATCAAAAGTCCTTTTCAAATTCCAATAATTAAAAGCATTTCATCACCGGCCACGATGGCAGTAAGAAAATTTAAAATGTGAATAAAAATAGTTTTTGCTGAAATTCAGAGCGGGAGAGAGTGAGAGAGAAAGAGAGAGAGCTGGCACTGCTGATTCAAGATGGTTATTTGTCACATACAGAGTTATACTAGTACAACGTGTAGTGAAATGTATCCCTGAACACTCCAATGTCTGTGCAATGGCATATGGTAACAAGACAAACAGAAAAAAGAAGAGCAAAAAAAATAATAAGATAAAAAATATAATAAATAGAGAATCTAAAAATAAGCAGTATATAAACACAAGCAATGTATACACACGAAAATGAATCTATATAGGCTATTACAGAAAGTATATAAAAGTATAAGTGTAAAGTGACAAATGTAAATGACAGTGTGTAAATATGCAAGTAGTGAATGTGCAAGTAGCATGATGTTGTAGGCAGTGCATCCAGTGTCTGATAGTGTTTGCGTAGCAGTTGCCTATACCAGGTTGCAGGCTGGTAACGTTATTCTGGTAAACTGGCTCCAGTCAGGCCACAGCAAGCACATTTGTACAGGCAAAAAGTAGCCAAAAAGAGCAGAAAACAGACGAACATGACAACAACACTTTTAAATGGAAACAGAAAGAACCAGTCTACATTAATCCCGCACTGATGTGAGGCTGCACGTGTGTGGCCCCAATACTCGACTGAAATACATGTTTACCGTATTTGGCGTCCCAAAGAAAAACCATTGGTATCCTGGCAGGAGAGTCAACTCTTGCAGCTGTGGGTCTCACGCGCTTTCTGTTTAAACACGGACTTCTACTCTGGCCGCCCGGGTCGGTTCTGACCCAGCGCGCTCGTCTGCCCCTTTATCCGTACAGCCTCGCGGGAAGAAAGTTCCACTCGCTGATATATTGCCTCGTATTAAAGCCTCTGAAACGCGACTGTCCGTTAACTACACTCACACGACCCCATAATTTTCTCCTCCTAACGTTAGAGCGAACAGAAGCGAGACTGTTTTTGACACTCGAGCCTGAAACTTGTCTGTAAGTGAGAAGCTTTCTCGCGAGCCTTCGGCGTTACTTCAAACCGACTACGAAAGCGTCTTCATTCATCTGGCGCCAGTGTAACTGGCGAAGCTGCTGAAGAGACGCGCTCTTTCTCGCTGCCTTGAATATGTGTGTGCGTGTCGAGGCTCACAACCCCTTATAAAGGACCGTGTGCGCGAGACGAGAACGCTGATATATGAATGAAGGTCTTAGCAGCTCGGCCGCCTTTTACCGGCAGAGGGAAGCGCTGGAATGCAGCCTGGCCGCCCTGATCTGCATAAAGTCTCCTCCGAGCCGCCGCAATTGGCCAGCAGGGATGGCTCTCGGTATGCTCGACCAATCAGGAGACCGTCCGAAGCGAGGGCGAGAGCACGGTTCGCGACAGCTCCAACAGTCAATGGAATTCCTTAGTGTGGCGGGTCGTCTTGTAGCATCTGTGATAGTTTACATGAATTACATGAATATAAACCGAATTTTAGTCATTTTTTGTTTGTTAGAGGACTATAGCATCAACGACGCATCTGTAGACAGACGCGATTGTTTTTCAAAAGTAGATAAATGTAAACAAGTAGATAATTCAGTTATTTAGCTATTCGAGTTTTAGCAACTTCTTAACTTCATAAAAAACGTTCTTAAATGTCAAACTTATGAAAGAAAACACCATATTAGGCGTATGCCCGAGCAACATCACTATTTCACGGAAGAACTGTTCCGGTATTAACCGAAGCTTGCGCTGTCATCTGACAGGCACCCAAAAGGGGGCAGCAAACGACTTGAATGGTGACTCAACGCTTTCCCTTCATGTTCGGACTTTCATGTGTAGCTTTGGGTATTTCTGTGGGCTCTTGATGTGACAGAGCAACAGTTTACTAAATATGCCTTACAGTTAATTAAAAAAATACTTCTAAGCTAACACGCTTTCGGTGTGTCATCAATGCAAAACATAGGTGGGCAATTCAGGTCCAGAGATTAAAAATCTACTCCAGGATTTTGCTCCAACTGCCCGAGTGCCTCTGCACTGCATGCTACTGAAATCCTCCGCTGCGGCATCCAGACAGTTGGAATAAAATCTTGGAATGGATTTTCACCTCTTCACCACTTCTGGAACTGAAACGTCAACCGTTGGTGTTAAATCAAGCACTGTAATGGGACTGGCAGCGAAATTACAGGCAACGTCCATTTTAGACCAAATCATACTATTGTAATTTGTTTAAATTCAGTATATGGTATGATTTTCATTTCATTTAAAATATATTCAAACTAGCAACCATTTTCCGTTTACAGGAAGGCGAGCGAGGCCAGTCACTTGGAATCTGAGATGCAGCAGAAATCATGAAGCCGTTTCATTTTTCATACACATCCCTCTGGCTAGGTTCTTAGGACACGGCCGTGCTTGGACAACTGGCACATTTCCTAAAACTTCAAGACGTGTGTCAAGAAGGCTCTTCGTCTAATTAGTAACGCAAGGTCTTATCGTATCAAAAAAGTAAAACTGCAATTGAAAATTAAAGTGCTGAATAATACATGCTATAAAACGACTATTCACCACATGTAGCCAGGTGGCTTTTTAAAACTTTTTTCCCGGATATTTTCAGGCTATGCCCTTTGTAAGCCCAGTCACTCAAGTAGTAGTACGTTTCACTAAACCAATAATTTTCCTTCCTGTAGAACTGATTTACGCTATGAAAGTAGATGGTTTTAGTCGGTTATTTGATTGGGATCAGGACTCTCTTGCCTCACTGGAAACTTCAATGCCGGGCAGCGAGCAGTCCCATTGCAACACGTTCTGCATGTGGGCTAAAGGAAAAATGCGCAAAAATAGTTGAGTCAGACTTACATTTAGATTTCTTTTACATAAGATTTCCATATATATATAGCGAACATTTTTACCAGGAATCTCAAAAGAATCTCATTATAAAGAAATAATTCGAGACTGAAAGAATAGATTGTACTTTTAGTTCAGATCTAAAAGGGGAACCGTCCATCGTAATTGTGCAGCAAAAAAGCAACACACCATTGTAATAATAATAATTGTGTTAGTTTGAACGTCAAAATTAAACAGTAAATTAAAGATAACAACACACTCTAACGATATGAACTTCAATAAATTAACTATATTCCTACTCATAAAGTAAGTCATCAAATAAAATAAATTAAAATGTAGTTTAATATATTCGCCAAAAAAATAACTGCATTGTTTACTATTCCTTTTAGAGACTTAACACTGCCAGATCTTATTATATTGTTTCGCATCGGACCACCTGCGAAAGAAGTTGTGTAGAGGTAACGCTCTCTTCATTTCCGTTTTCAGCGCTAAGCTATGAACTAGTGTAATTTAATAACTTTTCAATGAAGAGATCAATAGCGCTTGTACTCACGTATACACTGTATTGACCACTGTCGAATGGTTACATATAGGCTGGTAAAAGATCTATTTATACACACGCACGCACACACAAAATCTTAAATCGGAAAAGATTAACAGGAGATATCATACATTCCAAAGTAAGTAAATGTAACTCGATGTTTTTTGCAGTTATTTTGGATTATTTCTATTAACGTTCAATGAACCCTTGACACAGTGTAAATTAAATAAGCTGAAGCTGGCCTGTTAAAATGATGGTAAAGAAAACGAAAGTGCACACAAAGTTTTGTTTTGACAGCGACAATATATGATGAGATTATTAATACCCATGCACAGAAGAATGTAATATAGTATCAAGTAGCACATTTAAGGTCATAAGTTTCATTGCCCTCTTGCACCAGACTCAGCTAATAAAAGAAATCAAGAAATACAAGACTGAGAACTATTGCTATATACTGTCCATTAACTAAAATTGTTTAGTACTTGAACTACAAAAATTAAACCTGCTTTCCAGAATTTTTTTTTTCCAAGACAGGTGTGCTCAGTAATACAAAACATGGAAACAACATTTCTTTCTTCATAGAGGACAAGATAAATATGAAAAATCTTTGCAGGTAAAATAATAAATGGTGGGCACTTAAAAACTGTCTGGGTTGCCTTAATGTTTTAAGTGTACTAAACCTCAGAAAGTTAACAGAATGAAAAGCATGTATTTTTCTTTTCTAAATGAAATTTAACTCGAAATATTAAGGCAGCCCAAAAGCTAAATATTTTTAAAAGTAATGGAACATGAGCAGAAAATAATTTCTATTAAGAACAAAATACTACAACAGTGATGGAAAATGATCACAAATTAAGCAAAGGAAGACAACATGCTGGACTGGTAAATACAACAGGCTAAAAAGCAGAATATTTTCATTATTACCAAAGAGCCCATTGCTGTTTCGACCCTTCCTCATGAGGTACATGGCCCATGTCAGCGGTCCAGATACACTGAAATGGCCCGAGTTCATATTTAGTCTTATTCGATCCCAGCAAAGAGCATCCAAAGAGTCTCTCAGCCAAGAAAAAAGCAAAACAAAACACTACTGCCTTTCACCTCTCTCCCTTTATACTCTTTCCTCACCCACCATCCTCCTCCATTTTAGCAAAAACCTATATTAAAAAAAGAAAAGGGCAATAAAAGGTTGAAGTATGGTAAGGTGGTGTGCATTCATAGCTAATATATTCCCCCACTAACCCTGGCCTCAGGAGACAAGCCTAGCTCTTTGCCTCAGGGCACTTCAAACCTGCTAATTTCATTTAGTGACTGAAATGATTTTCACCCTCTCTGTCTTCATTGCACTCCCCCTGTTTTGCTCTTTACACCACAAACATGGAGGCTGAAGAAAGGCCAATGTAAAGTTTTCATGAACATGGGCAAGATGTTGTGAGTAGGACTGTACTCTTTTCTTTCTCTCAGTAAAGAGAGAGAGGTTCTTCTACTGTAGGGCTTTTCCCTGGGACTTAGTTTCACAGAGTTAAGATAAATGCCATCAGCACCTGTGTCATTTATAGTGGGTGCCACCTTAAAAATACTGATGTCAACAAAGGTTCTTTGAAGTAATGCAATGAAGGTTCCAAAAGAAGTGTAATGGTCCTAGAATGAATTTCAGTATGTTCTCAGAACTGCTTCCAAAGCTGCTTTTTTCACCTTCACACTTGCAGCAGATATAGCAGATATGTACAGTGGCAATCACATGTATTTAAATATGTCAGGTTAAGCATGGAGTTAACTTGTGAATTTGTTGCAATCCTGGGGGGATAACATAGTTATATATGGTAAATTATTCAAAACTGCTCACATATCAGCTTTCAAATTAGATAATGAGATAATGACATGTGGATAACCCCTCACATACTGTAAAGTTTCTATACCAGTTTATGTTTTTTCTTGAAAAGCACACCATGGCCAAGATCTATTCGGGAATCCTTACTTTACATGGAGATGAGAAACTTAAAAACATGAAAGTCTTAGGGTACCCTGTATGATTATCCTTGCCATTTTCTGGTTGCCATCAGAAAAACAAGTCAGAATAATCTGAGAGTAGAAGCTAGATGCTCACCAATTTATAAGTAACCATGCTGGTTGCTTGTCAGCTAACATATGGTCATGTGGAAAAATTTCCTTTACAGCAAGTGACCACAGAGGTTTCTGAAGTCCCCTTCCAAACCTCAGCCAGGCCATGGCAGAAGCCTCAGTGGGTTGAGGGTTCCCTGTATGACTGGGTGGAAGAGTGACAATATTTGCAAGAGAAGCCAACGTATGTTGTGAAAAAGGGAAAATGCTGGTAAGCCACAGAGAATCATAGTCGCATTGTGGGACCACTCATTTCCACTCTTACCACACTGTTACTTCAGTCAGTCATTCAGACTTACCTAAGCACAGATTTAGTCCTAGATGAAAATGTCGTTTTCTTCACTGCCCAGAGGCAGTCTGTCCCCTCTGCACCCCAAGAGACAGCCCACCCTGGGGCCAGTAGTGCGGGGCACACAGGATCAATAATGCCCCTTGAGCTTCCTGGGGCTTGGGTAATCAATTGCTGCCAGAACCAGTGGGCATACAGAGTTTTTGCAGCTTATTATTAAATTCAAACAATTCAGTATCTCAAATTAATTTTCGCAACAAAGATGGAGGGATCTGTAGTTGCAGCTTTAAAGTTTCAAAATAGTTTCCAAATTCATGCATTTTTGATACCAGGAATGGGATATCACTGTTTTGCCAACAATGACCCATCTGTCCCTTTTTCCTCCCTATATTTAATTTTCCCTGCTCCCCCTCTCATCCCATCCTTACCCTCTATTTTTTTTGGTTCCCCTCTTCTGTTTTGTTTCCTCACATTGCATGAGCCCGTTAGTTAAGAGAGAAGGAAAGAAAATAACTCAGCTTTAGTTCTCTTTAATAATTGATGTGGTTGTATTGTGTGGATGCTGTTAACTGCTACTTAAAAGTAATTAATTGATTTTCTGACATATCAGTTAGCAGCTCAGCGAAGTGACAGAGCAAAGCACTCTGTCCTGTTCTCTCACTCCAACACACACACACACACACACACACACACACACACACACACACACACACACACACACACACACACACAC
>JBBPDA010000081.1:21368887-21393248 GCA_037974385.1 Arnoldichthys spilopterus | reverse complement strand
GGCAACATCCTGCTGTGGAGCCACTCAGAATGACCAGTTAAGTTAGATGACATAACACAATGTACACAGAACACTGACTGTTATAAATCTTCATGTTCATGAGATTCTTCATGGCATGTGCATTCATTTGATACCAGACTTGGTATATCTGGTATGTTATTATGGTGATATGTGACTTTGCATTGAGGGTTCGACGCCTGCTTTTGTCACCCCCCTTTACCCATGAGAGAAGGAGGATATTGCATTTCAAAAGATGCCACATCATAAACACCCTTAGCCAAATGGCTAGATTTACATTTCAAGAAAGAGCTGGGAGCAGAATTAAAGAATGTCCAACCACAGACCTACAGTGACATACTGAAGCTAAGCATGATCCCCTCGCATCTGGGCTGCAGGGCAGTATTCCAACATGATAATGACCCCAAACACACCTCCAAGAAGACCACTGCCTTTCCAAAAGAAACTGAAGGTAAAGGTGCTGGACTGCCCAAGCATGTCTCCAGATCTAAACCATATTGAGCATCTGAGGGGCATCCTCAAACAGAAGGTGGAGGAGTTGATTGTCTCTAACATCCACCAGCTCTGTGATGTTGTGATTCCAGTGGCAACATGTGAAGCTATAATGCCCAAGAGAGTTAAGGCAGTGCTCGAAAATAATGATGGCCACACAAAATATTGACACTTTGGGCACTATTTTACTCACTTTTGTTACCAGCGGTTTGGACATGAATGGCAGTGTGTTGAATTATTTTGAGAGGACAGCAAATTTACACAGTTATAAGCTGTACACTGACTACTCAAAGTGTCATATGTTTAGTGTTGTCCCATGAAAAGATAGAATAAAATATCTACAAAAATGTGAGGTGTGTACTCACTTTTGTGAGATACTGTATATCTGAGATCAAGATTTTTTTTTTATAAGAGAGAAAGGGAGTGGTAATACACTTAGTTTATGTACCCCAATTTTTAAAGACAAATGTGCAAGTGTGTTCATAAAAACATTTTACTGATAAATGACGAATACAAAGGCAAGTGCAGAAAAGATTATATGAATTACTCCAGACTCTTACTGTGTAGTTATAATCTGATAGGAGCCATTACACATAAAGACTGATCAGTACCCCCTAAAGGGTCTTGGGAGGAGTGAAGATACACAGGCGAACTAAAGGGGAAAAAATCAAGAAGAAAATAAAACTGCTAGGACATGGGGTGGACACATTCCTGCAGACAAGGGTGAATGCTGTTCTTGGCCCTTTTAATGAATGGCTGAGCCTTTTCTTCCTTTTTCTGTTCTTTTCTTTCAGTCCCTCTCTTTTTCTCTTACTTAATCTTTCTCTCCTCTTTCTTTTGTTTCCTCTTTTATCAGTCTCCCTCTCTTTCTATTCATTTTCATTTCTTTTTTTGTGATTTCCATACAGGACATTTTTCAAAACCCTTATCCACCCTTAATTCCTGTATCCACACTCACCTGCAGGCTTTTTGGTGCCATCAAGCTTGCAGCTGTGCATTATCCCATTACTGCCAAACAGTTTTGACACCCACTGACTAACCGATCCCATAGATAATATCATAAAGAGGATGCTCAATACAAATCAGGTCAGGATAACTCATTTAACCCTGCCATACATATTTCTTATATGTAACTTGAAACCCTAGAAAAATGAAATCAATAGAAATGTTTCTTGTTAATGAAGATATACCGGGCTGCCGTTCTTGTGGCCTGTGTGGCTTTCAGAGCTCATGGCTTGGTCTTAATAAATCTCCCACTGCGGTCAGATGGGTGATCAACATGGTAAAGGGGTCAGATAAACCTTGCTTAGCCCCCTGTATCTCTTTGAGTGTAATATTATTTAGTGTAGCTTTTCGTGTCAGTGTGTGGCATAGTTTGGAGGGTGACCGAACTTATATATGACTTATACAAAGAAGGAGAATGCACATACAGGCAGTTGATAAAATTAAACTTGCAGAGGCAGAAATAAACAATAATGTATTAGTCAATAACATTGCTTTGAGGTTTATTATTGTGTGGATAGATAGACAGATAGATTAATACTTTATTAATCCCTTGGGAATTCAGTTTTCAAGCAACAGTACACCATCATAGTTGTAAAAAGGTTATAAATAAAAAAAATAATGAATAAATGAAATATAAATGAATAAATAAAAAGAGAAATGAATAAAAAGACAAAAATATAAAAAATATAGAAATATATAAGAAAAAATAACAATATCTACGTGTAAAGTGTAAAAGTAGCAGCAGTCAAGCAGAGTAATAATAAATAGTTGTGGGATGAAAAAACAATACAGAGTAATGATACATATTTGTGAGAAGGTAGCAAAAATAAGTGATTGTGAGTAATTATTATTGCACAATAGGTAATTATAGTAATTATTGCACAGGTAATAAATAGTTTAAGTAAATGTAAATTAATGATTGCACTGGTTTCTTTCAAAGTCATGTTCATGTTTAGTAATAAAAAATATTATTGCACAGTTTACCTGCACAGTTATGTAGTCTATTGCCCTATTGTCCAGTTGTGTTGTTTAGGCTTATTGCTCTGTCATGTATTAGTTCCTCGTGTTTTGTTTCTCAGTTTGTGTTTCATAGTGTTTGTCGTTTTGTTTAATAAATCCCGTTTATTTTATACACCCCGGTTTGCACTTGCTTCCTGCTTCTAACAACCCCTAAATCGTGACAATGATATTAGGCAGGTGGGTCAGATGTTATGGCTGATAGGTTTATATCCCTTACTGAATAGAAAGGAAAGAAAAAAGTCAGGCTCACAATTACTCTTGTAACGGATGGTCGTGGTGAGGAAGCAAATGCAACGTTGTAAAATACTATAGCTTTAATAAAGAAAAACAGAACACTGACTACAAAACAGAACATAAACACACGTAAGCTCAGGCAAGACAAGAGACGACCACAGCGTTTGTACAACATACACACAAGACATCCGACAAGGACTAAATGGACAGACAGGAACTTAAATAGTAACACTAATTGAAAACAACTGACAGGGAGTGACGAGAACACGAAACAGCTGACGGGGGTGTGGCTAACTCAAACACGAGGAAACTCAAAATATCAACACAAGGAGACAAGGAGGGGCGTATACGTGACAACTCTAACCTGAAACAACAAGCAATATTGATTTTCCATGCAACCAGATGTAGCTGATCAAGCCAACTGTTTAAAGTTAACTTATTTAGTTTTGCACTGAAGCTGTGAAGCTAATGTAGCTAACAAGTAATGGAAGCTTAAAGTCAGCTGTTTGCATTGTACAATTTGCTCATCTACATTGTAAATAAGAAGTAACCTTTAACATATTTCTGGGTGAAAATAAAAGGCAATTGATTGATAAATTATCACTCAAACTACACTGAGTTGTTAATATTCTCAAATAGGATTGCTTGTATGGTTTCTGATGAAGTACTGATATCTATAAAACAACCAAAATATAAGCAAAATTGTTTGAGATTACTCTAAAATCCTTTTTTGGGGCAAATGTGTGATGATTTAGAGGTACATTTACACAATATTATTGGGTGGTTATTAGCCTCCATTATTTGATAGCTACCCTAGCCTTGTAGCTGCAAAACTAAAGAAGCAAACTGCAGAAACTCAACACACACCTGTGTTGGATTTTTAATTCACATGACCCAACTGTGACCAAAGATCACACCCCAATCTGAGAAATACTGACTAGTACAAGATAAGACGTACAGGATATTATCTGTAAAGAGCTGCTTGCAGATAGCAAGTGCACGCACACACATAACACACACACACACACACACACACACACACAAAAGTGATAAAGTGAGAGTGGTCACCCCCCCCTTCCTTTGCTGTGACATACATCACTGACTCCAGTTTGCGTGGCAGTGCACATTGATCGGCCGTCATGCTGATCACATTACAACCAAACCAGATTAGATTTCCATTTTTTATTTTTCTTTGGAGAAATGGATTGACCAGTGGATGTTAGGAAAGGAAAAATTTTGCTAGTGATATAAATGTAATGCCATGAGGTCAGTAAAGGTCAGTGCAATATTAAAGGATGCAGTACAGACCTCAACCTGACCTTAAGGGCTGCTGCATGAAGAAGCAGGATCTGGTGCCATAACAAGTGAACTTTGGTATTTTTTAAGTTGAAAATTTAAGAAACAGATATTAGATTGTGAATTTCAGTACTGCACAGAGCTTGGACAATCAGTAATGATACTTACAATAAAATTGATAAATTGATCTTATCTTCATCACATCTGTAAATGTGATTTTTTTTTAATGTAATTAAAAATTAATATAGAATAACTACAAATGAAGCCACATATATTTCCCCCTCCTCTGTGATGGGCCCATGGCTGATCCTTGACAGGTTCCTGCTGGGTTCTGGCTGGGAGCTTGGCTGTAATGAGATCTCCCTTTTGGATTTAATAAACAAGGGGGTGGGTCTGCTCCACCCCTTATTGCTCTGTGTTGCCACAGGTTTGCAGTGGTTTATCTATCCACCAGGTGTAGCAGTAATTTTGAAATCTTTAGGGAGTTTTACAGACAGGTTAACAGAAACAGTGCTGTAAATGTTTTTTTTATTTATTTATTACTTTTTGTATGAACAAAATATACAATAACTAAAAACATAATTTAATAAAAAATATATATCTCCTTTATCTCCTTCTATTTTTTTGTTTTGCCTGAAATCAATTATCATATATTATTATAGTGTCAATTATTTTGAACCTGATGCGAGCAGCCACAGGGAGCCAGTGCAGGTTCCGATGGAGAGGCGTGATGTTGTGGATGAGTCTAGCAGTGGTGTTCTGGATGAGTTGAAGTGGTCTAGTTCCTTTTAGTGGAAGACCAGCTAAAAGAGAGTTGCATTAGTCCAGCTTTGAGATAATCAGTGACTGGACAAGCAACTAAGTAGCATTGGTGGTGAAAACTGTAGTCCACTAGTTAGTCAGCAATGTAGCTCAATTAGCTGCTGCTGACAAACCAGGGCCAAGGCCAGGCAGCAGACAGGCTAAACATCTGCAAGTTGCCATAAGGAACAGCCCAAGGTTTACTCTCATCAAAGTTTGTTCCAACAATTTATTTAACGGTAATCTCTCTAAAATACTTACAACAGCATCTTTGATCTAAAGTCAGGATAACATTAATATAAGATTGCTCTCTACTTAAGCCTGCATTGTGAACGAAATAATTACTGTTGAGGATTATGATGTGTTGTCTCACAGAAACCTGGGTTAGACCCGATGAGTTTATTGCACTAAATAAAATGTGAAACTTTTACAAGCTACGACAATTTACATAAAACTAGGGTAAGAGGCAAAGGGGAAAAAAAGCTACCATTTATAGAAATGCCCTAGCTATTAGAGAACAGGTTTTTCCTTCACTTACTTTGAAATTCTTTTTCATAACCCATTTTGACTCAAATAAAACTTTTTTTTATTGCTGTCTACAGGCTGCCACTGCCTTACACAGAATTCCCACAAACATTCATTGATTTTCTAGCAAGCGTACCAGTTTATTATATTTAAGTAATAATTGTAGATATAGATAGAGATCCACTAAAATAATAAAGCTGTAAGGAATGTAGTCTAGGGAGAGGTGCTGCCACCTGGTGGTCGGGGTCTGACCCACCGGAAGTGGCTCCGAAGCTCAGACTTGCATAGGTGACATTTATGAAAGGACTGATTTGTGGAATTACTTAAGCTTACTTTCTGTTCTGCCAGCAGTATCCCTAGCCGTATTCATAGAATATCCTTAGCTTTAGCATATCCTTAGCCTTAGCACCCTTAGCCATAGTCTGTGTACCAACTTTAGCCCATTTATCTAGACCTTAGCATTAGCCTTAGCCCTTGCAATACCCGGTTGCTCGTTTTGACCTTGGACTGGTTTTGACACTGCTTTTCTGCCTGATGGACTTACCTAATTGCATGATGCAAATAAAAATGGTCATTGAGCCTACATTTGGGGCCAAGCTTCTTCATATAATGACAAAAGCAATCATAACAATCTTTAGTTCTTAAGGTTTTACCCAAAATGTAACAGGTTCTTCTAATTACTGATGTTTAGCTTGATTCACACCTATCACAGCCACCTGTACAGTAGGAATTGCTGCGCTTCCATTCAGCCTGATTTACCATCACTGGGGTTTCCAGCTGACTGGCACTTTTGACCAGATCATTTATCATTTGGGCCTCCTGCTTAACTCACCTTAAGACTAGTATAACTACCACAGACCATCTCCATGTGCTTTTCATATGCTGCCCACCCCATAGTCAATCAGGGGCGGTTGCTTCAAGTTAAAGAAGGCGCGAAGGCAGAGCCTGATGATGTCAGCGACGTCCAGGGGGAGCCAGGCGGCACCTGTGATGTCCAGGGGGAGCCAGGTTCAGCCCGGGACGTCGGGGCGGAGCTGGGTGGTGAAGGCGATGTCAGGGCGGAGCAAGGCAGAGGCGGCGACATTGCGGTAGAGCCAGACGAAGGCAGCAACGCTGAAGCAATCTTCTGGACCCAACCGTCCTCGGCGACCCGGAGGCTGGACACAGTGACTCCTGCACTGTGTGGGCGGAGCTGCTTGGTGACGTCCCTGACGCGGGGGCGGAGCGGCTCGCGACTACCTTGATGCTGGGGCGGAGCGCCTCGGCGACTTCCCTGACGCGGGGGCGGAGCGGCTCTGCAATGCGGAGGCATGGCTTGAAGATTCTGAGGCGTAGCTTGGCGACATCGGCAACGTGGAGGCATGGCTTGGCAATGTTGGCGACGTGGAGGCATGGCTTGGTGACGTCGTGGAACCGAGATTCCCGGAAGCGAAGTGGAACTCAGCGGTGAGGAGGAGGCGGAGCTCTCGAAAGAGACGGACGGCTGAGCCCAGGGAGATGAGCCCCTGACTCGACATGCTGTGTTGCCTGTACAGAGACCTCCCTGGTGACGTACAATGCCGTCTGTGTGGAGGCGAGGCGCAGCCACGTCTGAGTCCCGATCCCCCTGACTTGTGGCCGCCGCCTACGAACTGAAGGCACAGACTGGGGTTAGTGCCCAACAGTTGCCATGCATTGCAGATCCTCCAGCAGCACGCTGGATAACTCAAGCACCCAGGGGAGCGGGGATTTGCTGGATCCCTTGATACTCGTACAGAGCTGCCTCGGGAATTACTTAGACCGCTGACTCGGCCACACGCTTCTCCTTGGCTCCTTGATTCTGTCCGCCCCGCTTCCACACCTCGACATAGGGCTCTCACAGTAGATGAGCCGGCCTCATTGCTGCTTCCATTTAAATTGGTCGGTCTTTCTGTCACGAACATTGGGTGTTTGAGGAGGCAAGTGCAACAAGGCATATTGAATAAAAAGGGGGTTTTAATAAGCACAACGACAAAACCAACGAAAACACGAACAGCGAAAACAAAACACAAGGAAACATAAATTTGGCTAGAACAAACACGAAGACTGCAGAGAGTTGAATAAATGTACACAGCTTGGGGGTGACCTACAAGGAAACGTAAGCACAAACATAAGAGTTTAAATAACAACATGAAATAAAAGACACCTGGGGACGGGAAACGAGGACCAGGTGTGAGGCAGGGCGAGGGTGTGGCAAACATGAACACGATGACAAAGACACGTGGCATAAACCAAAACAAAACATAGACACGTGGAGAAGCAAGGGCATGATTCGTTGCAGAAACTGAATTTCTTACAGCACATCCCACAGGTACTAACATTCCACTTAACTAAGTTGTAACCATCCCTTCTTCTGGAATTGTTACATTAAAAAACAGAGCATAATTATCCATGTTGTAATGTCTTTAGAGCAGTAGAGTTTGTGTAACATTGAAAAAAATTATTTGTACTCCTAGTTTTTCAAGAAATTGTATCATGATGATATATTTTTGACATATTACGCATACCTACTTTTAACCCATATCTAACATATCATTAGATAAATCAAGACATTGGTCATGGCTGCCCAAAGTGTTGGCCAAGTACCAGTGTTTATTGAAAAGGTGTAATGTGACCTGCGAGAAATTTGCCCCATCTGCTCCCTCAGTAGGTTAGGTGAACTGGAAGGTTGCGGGTTCAAAAAAGGATGGATATACCTGGTTGCACCCTCTGGAAAAGCACTTGAGCATGGACCAGCATTCTAAATCATCTCATATCTGAAAGAGCAAAGGGACAAAATTCACTGTCCTAGGTGGCTGTGTTCCCCTGGTGATTCTGTGTTGTTCTTAGGCTTTTATTTGTTTAATGCACAGTAATTTAGTTAGAGACTTTGCAATTAAGAATTTGGCACCTATAGATATTCCTCCACATGAAATAAACAATGTTTTCCTTTTTTTCCACATACATGTTTTCAAATAGTCGGTAAATACCTTGATACACTAATATCTAATACACTAATACACTGATATTGATGAAAAGGTTATTCATACTATGCAAAGGATAGGCTCCTAGTCAGTAGTTAAATAAACAGTAGTTAATTAAATATGCAAAACAAATTCTTAATTTTTGATACCCAATAGTCACATTTTTACTGGTCAACTTAAATGTTAACAGTCCTGACATCTAAATTGGGGTCCAGTCAGAGATCTAGACTGGACCTCTGATGTTGTGCTGAGACACTCAGGCCTAGCATGCCAGAAACACAGGCCCTGTTTGTGAGGCAATCAATGGGGCATGAAAGAGGAGCCCCCTCTCCCGTTGACAAGATAGGCTGCAGCTGCCAGTGCTGGCCAGATGGGGAATCGATATAGCCCTGTTCCTAACACCAGGACCTTCCACCACACTTTTTACTGAGATGGGTACAACAGAGCAGGGCAGAAACCTGTTTTCCTGTTATTTAAAAACCTTTTTTTGTTATTTTCTGCCAGTTTAGGTCTATGTACTGCTTCAGATTTGTAGAAACTTCTCCTAAAGGAAACTTACCTAAATGATTCTTGACTGGCACATATACTTACATTATACAAGAATGATAATAATAATAATAATAAAATAATAAAATAGATAGCAAGTCTATGTTAGGCCTGTGGACTCCCAAAGGGATAAGGAACTCAAGTGCGGGTAAAATAGAAGAAGTTTTAATGAAAAACTCACAACGTCCAGAAAATGGCTCAAAAACCAGCAAACAGAAATGTCAGAGGCAAATCCAAAACATGAAGTCAAAGTCCAGGCAAAAATCTTACAAACACGGCAAACAGGTATTGCGGAGGTAAAGCAAAAATGTAGTCAAAGAACGGGCAGAGGTCAAAAACACGGCGAACAGATATTACCAGGGCAAGACAAAACGTAAATCGAGAATACAAAACAGGTAAAAATCCAGAAAATCCAAAATACATATACAAACGCTCAGAATCGATGACTAGCAAACGAGACCCCGCAACCTAGGTACCAACCTCTGTACCTTTTTGATGCCATCCTGATCGCCCTCGATGAGTTCCAGCTGGGAGGGGCGTGGCCAACCTTAGTATTCCGGAGATGCTGTCCGCTCACGGCCTCTAGAGGGAGCCAAAGTTCCCCTTATAGTCTACAAAATGCAGCTGGAGCATATGGAATGCAAATAAGTGCTGAAAAATGCATTGTTCTGCTCAACAGCCCCGGTATGTAAGTACAAATTGGCAAAACTGGAAGAGTTGAAGGATCTCAAATACAAATACAAATAAAAAAATTAAAGCAAGGATTGGCATTATAACCTAGGCCACAAGACTAGACCTAATAGGAACTGGAGGAACAGTACCAATAGCTCCCTTCTGAGGAACAAGCTCATTGGTTTCCTCCATTTTGTACACAACTGCACTGCAGTACTGCATGATGCTGTTGAAATATCAATATAATTTCAGTTTTTTTTATAATTTATCAACATTTATTTTCTTAAACTTTGACTGCCCAAGTTTTTATCAATACACCCCTATAGCTCCCAAGGTCATAAAATGAAGTAAGTGATTGAGTGAGGACTCCTGGCCACAGATGGATGATAAAAGCAGGCATGACCTAAGTTTAATAATCATTACATGTGGTTCTTATCCTCATGCACCAACTTTTCATATTTACTTACACATTCTCCTTCAAACAACTCAAGCAGGAGAGATGGTGAAAGAAGGGAAGTGAAGACAGAGAAGTCAGAGCTCCCCCCACCTCTTCTCCTCTTCCTTATTTTCCAATCTGTTATGTCTTGACATCCCCATTAACTCATAAATCCAATACAGTGGAGCTCAACAGTATTTGTGCACTGAGAGACAGCAGATGAGGAAGGAGGAAGGGCTGAATGTGTAGAGAGGCTGAGTGAAGAGCTAGGAGAAGTAGGAGAGTAGGAGAGTGGAAGGGAAATGATGGGAAGATCAATTGGTCCCTGGACTGTCACTCTGCTCACTCGTTTTCACATTCATCTGTCCCCGTTGCCTCACATCTATCCATGCCTGAAGCTCCTCTTGCCTTTTCCCTGGTTGGTCTTGTAGATTCTGCAGGCATGGCCGTTTGGGGCCCACAATAATCAGATTGAGTGGGGGATCAATGGCAGGCTGCGGTCAGTGATCTGTAGTTGCTCCGGCTCACATTCCAGGCTGACCACAAGTTCTTCAAACCGCTGACTGTCCGACCAGCATGCCTTTGACCACTAATGGTCCAAAGAACCAGGGTCTGGAAGTGAGATAGAAAAGTAAACTGTCCAGCTTCTTGGTCATTACACCAATGACACCAAGCAGACTCTTGGTCAAGTTCACATTTGTATCAAGTTTCTGAGCTTTCATGCTTTTATAACCCTGAAATGATCTTTTCATGATAAAGTTGCTCTCCCTGGTCCATGGGCAAAACTTGGAGTGTTAGGGAAAAATGTAAGTAATCGATATGCTGTATCTCCAACATTGCATGTCCATAGCACTCTCTTTCACATCGGGGTCAACCTATGGGTGTTGGTCAGCTGTTCTCTCTTCTTGATTGTGTTTGTGTGTTTCTTGTGTGGTTGTGGTGTTCTCGGGTTTCCTTAATGGTTCCCAGGATGCGCTGTGGCTGCAGAAGAGGGTCAATGAGACACATGAGATGCAGCTCAGTGGAGGATACTGCACAGACACTAAAATACATCACTGAAATTTTCCAACTTTTCATATTCCAGTCAAGAGATGCTTCTCATAATGTGCACTTCACTAAGCATATTGGCACATTAGCCGCTAATTGCATTAGTGGATTGAAACAGGACAAGAGATGAAACTACAAAGAGCTGGGGGCAGATACACACTTTTTTCTGCCTTAGTTTAATTTGTGATGCACTAATCTATTTTACTCTTCGGCATACTTAAAATTACCATTCCTATGCACTGCAGCAACCAATTTTGCAGCTCCATAATGTGGGTGGAAAATTTTCTAACCCAACACACAATTTTATGATAAACAGCGTTACAGAATCAGCATTATTCTGGTGAGTACTTGAATGTTTGCTCAATATCTTTATAGAAACTAATTAAACAAGGTTGGCACATCTGACAAGAATTAATGTTTTATTAGTGATGTCAGCTGAAGTGAATATGCAAGCGTTCTTACGCCTCTTGGCTCCAACGGCAGATTGCTGATTGATTTTCCAAGGGTGTCATTACATATTAATAAAATTTCATGCAAAAGTAAACGACTGGGTACAGGGATCATGAGGAAGAAGCTGAAGTGGAAGACACTGGACTACAGCATCAGTGAACCATGAAGGCAAGCTGTCTGCTCCAATATCTGACTGATTTTACATCCAAACCTAAAAATAATAGAGAGGTGCTTTTTAAGAATGAGTAAGTAAACAATTTTTCAAGCTTATTCTTTTCCCTAAAGTTTTGTAATTAGTGACATGTGCATGACCTTGAATATAGATTATCTATTTTTTCGTACTGTAGTGAAAGCTTCTTTTTTACAATCCACACAATCATGACATTGATTCTCTCAACATTAAATACCTTCTAAATGAATGTAAGTAATTAATTAAAATGATATATGTGCATAAATTGATTCTAAACCTTTTTAACCATAAGCTTATTAGTTAGTTAATACCTTATTATTCATAAACATTGCTCTTAAAAATAAAAAATTCTCAATGGCAAATCTAAAATCTACAAATCTATTGATTTCTAAATCAACTGGTAACTTCCATGTTAATTTACAGAATCACAGAATCACTGAAAATGTTTTATGAAACCTAAAGCAGTTCTTTTATGACATTATTCCAAAATAATTGCTCCTTTTTGCCACCATCATTTATAAGAATTATTGCAAAATATTTAGTATCTAATTTCTGCATTGTGTAGGAATAAGAGTGAGGCCTGGATACTACCGATTTCCCAGCAACAGTGCCAAGCAGCTGAATAGCCTGGCCCAGATAAGAAGCATCCCCTCAGCCTCTGGTCAGCAATAATCTGACAGCCTGCTGCGTCTCAAAGTCTGGGACAGAGAAAGAAAATGATATACTTTCATTCAATCTACTGTACGTTAAAATGCCCAAGACTTTTTTGTGTACCACTAAATTATATATTGCTGTAAAGCTAGTCCATCCAATTTTTAATATTATTTGAACATGATGTTTCTCATAACTGTTTGCAATTTTGTATGTCAGATTCTTTTAAAGTGTATAATATTACTATAAGAAACCTGTAGAGGGTGTAGTAGTGTCGCAGGAGATGCTAAGCTGTCACACAATCATCAGTCATAAAGTGCAGTTTTGGAATCAGCCTCTTTTTTACCTTAATTTTGATGAGACCCATTTATATCTGTATAAAAAACTTTAATGAATTATGAATTATGAATTATTATTACCTTTGTTTGGACTAAAACTTACATTTATACATGTAAAGGTCTCAATATGTCAAAAGACCTCTATTTATAAATGCAGAAGGCCAGTACATATATTTAAAAAGTTGACAACGGTGTTGTAAAATGCTCCACTGTTTTGAATTTAGCCAAATAATTTTGTGAATTAAATTTTGTGAAAGTCATCATTCATTAGTGTGTGTGATTATATGTGAAACAACATGAATAACATGATATGAGATGTTTAGTTGCACCTACTTCCCTGTTCACTTGAATGCAGAGAAACATCACTTTGAGAGAAAGCATGGGAAAAAAGATTTGTTTCTCTTCCCCAGGGAGAAGTAAGACCCTTTTAAGCGCTGTGTCTCTCCCCCTCCATCCTTCCAACCCTTTATCCTCTCTGCAACTCTGACATCCTATCAGGCTCAAAGCCCCTGCAGTCGATAGCCCATTAGTAAATAAGGGATGCATAATTTATTAAATATGCTTCAGATACATATTTCAGCTTTGGGTTACCACTCATGTCTCTTTCTGGAGTTTGCCTTTAATTATTTTCTCTCCAGCAGGGGCTCCTGGCTCAAGTGTCTGTTACTAACAGTATTCTGGGTTGTCAGAGGATAAAAATGGGAGGGGGTAGGGGGTCAAAAGGGGTTTCTGGGGGATGTAACCATAAAACATACAAAACAAAGCCAAAAATGAAAGAGATTTTGTCACCTTTTGAGTGTGCAAACAGAAATTGAAATGTGTGGTTATTCAATGGTAAACTGTTACTGATTCTGACATTTTGGTCCATGAAAATTAAACTGAAGAAAAACTGTTCCCTAAAATGATGCTAAGTTTTGCTATGAGCAAGGCAAGGTTTATTATGCCCCAGTGACAGTTAAGTATTATTTTTTGTTTAAAAAAAAATTAAAAAAAAAGAAGTTTACAAAGAAATATATAAAATTTGTTTCAAACTGCCAATTGTGAGGGTTTCGACTAAGCTTTGACCAGTGCAAATGTTATATGTTATATTATATATACCTATGTCCCATAGGTAGGGGCAAGGTTGCTAAAAAGGTGTTTCATTGCAATCTGGTTAGAAAATTTGTGCACTTATGCAAACACAATTCTGTTATTCGCTGGTGAGTAGAACATAGTATAAATTGTCAAATTTACTTTTCTTTTTTTTCTTTGCAACTTTTTACAGACAAAATCAATTATTTTGACAATTTTATCATTCCATTGGTTTCTTGTCAGTGGCACAGTTCAGTCCTGTTCTAAATTTACAGATTTTAAAAGGCAATTTTGAAGATGACTTTCCAGGGGACAAAAAAACAGAAGTTTCCGACCTTGTCAGATTGTAACTGGTGGGCCAAAATGTTGAAGTGAAGTAAAGACAAAAATACAGAAGTTGACAACATACTGTTGTCACGCTAACCTATTCAGGGACGCCACAAAACACAGCTGGCAATAGACACAAGTGATACTTTGTGCCATTCTTTCTGATAAAGACTACCCTGGAGAGAAACTCAAACTTTAATATGAAGCTGTGTATTTAAGAAATCATCTTCAGAAAATACTGAACTTTCTTTTTATTTATCATGCCAAATCTCAATCTGATTTAGGATTGATCCTTTTTATGTCTGCTTTGTGATTACATACAATAATGTAAAATGCTCATCTGGCACAAAAGTAAAAAATGAATGTATATATACTGTACATACATGGATGAATAAATAAAAGTATTGTGAATATTGTCACAAATACTAACTCATCCAATTTACTGATTAAAAAAAACATACATAATATGATAATATGTACGTCCCCTTGTCTGATGCTTCACTCCTTTCTCCTTTCCTTCCTTTTTTTGAATTGTCAAATCATGATCCTAATTGTGATCTAAACTGTTTTGATATTTGAGACCATGATGTTATGTTTATCACCATATTTCAATAATAATAAGATTATTTTGTTATACTGGCACATTTTACGCTTCTCACTTTGTGTTGTTGTTGGCCACATCTATTTTTGCATTATTTGACTGATCAGACTATATACTATATATAGAACTCACTTATTTACTTTGGTTTGAACAATCACTGGTTTCTCTAAATTGCCCATAGGTCTGAGTGAGTGTGTAAATGCTTGTCTGTCTATGTGTTGTCTGTCTATCTGTCTGTGATGGTTTGGCCTCCTGTACTGGGTGTACCCCACCATTGTCTTGTATAAAGGGCAGCATTTTCCAGTTCCTAGTTGGTTTTTGTTTGACTATTACACAAACATTTTGAAATGTTACTTTATTTTAATTTTGTATACAGACGTCTTGCTCTCTTTAAATGAAATATTATCATCTAGTAAGTATCTTAGAGTATTTGAGCACCATCAGTATCTTGCTCTGAATATGTTGCTGCCCATACAAATGCAGTGGTGGCCTAGTGGTTAGGAAATTGCCCTTGTGAACTGAAGGTTGCAAGTTCAAGTCCTGGGTTGGGCACCACTGAGGTACCCTTGAGCAAAGTACCTTCCCACTACACTGCTCCCCAGTGCTGTTGATAGCTGCCCGCTGCTCCACGCATGCACATGTGATGGGTTAAATGTCACATTTTGTTGAGGTTGTTAAGTGTTGTCACTTTCACTTCACTTTGCAGCTTATGAAAGGCTTAATAAAAATGCAGCCAATACATTGACTGTGTTTTTCTGTATTATGCAGCGGGGGTCTTTAGGATCTTTTGTGTCTGGCTTACTTTTACTTCTGCATTTATTTCACAATGTCCTGCAAAGTAGATGGGTCTATGAATTAATGAACGTTCCCTTGCTTCTCAGTTAATAAGTTGATGGTGAGATGTAATGTACCTTTCATAGCTTTGCAAGATACAGTGTTACTATTTAACTAATTAAAAATGTATGGTTTCTTTGCTTTTCTGTCCTTCTGTTTGACCTTAGGTGACTGACAAAGGAAAATGTATTAATATCCAGTTTTAACAGTTGTAGGTTTTTATTTTACACAACGTTTCTGTTAGTTCAGTAAGCTAAGCACAGCAAACCTTGCTAGTACTTTGGCAGGCAGTATACCTAGATAACTACATTCTCAGCCCACTCAAATGGTCACAGGAGACAGTGGCAGTTGCTTTCTGTTTGAGTGCCTTTAATAAAGTAAAGTGAGTGACTAAATTAGACATTCAATGTAGTCATGTGGTGCAATAAATATGCCAACAAAAAAGACTTGCAAAGCTGACTTCCATTACTGTGACATAATAGGATTATTAACAGTGTTTAACTGTAATGGGCAGTCTTGAATAAATTAGCTTTTGATCACAGTTCTCTTTATTACAACAAATTGAGAAACTTGAACTCCTACAAAAAGAAGTGCATGATTGATCTGGGTCTTTACATTTTGCTATTTTGAGCATATTCTCTTTCAGCCAAGCATGACTTCTGGATCATTCATACAAGTTGAGCAAATTCAACCTCATGCAATAATAATTAAAAAAGTATGGGGTGAAGTGTAGGAATAACCCACTGATTAAAATAAATAAAAATTTTGCCCCCCATCAGCCATAACATTAAAACTACATACCTAATGTTGTGAAGGTCGCTTTTTTACCACCAAAACAGCACACTGGATATTTCGAGCACCTGAGAGGCGGGGTGGCTGGAAACTGCACCTCTAGGTGACAAAGCAGCCGCAGGAGCTCCCTCGACTGCTGGCTCATCATAGCGCCTACCCCTGTGCTTCTGGCGTTTTTTGAAACGCCACCAGCAGCCTCGGGTTCGTAACCCCTGCTGCCCTGCCACGGGCACAGATCCAGCCTCCTCCAGGCTAGGGCATGGCTAACAAAACATGTGACATGAACACATGGAAACAAACAACATTGACAGGAAGGTGTGAGACAAAGACCATTACACAACCTTTCCATTTACATACATACAATTAGACATTCTAATGGTTGAAATCTGTGTGTTTCTTTAGAAGGTTTTTATGATTTTAAATATATTTTATGCAACATTAAAGCAACAATGGCAAGGCCATTTGAATTTCTGTAAGTATAAGTGTGTTGTTTTGTTATTTAATTTTAGGAGTCAGTTAGTTATATGACATACTATTGCCACAAATAGAAACAGGGGTGTGGCAGGGGTGTGTACTAGCACCTGTACTATTTAACATCTTTCTCATATGGAGATTGAGAACAACAGCTTACAGCCTGGATGGAAACCTCTTTAATATCAGGAGGCTGCAAGCAACCACCAAGCTTAATAGGGTAAAGGTCCTCGAGCTACAGTATGCAGATGACTGTGCTATTGTGTCTCACACTCTCCAGACTGTCCTTGATGCAGCAGTGAAGGCATACAGCAGAATTGGGCTGACCATCAACATCGTCAAAACAGAGGTAATCTGTAAATGGATTAGCAACATCCCGCCCACACCACCTGTCTTTACTCTTTCTGGCAAAAAATTGACAGTACTTCCATCATTCACATACATGGGGGAGTATTCTCTCTGACGATAACAGCATTGATAACGAGGTCCAGCACCGAATCCATCAAGCATCAGCTGCCTTTGGGAGGCACCGGGTCTTTCAGAATAAGAATTTACATCTCTGTATCAAAGTGTGTGTCTCCCAAGCTGTGTGCATCACCACCCTCCTCTACAGTTGAGAAGCATGGGTCATGTACAGTCGGCACATCAAGGCCATGGAACACTTCCACATGCGCTGTCTCCAGCGAATCATGGGGATTACCTGGCAGGACCGAGTACCTCATACAGAGATACTCAGCAAGACAGGCTGTATGAGTATCAATGCAACCATCACGCAACATCAACTGCAATAGCTAGGACATGTTATTAGGATGCCCAATTGTCAACTTTGCTGTGGGCAGTGGTGGCCTAGTGGTTAGGACACTGCCTTTGGGACCGGAAGGTCGCAGGTTCGAGTCCCAGCCCGGGCACTACTGAGGTACCCTTGAGCAAGGTACCGTCCCACTACACTGCTCGCTGTTGATAGCTGCCCGCTGCTCCACGTGTGCACGCGTGATGGGTTAAATGTAGAGGTCACATTTCGTTGTGGTGCTTGAGTGTGTTCACAATGAGAAATAGTCACTTTCACTTCCTAAGTGCTATATGGGCAACTAGACCATGGTCAGCGCTCTGCTGGAGGTCAAAAGAAACACTACAAAGACCAGGTAAAAACAGTGACCTGGAGCACACTGCCGCTGATCGCAACATCTGGTGGCAGCTGTGCTCAGCAGGGATCCAAGCACTAGAAGAGGAAAAGACAGCCAGGAGACAACAGAGGGGAAACACATCCATGGTTGCCAGTAACACCACTACCACTACTTTCATATGTCCTACCTGCAACAGAACCTGTGGGTCCAGCATAGGACTATACAGCCATCCGAGAACTCACCGATGAAGGAGAGAAATGGACGTCATCATCGGACTCAATGGACAACCACAAGGAACCATTTATTAAAATTATTTCAAATTCTGATTTAATTATTTAAAAGTATATGGAGTATAAAATCCTTCAAATTCAACTTTTAAATTATTTTTTATAATTATTAATTTCTTGATTTTTAATGCAAAGATATTTTCATGTAGGACACACTACTACACATAAAAAGACACCTGATGCTGTCAGTGTCTTATCTTTCTTTTTTGGATCTTTCTGGACGCTTTTAGTGAAGCAGATAAAACACTGTGTTCAAAGTGATAACCCTAATGCTGTTTCAGAAGGGTGCTTCTGGAAATGTGTGTGGCACTGATCACCATCTAAATGACAATTAATGTGAGGGAAAGGAGCAGATGTGAAGTGATCTTGAAGAATACCTTGTGTCAGCTCAAGCTGAGTGGGTATTCGGATAAAACAAAAGGTTGTTCTGCTAAAAAATTCTTTCTGCCTAGTCTGACAGTGTCTGCTCTATCTTTGCTGCCCACAGTGGTCAGAGTATCCTGTTTGCACAATGTCTTTGGTGTCTGACATCATGGCACCTCTTTAGTTATTACCCCACAAGGCACCAAGACAGATGGTGCAATAAAGAACTCAACAGAATCTCTTTTTCATGGGAGTCTGTGGTTTGTGGTGCATAGTGGTGTGTGTGTGTGTGTGTGTGTGTGTGTGCTTGTTGTGTATGTGTATGGCTGGAAAAAGCGGAAAAAAGGCACAAATGTTGAAGTGAAATGAGAAGTGAGGAGCAGTTTGAGGTTTTACCAGCTGAGGAGTGATGCATTTTTATATAGAAACATCTATTCTAATCTCTATGTTTACCAACAAGTCAAAATTGCCAATAGAGTAGCCAGAGTAATGCTAATGCTTATGCTAAGGGATAAACACTAGGTGTTTTGCTATGTGTTGCTATTTGCTATGTGTTTTGCTCAACAAAACACATTTTAGACTGCTAAATCACAGGAATTGTTTAAGTCAGAAATGTAATTTAATTCCAACTGAATTTAATTAATAATTTTGTATTTTAGTTTCAAATAAATAGGGCAGTGTGCAGTCAATAACTTTTAAAAATTACCATGGACTAATGATGCAAAAACAAACAAAAAAAAAGCGATTGACATGCATTTTTTAGTTTGTAAAATTAAAGCAAAAGTAGAACAGTGGGGAGACTTGGGTATGCAAGACTTGGGACAAGTATACAAAGTTAATAATAGTCTCAGTACCTCAAAATTAGTTTAGCACAGAAAAAAGTTTTTAATTGCATTTGGTTGGAAGTCTTTCCCTGGTTGGAGTACTGAATCAACAAAGATGTAGCTTCCTGTTTTTATGCCCCTACAACTGACAAGCAAAGGGGTTCCCCCTCCCAAAAATTAAAGGGGCCCCAGTATGTCCAGCAGCCTAGAAACATCTCTTCAAAAGCCATTTTTTGATTCTCATGTTTTGTTTGTTTGATTTTAAGCAACATCAGTAAAATAAGTTGCAAAAAGAGCTAAGTATGAGCAAATGGAGGTGGCTGTATGATAAAATCATAGTGGATGTAAGACAATTAAAGAAACACTACTAGTATCATATAGTATAAATACATCAACTTGCTAAATCAATGGCTGTATTCCAAATGCATACTAGCACAATAAATGTTCAATATGCTTTTTTTCTTTAAATTTCTATCATATTTGCTGTCAACACTTTACGCAAACATCTTCCCACAATAAGTAAAATTATTACAAAATTACAGCTATATTTTGTCTGTAAGGGACATTTTGTTTGGAAAATACAGGTTTTTTACACTGACATTTTTATGTCTAATGATATAATGTTCCAAATTCAAAATCATGTGTGTATTTTGATTTACAATCAAATTATGTTATGAAGGCATCACTAAAAATATTGATGACAAAAGTTTGTTACATTTTTTTCATTTCACTTACATTTTTTTGTTTATTTTACAAACCCCATTTTCAGGAAGGCTGGGATTTTTAACTCTCTCTCAAAAAAGAAAAGATTTCCAACGTTTTCACAGATCAGCTTAATCTTTGGCTGCTCCCTTTAGGGGTTGCCACAGCAGGTCCTTTCTGCCCTTTCTAACTTTAAGCTTTAATTATTAACTTAAATGAATTTTGTAAATTAAAACAAATTTAGAATCCGACACCTGCAGCACATATAGAAAATATTGCCTATTCTTGCTTGACACCAGAATTCAGCTGCTCAGCAGTCTGTGGTGCTTGTTATCTGATTCTTCTCTTCATAAAGCATAATATATTTACAGTAGGAGACAAATCTGAATTGTTGACAGGTCAGACAGTAGATGATGAAAGAAACCACGTCTTTGTAATCTTGAGAATTGTTTTTTTAAACTGGAGTTTGGCACAAAGTGGTCCACCATGACCCATCTTTGGTTGCAGAGACTGAAAGTTTGGTTGGTGCTCCTTTTATACCATATCATGGTCTCCTCATATGTTACCAGCTCACCTGCTTATTATGGAATGCTTCAAATATGTATAGAATGAATATTCTACAAACTTTGCCTTTCAAACCTTTTTTGAGTGTGTTGCTGGTGTCAGATTCATATGTCAGACTTGACATATGTATTTATTGCAGTAGTTGCTGTCTATTGTTATTTATTTTACAGTTAAGAGAAATGCATTGAACTTTCCTGTAGCACTCACTTCAGTGTTGCCCTGTGCAGCGCTAATGCTTGATTGTTTCCTCTTTTGAAAGTCGCTTTGGATAAAAGCATCAGTCAAATGAATAAAATGTAAATGTAAAAATGTCAAAAATAATATAAATGTTTACCATTACCAAAATGTATTTATTGTTTTTCCTTGTAACAAACAACATAATATCTTTGAATTGGTTGGGGAGTGAGTAGACATGTCACATAGGGGCCCATCACTTTCAGAAATGGGGCTGTTCACAAGAAGAGTCATAAACTCTTTTTCTTTAGTAGACAACACTAGATCAATATAGCACTCTATCTGAACCAGGATTTTTAAGACTCCTGGGCAGGATAGATATATTATGTGTCATTAGTGGTCTGGCTAGATTTGTTGGTTACCTACTGATCCTGTAGTCTGACAACTGGGTATATTGTATGTAGCATTTTTAAGATAACACAGTTGACACTATTTCTGAACTTCTGCTAGCTCAATCCATTCACTTCCTAATGTTAAATAGTTAAATATTAAACACTGGTCCCAAGTGTAATGAATGTTAGATGCTTATTCTCTCCCTAACTTCCCCAATAGCCACAGTGATCATGAGGCCAGATGTGAAAAACATTTAACACACACATAGAATCCAGTGTATCATAGTGACATAGTGTGCTTTTCTGACAGATGTGCAAGTCATGATATTTCTCTTACATAAAGAGACTCAACCACTGTAATATATTTTTCTCAATTATGTTTGTAAAGCCACAAGTGAATGAAGGCAAGTGCCATTCATTTGAGATTTGGTGTGTAACTTATGTCTTAGAGGATGAATTTTTTTCAGTTCTCAATGTCGAATGAGACATTTTCTTATATTCTTTAAAATTTGTTTTTATTAATGTCATCAATTGATGCTTTACATTTTCTAAATGAAATATATGAGAACTTAAATAATTTGGATTTTCCATAACACTCTACATCAGAACTGTTTAGTAACTTCTATTTTAAGCAGTGTATATTTCTTTGCCTAGGAACAGAAAGATGCACATCCATATATTACCTATAGGTGGCAGTCTATGCTCAGGACTTCACTTGACACTGTCTTTGGATGGGAAAGTTCCAACTCTTTATACATAAAAAGTCTACAATATGTGATGCTCCCCTGACACTTTCCAGGCATTTTTTTCCAAATAAATTCCTATTTCCTCCCTGGAGCATTTAAGTAGGGGAATGCTCAGTTAGTAAGCAGCTGAATCACTGCTTATGCATGATGACTTCTAGATGCTCTGGATGTGAAGGTACTTTAGTATAGAGAAGCAATGGTTTCCATAAGTGCAGCTGTGGAATGACCATAGCATTCCCCAAATGAGAACTGATTTATGAGCCATGCGATGAGTCGACAGAGTTCCAGTAATACGACTCACAGGGGCAACAGCTAGCCAACCATATGAAACATCATTTTAGGATTCAGAAACACCACACAAGAAGCTGTTTTACAGTTTTTACTTTTATTCTTTTACTTTGTACTTTTATTATGAAGTTCAGATTTTATTTATATGAATGTTGTAATTCAAGGCAAGTTAATCTATTTGCAATGAAAGATGCAAATGCTTGGGAACATCTCTTTCTTATTATATACTCTTATTTGCCAACCACAAGAGGAAATCCACCAACACACACAAAACTGTGTGGTCCAATTGGTTGTGTCTGTATCAACCACTATGGCTTTACTACCAGGCTTTGGTTAACCATGCTATAAACTGTGACTCAACCACAGGGCAAGTGATGTGACCACAACATTAAACTCAGCCTCAAGTGAAAGGATCAGAGTTTGTGTATCAACATTGCGCTGCCTCCAAAATTTACACTTCAGTGTACACGTCACTTTATCTGTATATTCATCTAAGAACAGTTCTCTGTCCCTCCGTCCAAGATGTAAATAGATATCATAAAATGGATAGACAGTTCTAAAAGTTCTCTTGGCTGAGCCATCATTTGAAATCTGTGTTAACTATTGGTTATGTTACTTGGCAACTACACACATAAAAACAAATTTTGAGCTGTGCCAAGAAACTTTTCAAAGTTTTTCAAAAGACCAGATTACAATCTGTTTTTTTACTCCATAGTCTACTTTTTAAAACTCTAAACAATACATACTTTATTTGAAAACCCAACTAAGTTAAACTGAGATTAATTTTGATTTGTGTACAAATATACTTGAATAGCACTCTCATACAAAGACATGTGTAGACTTATGCATGTCTTGCTGTCAAAAACAAGTCGAAACGTGGACTCATCTGCAAGCACATATTTCCTTTTAGTTCATCGGGGATGAGCAATTGCAATTATGCAAACAATTTAAATTAATATATTAAGTCTGATATTAATTAACACAATGAGTTAACAAGATATACATTTTTTAAGCTTATCATTATTATTGGCCATTAATGTACAACTTCATTAGTCATTAATATATACAGTGGGTTCGGAAAGTATTCAGACCCCCTTCAATATTTCACTCTTTGTCATATTGCAAAAATCATTTAAATTAATTTTTTCCCCTCATTAATGAACACACAGCACCCCATATTGACAGCCAAAAAAAATAATTTTTCAAATTGTTGCAGATTTATTAAAAAATAAAAACTGAAATATCACATGGTCCTAAGTATTCAAACACTTTGCTGTGACACTCATATTTAACTCAGGTGCTTCTATTTCTTCTGATCATCCTTGACATTACCTTCATTTGAGTCCAGCTGTGTTTGATTATACTGACTGGACTTAATTAGGAAAGTCACACACCTGTCTATATAAGACATTACAGCTCACAATGCATGTCATAGCAAATTTGAATCATGAGGTCAAAGGAACTGCCTGAAGAGCTCAGAGACAGAATTATGGCAAGGCACAGATCTGGCCAAGGTTACAAAAACATTTCTGCTGCACTTAAGGTTCCCAAGAGCACAGTGGCCTCCATAATCCTTAAATGGAGGACGTTTGGGATGATTAGAACCCTTCCTAGAGCTGGCTGTCCGGCCAAGCTGAGCTACTGGGGGAGAAGAGCCTTGGTGAGAGAGATAAAGAAGAGCCCAAAGATCACTTTGGCTGAGCTGCAGAGATGCAGTCAGGAGATGAGAGAAAGTTGTAGAAAGTCAACCATCACTGCAGCCCCCACTAGTCAGGGCTTTATGGCAGAGTGGCCTGTTGGAAGCCTCTCCTTAGTGACAGCTCGCATGGAGTTTTTCTAAAAGACACCTGAAGGACTCTAAAATGGTGAGAAATAAGATTCTCTGGTCTGATGAGACCAATACAGTCCCCACAGTGAAGCATGGCGTTGGAAGCATCATGCTGTGGGGGTGTTTTTCAGCTGCAGGGACAAGACTACTGGTTGAAATCGAGGGAAAGATGAATGCGGCCAAGTACAGGGATTTCCTGGACAAAAACCTTCTCCAGAGTGCTAAGGACCTCAGACTGGGCCGAAGGTTTACCTTCCAACAAGACAATGAC
>JBBPDA010000081.1:21357033-21368787 GCA_037974385.1 Arnoldichthys spilopterus | reverse complement strand
TTAAAGTTATTTTTGTGACCATTTTGAGTTTTTCTTTCATTGACTGAAGGTTACCAACAATTTTGTCCATGTGTGTAAGTGCATGAAATATCATATGGTGTGACACTACCCTATATTGTGTACAACTTTGCTGCTGATGCTTTTGCAGCCATCAGATGCATTTATTGTCATTTGCATTTTACCTTATATGTTAATAGTTCATATTTACAAAACTCATTGGGATTCTCATTCCCAATATGCAAACAAAAACAGAAATCTGTGATATGCTAATTTACATTAATGTAAATGACTAAAGTACAAAGAAAATGTAACGTGTTGTCCAGCCACGCCCCTTGTTTCCACGTTTCCATGTTTTGTTTTGGTTTAAGCCACGTGTCATTGTCCTCGTGTTCATGTGTTCTGCGTCTTCGCCCCGCCTCCCACCTGATCCTCATTGCTAATTCCCCTCCTTGCTCCAGGTGTCTTGTGTTTATGTTAATTATTTAAACTCCTGTGTTTCGTGTCTCGTCGCGTTTCGTTAACGTCATTGCTTGTTTCCTGAGTGTATAGTGGTTCCCAGTATTCCCGTTTGTTTTTCATTTATTTTTTGAGTTTATGTTTTGTGTTTTGTATCCTACGTTGTTTATTGTATCCTACTTTTGTTTCACGTAAGCGCTGCACATGCTTCCTCTTTAAATCACAGAACATTCTTGACAGAAAATATTTTCAATAGTTTTATTGGCCAACTTATTTGTATTTAGTAAATATACAAAAACTTAGAATTTGATGAGAACACACTCAACAAAAAACACAGAACCTTAAAGGATAAAGGGTATAAAGGGCATGGTCAGAAACCCCTGTTGCATGAGTATGATCTTCAAGCCCTCAGGTGGTATTGCCTAAGAAACTGTCATGCTACTGTGTAACATGGGTGAGTTGCATGTGTGTGAAGGTACCATTGATTCTGAGGTGTATATTAGGATTTTAGAGAGACATATGTTGTCATCAGAGCCATGTTTCTTCCCAGGTCATCCATGCTTATTTTAGCAGAGCAACGCCAAACTACATTCTGCATGGGCTACAATAACACGGCTTTGTAGACACAGAGTATGTATGCTTGTCTGGCCTGTTGCCAGTCCACATATATCTCCAAGAGAAAATTTATGGACCTTTATGAAGAGGAGAATCAGACAAAGGCGAACACAGACTCATGTCTGTGCTTCTTTCTAGGTCCCCCCTTTAGTTATGCTGTCATAGTGACTCTTGCCAGAGCTCAGTGATATCAGTGATCTTGCCCCATTCTGCTATCTGGACCACCCTGACCCACCCTGATACCCTCTTACTCGTTGAAGTTTTTTTGGCTTTTAACCCACTCACTGCTGAAGAACCCATATGAACATGGCACCTGTACACAAGGAACTGCTGCTGCCTATTTATACTGAGAATTATTATTATATATTTATTTTATTTATTCTTTTTCTCCTTTTTGTTTCTCTGGTTTGTTATTGCTATCTGGTGTTGATCAGAGGAGGATGGGTTCCCGCTTCTGAGCCTTGGTTTTTTCCCGAGGTTTCTTCCTACAGCTAGGAAGTTTTTCCTTGCCTCTGATGCCTTTGGCTTGCTCTTTGGGGGCTTGGACCTGGTTTCTGTAAAGCTGCTTTGTGAAGACGTCAGTTGTAAAAAGCGCTATAGAAATAAACTTCACTTGACTTGACTTGACAGACTGTTGAGCAACTGTATTATAGTATTATATCAAGCAAGAATGTACAAAATTTATTTTGCAGAAATACTCCTATTGGTTCTTTCAGTTCCAAAATTATTATAAACTGATGAAAGGTGATGTAACACAAGGGTAAACATGTCACTGTCCCAAATTAAGTTTGATGTGAATGTGCTGCAGCCATCAAATACTAAATTTGTGTATTTTTACAAAATACACTTAATTTAGTCAGTGAAACTATTGTAAATCTTTCTTGATCTTATTGCCAGATAAATAAAGCTTAGTGTGAATTAACATGTCACAATTTTATTTTTTACTGCAAAATATTTTTTCTGGAAATTGGGATATAAATATTGCTTAATCCTCTACTTTAGCAGTACTAATGTTTATGCTTCTCATGTTTTGTGTAAATATGTGTGAGGTCTTACTATAAAAACACTGGTTGAGGCTAACACATTTGCAGTTCAAAGTCAAAGTCCCTGACTCTTTAACCAGGTTTTGCTTGTCACATCAAAGATCTATTTGTCATACCTTGCGATACATATGATATCGCAAGATCAGACCATGCCTACCAGAATATGCCACACAACTACTAGTCCAGACACTGGTTATGTCTCACCTTGACTACTGCAACTCGCTGCTGGCCGGTCTACCCGCAACCTCAATCAAGCCACTCCAGAGGATCCAGAATGCAGCAGCTTGGCTGATCTTCAACCAGCCGTAATGTGCTTACGTGAAACCACTACTTCGCTTCCTGCACTGGCTCCCCATCTCCACACGAATCAAGTCCAAGTCCTTGATGCTCAACTACAAGATCATCGATGGATCAGCTCCCAGCTACATGAAATCACTCATCCAGACATACACACCCACCAGGTCACTCAGATCAGCGAGGGAACAACGGCTGGAGATTCCATCCCCTCGTGGAATCAAGCACCACTCCAGACTCTTCTCCTTCATTGTTCCTCAATGGTGGAATGAGCTGCCCAGTGTCACAAGATCAGCTGAGTCTCTCTCCATGTTCAAGAAGCAACTCAAGACTCAACTGTTCTGCACCCACCTCAGTACATAAGCCTAGTCAACACATATGATCTATTGCTTTCCGATAACCAACCAGATGTCTATTGCACTTGTCAACTGTTATAATGTAGTAATTTTTGTAAGCACTTGGCACATGTATCCATTGTTGTATTGGTTCTCTGTAGTTAGTGTAAGCACTTGGCATATGTATGTATTCATTGAAGTTGCTCTCTGTTGCAGTATAGGAACTTGGTGTATGTATTTGTTTGCAGTAGTTGCAGTTGCAGTAGTTGCTGTCCGTAGTAGTATAAGCACTTGGCTTATGCATTATAGTAATTGCGTTTGTTATTTATTTCTACAACTACGAGCAATGCGTTGGTCTTCTTGTGGCATCACCTTCAGTGTTACTCTATGCAATGCGAACGTTTGATTGTTTCCTCTGTCCTGGAAGTTGCTTTGGATAAAAGTGTCAGCCAAGTGAATAAATGTAAATGTGAATGTAAATGATATGACATGTATTTTACTACACATAGGATAGATGTTCATTTAATCTAACAAATCATTCTAATATTTAATAACAGCTTTGTTTAATGTTATTGTCCTTTTAAATGCTTTTTAATCATGTATAATGAAGTGTGAGCACAGACACACCCAATAATTAGAATGAACTTATACCCTGTTTTAAATGTTTAATCCAATGTTCATTAAAGCAGAAACGTTCATCACTATTCAGCAACCAATTTGATAAGGCTGATCTACTATCAGAAGTTATGAGTTACCCATATTTGATGACCACTAATATTTGTGCATTTGTATTTATTGTGATCGGATGATCACAAAAATAGTATTGTGATCAATAATTACCAGTGGTAATTTTTAGCATACAATACTTTACAAGCAATACAAGTGATCTTAATCAGCGTACCCATAATTAGAAATATGCTTCTTAAGTAGTCTTATTACTTATTCTCAAGTGCTATTCAATGGCTGATGCCAGTGTTCCACATTTTTGAACACATTTTCTTAAAATGTTTTTGTTTGAAAGCATTTTTAAACAAGTCTAACTTTTAATTTGCATTAAAAGAAATCTGGCAAACATTTTCATGGCAAAAATTAAAAGAGCAAACATGTAAAGTCCTTGGGGGAAAAAAAGCAAGAGAAAAGGATGTGAGTGGGTGGGGTAAACTCTTTTTCTCTTTCTTGTTCTTTTTTTTCTCTGTTTTCTTTTTTAAAGCTTATTAAATATTTAGCAAGCTGAGGGAACCTAGTCCGAGTGCGATAATGATTGATGGCTGGACGGGAGTGCAGCAGTTAGCACTAAAAAACACACGATCAAGTTACAGTCCTTATCGATGTCACACCCATTAGAGTCTGCTAATAGTAACCAATCACTTGTACTGTCCTCCTCGATTTCCTTCAGGACCTATCCACACTTTCAACTCTCTCTTCAAACTGCTCTTATCCTTTCATCCCTCACTTTCTACCCCTGCTTCATGTTCTTTTTGGACTCTCTCTTTATCATTTTCAATGATCTGTCATATTCACATCAGAGATGAATGACAAGAACCTAAAATATTGTGGTCTGTTTTATGACTGCACAGATTATATTTGCTCCATAAGGATTGGTATTATACAGTGTACTTGAATGTGGCATGAAGCTGACATTTGGCTGGACTATGTCTTCATCATTTTCAATGATCCGTCATATTCACATCAGAGATGAAAGACAAGTACCTAAAATATTGTGGACTGTTTAATGACTGCTCAAATTATATTTTCTCCATAAGGATTGGTATTATACTGTGTACTTGAATGTGGCATGAAGCTGATATGATACTTTGTAGGCATGATGCCTTTATTTGGACAGATAAAGTAAAGTAAAAGTGAAATATCCCCTGAACGAGTTTTTGAAATAAGATTTTCTCAGATCTCATTTAACTGTATTGCATTCGGTTATGAAAAGACATAGTATTTTATTGTATATTAACACTGTAATATATTGTTGTATTTGGCCTGAATTCACTCCGGCCCAAGGTTCAATCACAGGAGCCTGTTCAATCACAGATCCAGATGTGGGTTAATGTGGATGTTTTGATGAATCAATTTATATTTTCAAATCTCTGGTCAAAATTATGCAAACAAAACTCCAACCATACAAACCCCATTTCCAGAAAAGTTAGGACATTTTACAAAGTGTAATAAAACAGAAACCTGTTTTCAATATTTTTACTGACCAGGTTAATTGTATTTTGTAAATATACAAAAAGTTTGAATTTGATGATTGCAATACACTCAACAAAAGATGGGGCAGAGGTATGTTTACCATTGTGTTAAATCACCTTTACACTGTTTAATTGTTTTGGAAATTAGGGTACTAATTGTAATAAAAAATTGAAATTTTGTCCATTCTTCCTTAATTTAAGACGTCAGCTGCTCAACTGTCCATGCTAACCGTTGTCTGATTTTCTGATTGGGCAGTGGAGGCCTAGTGGTTTGGACCCTCCCCTTGTAAACAGAAGGTAGAACCTGACCTAGGTAGCACTGAGGTACCCTTCAGCAAGTTACAATTCTACTGCACTGCTCCATATGTGATTGGTCACATTTTAGTTGTTGTGAATTTTGTGTGATTGCGTTAACACCTGCTTTTGTGTTGCACCTTAGACCCGGAGGAACGTTGTTTCGTTTTTACTGTGTACTGTGTATACTGTGAAAATGACAATAAACCTACTACTACTACTAACAATGACAAAAGTCATTTTTACTTCATGATGTTTCCCACATTTTCAAAAGGAGATAGATCTGGACTGGCAGCAGGCCAATCAAGAACACACACTTACAGGTCTCTATAAAATACTTATATATACCGTACCTCAAAGTCAATGGTATCTCACATACTTGCACACTGTGGGCAATTATGCACCCCTATAACAAAACAGATGATGGCTCTTGAACCTTTTACTGATAAAAATCTTGTTGGTCTTTTTCATCTTTGAAATGGAGAATTAAAAAAAAGACTGAAATGTGGACTCATGTGACACCTGGTTCCAATTTATGTACTGTCAATGTTGAAAGACCTATATTCTTTGCAATTTTGCATTGAGAATTATTCCTTTTAATCTGACTAACAATTCACTCACAGATTTTGGCACAAAGGGTAAGCCATGAACTATCATCTAGTGGGCAATGGTGGCCTAGTGGTTAGGACATTGGCTTAGTGGTTAGGACATTGGCCTAGTGGTTAGGACATTGCCCTTGAGAACTTGAGGGTTGCAGGTTCAAGTCGAGGTACCCTTCCCGTCTCACTACACTACTCCCCGAGCGCTGCTGATTGCTGCCTGCGTTTCCATGTGTACATGTGTGATGGGTTAAATGCAGAGGTCACATTTTATTGTGGTGCTTGAGTGTGTTCACCATGACATATACTTACTTACACTTCATTTCACTTTACTTCATCTATGCTTGCAAAGACTGAGCCTTTGATAGATGCTACCTCACCTGTTATCAGTTAGCCTGCATAATGTGGTGTCTTTCAAACTGTTATTCATCAAGATTTCTTTATACAGGTGTCAAAGTTATCAGGCATGTTTATGGTAATATGGTTTAGGTCACATTTATGGAGATAGTAGTAAATTCTAAAAGGTTCACGCTTTCAACCAAAACTAATAATATAACAGAGAGTTACAACTATACATGTGTATATATATATAAATTGAATTATGTTTGTTTGCTGTTCTTTGATGTGGGGCATGAAACAGACATTTGAAATAAAATTGTTAACAGTTTATTATGTTAAAAATAACATTAAATCATATTTAGTGCTGGTGTTCCAGATGAGGATTAAGCCTAATCTTGGACTAATTTGCTGTGCCAGTGGGATATGACAAGTAAAATTTCTATTAAATTCAGAATGCACTTCTCCGGCACCTCATTGTCATATTTGCATGAAGTTAAGTGTGATGCTGATCAGGAGAGGTGATGCAAGGTCCCCAGAGTCTAATATAAAACTACGGGTTGTACGCTAGCTGGTCTTGCTATGGCAGCGGGATGGCATGGCCTAGATGCTTTTGGCTCTCGCCCATGCTCTGACGGCTTGGGTGGCCGGCCTGCTTTTGTGGTTAGAGGTTTCAGACGTTTCCAAACCCACGTTGAACCACACTGGCCTCTGGTGAGCCACAGCATCCATGAGGTGTAGAGTGACAACACACAGGCTGCCCTCAATGCCCAGTGGTAGAAAAAAAGAGCACACAACCATTCACACCACACACACAACATTATTGGATTTATTAATAAATACTGACTTATGTTTTCTGTGCACATACAGTGCAAACAAATATTCACATTTTCAAAGAGGGAAAACTGCATCTTTTTAATTTTAATAGAAGATGAACTTTTATTTATTACCTTCACATGTTTAACATTTACACAATATAACAATACAATGCACAAAAATTCACAAAACATTTTTCTTTCTCTACCACTCTCTCTCTCTCTCTCTCTCTCTCTCTCTTTCACACTAACACACACTCCTTGGGTCATGCCCTTATTGTGTTGCATGGCTTGGGTTTCATCCTGACAAGTGGTAATTGATTCCGCTGTAGGTTGCGCCGGTGGTAAGTGGGGGTGGACTCTCCAATTTCACTGAAAACAAATCGCTTTTTTCTGGGCACTGACCTTCTCTCCCCCGCCCCCACCTCGTTCATCCTGCTTCTCCTTCACTCTACCATACCATGTTTATTTCTTCTTTGTAGTTAATAGGCCACCTTCACCATGTTATAAATATGAACAGATAACTACAATGATCATTAACATTACTAACCAGTGAGGTGAATAACATTGCTTATCTAGTTATTCCAGTGTCTTCTGTCAGGGGATTGGGGCAGGGAAAATATATGGCAGCAAGTAAACAGTCCATTCTTAAACCTGACATGCTGGAAGCAGGAAAAATAGGTGAGCAATCTGAGGGAAAAGGATCAAAGCCACTTTGACCGGGTGCATTTTTGTGATGGTTAGACAACTGAGTCAAAAAATCCCCAAAATGGCAGGTCTTGGGACCTACTGTTGTATAAAATATAAATACTGGCTATGATAGAAAGGCACCAGAACAGGTGCCCCACAGTCAGAGCATATTTGGCATCATGAGGGGGACATATACACAATATTAGGCAGGTGGTGTGAATGTTATGAGTGATCTGTGTACATATCACCGAGATGTAATCTCAAAAGCTTGAATTATAAATACAGGATAATGTTGACATAGTGAAGAGAAAAACTACCATTGTAATAACGTTTATATACAACCCCAAACCAGAAAAAGTTGGGACGGTATGGAAAACACAAATAAAAAAAGAGAGTGGTAATTTCTAAATTTACCTTGATTTGTATTTTATTGCAGATAATATGAACACAAAATATGTCATGTTTTGTCTGCTTCATTTCATTTGTAAATATACATTCTTTCCTGTCATTCAAACCTGCAACACATCCAAAAAAGTTGGGACAGGAGCAATTTAGGGGTAGTAATGAGGTAAATTTGAAACAGGTGATGTCGACAGGTAATTGTAATTATGATTTGGTACAAAAGCAGCATCCAAGAAAGATCTAATCCTTTAGAAGCAAAGATGGATCACCAGTTTGCCAACAAATACGTGAGAAAATTATTAAAATGTTTAAAACCAATGTTCCTCAAAGAAAGATAGGAAGAGATTTGAATATTTCACCTTCAACAGTGCATAACATAATTAAAAGATTCAAGAGATGTGGAGGAATTTCAGTGCGCAAAGGACAAGGGCGCAAGCCTAAGCTGAACAACCCGTGATCTTTGATCCCTCCGGTGACACTGCTTTAAGAATCATCACTCATCTATAAGCATATATAGATATCACCACATGGGCTCAGGACTATTTTGGCAAACATTTGTTAAGTACCACAATACGTAGTTACGACCATCACACAGTGGAAACGTGTACTGTGGTCAGATGAATTAGTATTTCAGGTAGTTTTTGGGAGAAATGAACGCTGTGTGCTCCGGACCAAAGAAGAAAAGGATCATTCAGACTGTTACCAGAAACAAGTTCAAAAGCCAGGGTCTGTCATGGTATGGGCTTGTGTCTGTGCCCTTGGCAAAGGTAACTTGCATTTCTGTGATGGCATCCTTAATGCTGAAAAGTACATAGAGATTTTGGAGCAAAATATGCTGCCTTTAAGAAGACATCTTTTCCAGGGACGCCCATGCGTATTTCAACAAGGCAATGCAAAACCACATTCTGCACACATTACAAAGTTCTGGCTGCGGAAGAAGAGGGTATGGGTACTTGACTGGCCCATCTGCAGTCCTGACCTGTCTCCAATAGAGAATGTGTGGCGCATTTTGCGTGTCAAACGAAGACCCCGTACTGTTCTCCACCTTAATCCTGGTTTGCAGGAAGAATGAGACAAAATGACACCTGAAACACTTCATCACTTGGTGTCATCAGTCCCTAAATATCTTTCAAGTGTTGTGTAAAGGATTGGCACCATTACAACGTGGTAAATGCTTTAGTGTACCAACTTTTTTTTTCAAGGAAAGGTTTATTTACAAATGAAATGAAGTTTACCAGACAAAGCATTATATATTTTGTGTTAAATGTTGTCTGCAATGAAATACAAGTCAAAGTAAATTTAGAAATCATTACTTTCTTTTTTAATTTAATTTGGGTTGAATATACTAAATGCATTATATTACATACACATATATAAATATTATGTCTCAAGGCAGCAAGTCCTATCCCCAGCAATCTCTAAATCCCCCTCTCTGTGGCTGGGCTGGCCCTTCTTCTCACACGATTGCACAGCACAGTTTTAATATAAGCATAGTTGTTTTAAACAAATTAGCAGACAGTGTTCTGCTACAAGCATTTTGAGCTGCCCAGTGATGTTGCATTTGTGACCGTGGCTGGCTTTGTTCATCTCAAAGAAAGCACATAATCTTGTATCACATGTTGCAGTAGACCTATCATATACATGGAATTCGCAACATGTGTTTTTGTTTTCATTTTTCTATCCATCCATCCATTATCTTCTGCTTATCCAGGGTTTGGGTCACAGAGGTAGCAGTCTCAGCAGAGATGCCCAGACCCACAGGCGCAGGGGAGACAGCCCTCTCACTCACTTGGGTTAACTCTGATGTTAATGAATGGAGCCACGGGGCCAACAAAAGCCCCATCCCTGCCCGGCATTACTCACCAACAGCAACTCTAGAAAAGAACAGTATCCAACCCTATGTAGAAGATTGGTTCCAGAGCCTAATCTATGTGTCAAGGTGAGCCCGACTATATCTAGCCAGTACCTCGAAACCTCATACGCAAGCTTTGGGTCCTTTTCCATCAGACAGGTGACATTCCACAATCCCAAAAGCCAGTTTAGTCAGCAAGGGATTGGTCCGCCCAGGCCTCCACCTTTGGCTGTCACCTAATCCACACTGCACCGAACCCTCAATGCTACCCCTGCGAGTGGTGGGCCCAATTGGGGACAGTCCCACATCACTCCTTCAGGCTGGGCCCAGCCGGGACCCATGTGCCAAGGCCCAGCCACCAGGTGCTCGCTCACGAGTCCCTCCCCCAGGCCTGGCTCCAGAGTCGGGCCACACTGACCCTGCTCTGGGCAAGGGTAACCTGAACTTGTGTCTTCATTGGAGGATTTTTTCCATTTTATTCTAAATAAATAAAAAACACTAAGAACATTAAGAAATAAAACACAGACAGTAATAATTATAACAGAGACTCTAAAACATACTACTTTTCATTGTTGAATCCATTATTTGTATCATATAAGTTGTGGCCTTGTCCAAAACAGAACTGCTAAAATCAGTACTCCCTATACTAACACAATCATAAAATCTTATTCCACTTTTGCTAGGTGGCTGTAGAGAACTTGTTCTGACCAGCTGTTTCCTCTAAGAGAAGGAAGTGCTTTTAGAATTTCATATGCTGTTCTACAACCCCATCTACTGTAAACATTGTGTACTGCCATTTTAATCGTTGGTAGAACAATTGGAGAACTGGAGAAATATTTACAATAAATACTGATAATAATACAGTTTTATTTCTCGTAAAAGTTACCCAAATGTCTTTTTTTGCATATTTGATTTCAATAGGTTCAGTTCATCTGCCCCTGCCTCTGCCTCTCCACCCACATTGCCCTCCATGACGCAGTCTCCAACATCTGCTGCAGACACCCCCACCCCCACTTCTGTTTCACCTCAAACACTTCGCAGCCCTTCTACAATTCACACCACTTCCACACTCCTGGGTCACTTCTTCCCCTCAACCCTGGCATCCAGCACACATCCAGCACATGGCTCTAGCCTGTCAGCCACCCAGGTCAGGAGAGAACTGTGGAGGATCAATGCTAGGAAGGCAGTGGGCGGGGACAGATGGCATCACTTCCAGGGTTGTCAAGTGCTGCGCTTGTGGGGTAATGGAGCACATGTTTAACCTGAGCCTGAAGCTGGGGAGGGTACCACAGCTCTGGAAAACTTCCTGTGTGGTACCAGTGCCGAAGACCTCACATCCCAAGGACCTCAACAGCTACAGACTGGTGGCTCTGACATCCCACCTGATGAAAACCCTGGAGCGGTTGGTCCTTGCTCAGCTTCGGCCCCTGGTGAGCTCATCACTGGACCCACTTCAGTTTGCATACCAGCCTAGCATTGGAGTGGATGCCATCATCCACCTCCTACACCGCTCCCTCTCACACCTGGAGACTGCTGGGAGCACTGTGAGAATCATATTCTTCGATTTCTCTAGTTTGTTCAACACCATCCTTCCCACAATTCTGAGGGACAAGCTGGAGCATAGAGGAGTGGATCATCACCTTACAACATGGATCACTAACTACCTCACAAACCTACTACAGTATGTGAGGACCCAGGGCTGCATGTCAGACAGGGTTGTCTGCAGTACGGAACAGGGAATGGTTTTGCAGGCTGCTGCACCCACAGTGTGGGAAGGAGAGATTCAGAAGGTCTTTCCTTCCAGCTGCTGTCAGACTGTACAACC
>JBBPDA010000081.1:21337530-21350581 GCA_037974385.1 Arnoldichthys spilopterus | reverse complement strand
AAGTTATTTCTGTGACCATTGTGAGTTTTTCTTTCATTGACTGAAGGGTACCAACAATTTTGTCCACGTGTGTACACATTCTCTCTTTTGCGCACACTCTCCCCCTCACTTTTTCTCGTAGCTGCATTCAGAATAGCTCCAGAGGTTAAGGAATAGGAGAATTTACCCCTCACTGGATGCAGTAGCAGCAGCAGTGAGAGGAACATTAGCACAGGGAGGATAATGATCAAAGGAGGTGAGGCTGCTGTTCTCTGCCAGGTACGATCAGCAAATCCACAAAAAAAATGCTAGTAATAAACACTGTTAGTGCTTCACAAATAAAATACTAGTTTATTTCAGCATAAATTTTGTGCTTTAGTTTATTTCAACATGTTGAGTCACTCAGCTCCGTAAAGTTTTGCAAAACCGAACCTGTGATGAAACATCTCTGTTAACATGTGCATGCAGGTTCTTGTTGGGGTTTCAAATTTGGCAGTAGTATTTGGGCCAGGCAAGGTCAGGTCTGGTCAAGTATGGTTCGCAAAGCCGTGAGTATGAATGGGCTTTTTATATGCCCATGACTGATACATCAGACCCTCTAAGAGCATCTAAGAACCATGAATAGGTTATGGACTTTTTTTTGGAGACTAGATACATTATAATTCCTCTGAATTTGTCAAATACACCAAATTGTGCACTAATTATCAAGTGCCACAAGTAGAGCTGAAGAGCTTTTTACAATTTCAAGCCAAATGTAAGTAATGATTTGTAACAATACTAAATGTATGTATGTTTATACAGGATGCCCATGGCCATGTAACATTATAGCCTGGATGTTTGCTTATTTAAATGCTATGTTTAGGTTAGAAGCAGAATTGAATTGCATTGGCAACATATGGCACTCAGATTATCAGCTTACCTGATTGGGCAGGTGACTCAGAGAGCCCCGTCTAATCAGCCAGATCGGCTAATTGATTAGGCAGCAGGGACTTACCTCTGCAATCCTATTCTCCTCTAAACACATGCACACACACACACACACACACAAAAACACTGTTCATCTCCCTCAACAACCTGCCCTTACATAAACACCTGTTATCGACTTGACCTAAAAGAGACAGAGAGAAAACAACACTACTTCATGCTTAAAAACCTTTAGTATGATTTGATAATTATAATGGCCTGCAAACTCTGCATTCATCCTGTAACAATTTAGCGGGTTTTTTGGAAGCATAGGCAGCGCTCGATTAATTTAAAGGGTTTTAATGAAATGAAACAAAACGACAAACACTAAGAACATGAACTAGAAACAAAACTCAAAGGCAGGGAAACAAAACAAAGCAGAGAGAAAACGACAAAGCGATAAGTATAAGTACAACTACAAATTTAAATACAAATAACCCATGAACACGGAGGGAAACACACAAGGTATATAAAGGGGTCACAAATGCACAACAGCTGACATGGGGAGTGAGGTAAGACAAGGAACAGCTGACGAGGCGGGACAAGGGCGTGGCTAGACAGGACACCTGACATGAACACATTACACATCCTTAGTCTTTTAACTGTTCACCTTCATTACAATAACATAATAATAACTTGCTAAAAAAACAACAAATAAAGAAATAAACACAGACTTCACTAGCCATCAATTTCTCTCCCTGGGTCCATCCTGAGGACACTTTCAAGTCCAAGTACATGTACAGTCTAGCACTGCCATCATCAGTTGCATGAACCAGCCCAAACTGCTTTTAACCTGCCTCATGCTCATACTGAATTCACATTCCCAAATCTAAAACCCAATGTTCCATAGTTCAGTCTGAAACTAGATGGTATATAGTCACTAGCACAAATAGCAATATAACTATAGCACAAATTTCTATCTTCCATTAATTTCATTCATCTTTGCGGTGTAATATAATAATGTGCCACATTTGTACATGCAATGGTAGTAACAGTGTTATTTTTTAATAAGGGTACACCATTGGGATTGGCCAATGCTGATATACGATAATTATATTTTTCCTATTTACTGATCCCAATACAAAAAACTGGGACATCTACCTGGGTTAGAAAAATACAACTTAAATTTAATTTATATTAATTTCCATATGCTTAAAAAAATGAGGCAAAATGAGAAAAATGTAAGTATTTTAACACAATATTCCAGAGACACCTGTATATTCTGCTCACCCAGAGCATGATGAATACATCCTCGATTATTGTTTTGAAATACTGATTATATCTAATGGTGATCTAATTTATTTCCACCAGCTGTACCAGGCCCACAGCTTCATAGCAGGAAGGTCCTGGGTTCGATCTCAGGGTTGATCATGGCTACCTTTCAGTGAGTTTGCAAGCTCTCCCCGTTTTCAGAAGTAAAAGTAAAGTATCAGAAAAAAATACTGCTAAAAATGCTAATATTTTTCATGTAGGTATGTGCCCAAGCTAATATATCTTCTTCCAGCAAACATCCTCTGGTAACTGTATAATTTCAACATCTTCATGCATCAATTTCTAAGGAAGTATACACAACTTCTGGTGCTTTTCAAGGGAGTAGGCAATACAGCATCTACACACCTCTGGGAGTAGCCCAGAAAGTTCCCCTTTGGCAGGGGCGCTGCATGCTTCTTGCTAGAGCTGTTCTTTAGAGATAATCAGATGCATTAGGACGGGCAGGCGATCTGGAAGCTAAAAAGCACAGCGACTGGAGAGCACATCGTATAGTCGCCCCACGTGCGCTAAAATTCGTGGTTGCACCCTGGATCTGCACGCGCGATGAGCGCTGAACTGCTTACCTTTGGGGAAGGGGTTGGGCTGCACTGCGTAGAGGAAAGCGTGCACCATGTGGAAGAGGAGGCCGATTGCGCCCGGCTCATAGTACGCGTGCGTCTCGTACACCACGGACGGGACGTAGCCGAACTCAAGCACTTCAGCCACGGGCGCACGGTGCGTGTCCGCGCGCGCCGGCGCCTCCGTGCTCGCGGGCTCCTGCTCGCGCGCCCTGCTGCGCGACACGCCGCGGTAGAGGAGCAGCAGCAGTAGCAGCAGCAGCAGCTCGAAACGCGCGTTCCACGCCATAGCGATGCGGCCCGTTAAGAGTGAGGGTGAATAAATAAACGATTTCAAAGGTGACAACAGAAAAAGGAGACCCGCCTTAGCGAAACAGAAATTCCAGATCTCCCCAGTCTTTTTTTAGACTTTGACATTAAAACGAAGAAGAGAAAGAAGAAAATTAGTGAAAATGGAATGAGCGTTCCAGTTTAGGCGCGTGTTGGTTTTGTACAAAATATTCCCTCCGTACGTTCCCCTGGCTCATCCGCCTCTGCCTGCTGCAAGCGGTTCTGCCTCTCTGTGCTCCTCTCTAGCGCTGGAGCGCGCGCCAGTTTGCGCGTGCGCGTGGCTGTAAACGTGTGTGGAACGCATGTGTAGGTAGGAAGTGTGGGATTTGTAGGCCGATGCCGATATCTTTCCCGTACATATCGACCAATACAAATAACATTGAAACGGCAGAAACTAGGATAATATAAAAAAAAATTCATTATAAAATATAACTTGCATATAACTTTACTGCTAATTTCTATAAGCTTAAAAATGAGGTAAAATTGAAGCAAATTTAAAGTAAAAATTTGTCATTTTGAACACACCCCATTAGAAAGTGCAAAACGAAATGTGACCTCTGCCGAAACTGTGTACCTCAGTGGTACCTGGGCTGGGATTTGAGCATGCAACCCTTCAATCACATGGGGAAGTCCCTAACTACTAGGCCACCACTGCCCACAATATTTAGTGTGATATTGCAGCATCACCTCAATATTCTGCTCTTCCAGAGCTTAATAATTGCCTCATGAAATACTGGTTTGAAATATTTGTCTCAATGAAACATTGTCCAATGGCAATATGTTTTCAAGCAAATATCCACCAATACCAATGTGGTTCCGATATCATCATGTATCTCTAGTAAGATGGAAGATACTACTTTGTTTTCTGTTACCCAATACCCGCATTAGTATCCTGACACCAATACTGATGTTTTAAGGGTTCCTAGTAATGGTAAAAAAAATATATATTTTTGTAATACTTAAAGGCATTTTCACAATATATGATATTCATAAACCATACCAATCAGCCATAACATTAATACCACTGACAGGTAAATAATGTGAACAAAATTGATAAGTCAAGTCAAGTATTTCTACAGTGCTTTTTACAAGTGATGTTGTCACAAAGTATCTTTACAGAATCCGGATCCGAGCCCCCAGTGAGCAAGCCAAAGGCAACAGAGGCAAGGAAAAACTCCCTAAGCTGTAGGAAGAAACCTCGAGAGGAAACCAAGGCTCAGAAGGGGGAACCCACAGCAGTAACAATGATCTAGTTATCTAGTTTCTTCATTACAATGGCACCTGTCAGGGGGGGTGGAATATATTAGGCATCAAGTGAACAGTGAACAGTCAGATCTTGAAGTTGATGTGCTCGAAGCAGAAAAAATGGATGAGTGTAAGGATCTGAGAATGATTCTCATGAACCTTATTGTGATGGTTAGATGAGCATCTCCAAAACAGTAGGTTTTGTTTAGTGTTCCAGATATGCATTAGTTACTACCAAAAATTATCCAAGGATTGACATCTGGTGAATCAGTAACAGGGTCATTGGCACCCAAGGCTCACTGGTGCATGTGGGGAGTGGAGGCTAGTCTGTTTGGTCCGATCTCACAGAGATGGTTTAAAAAGTGAATGCTGACTCTGTTAGAAAGGGGTGCACCACAATCAGAGCTGGGCATTCCTGCACTAGATAGCATCACCCACTGCACTCCACCGTTACCAAACAGAGAAGTGTGTTTAGCAGCAGGCTGCTCTCACAGAACTGCAATACAGACAGATTCAGAAGATCATTTGTCCCCAGGGCCATTAGACTCTTTAACTCCTCCCATCAGGGGCGAGGGAAAGAGGAACCCGGGGCCCCATGATGCTTCTCTTCTCCACTATAACCTCAGGGGCTCAAACTCAAACTTAACTTTACATTACACTTAGTTTTTCACAAAAACTTTCCCTCTGGATCAATAAAGAATCAATCAATCTATCAATCTATCTATCTATCTATCTATCTATCTATCTATCTATCTATAAGAATGTAGCCATATATGTCTACACACAGAGCTTATTGAAGGCATGTACAAACTTAAGACTCTCTGAATTTGCGTTCTGCTTACAGAGTTTACACTGTGAGAATTCTATTAATGCTTATTTGTGCCCAGCCTGGACTGACCCCCATTCACACACACGTTTACTGTTAATTTCACATTGTTCAACACTGGGGATTTTGCTATGCATAAAGAATACCGATTACACATCCAGTATATTAAATAACCAGCTCATTCACTCACATTGCCCTGCTGTGCCCCATACACACACAAAGAGCTGTGATCTAATGCACAGACAGAGCCCCACGAGTTGGGCTCATGTTTCTCTCAGTATAATAAGACTGTATCTGTGACAATCCCCTGATTTAAACACCATTCAAATCTCTCTTCCCACTGCCTGGCAAATCCATGCAACCTTCCACCACTGTAGGAATCATTCAAGCTGTTACAAAGAACAATTTATGCATTTGCCATATAAACCTGGTGTGTGTGTGTGTTTGCTTCTTTCTTACAATCCTCAGAGAACAGTCTAAGCAAAATCACTAACTTCAGGGCAATATGAGGGCATATCCATGTGTCTATTATTAGCTACATTAGATCAGTGTACAGTACACATTCAAAGCTAGAAACACCATTAAGTGCTAATCTGGGATTAGAATCCCACACACTCAGTACTGAAAACAGACAAGTACCATCAATTGCAAAGCACTGCAGATATAGTCTGGATTACTCACTAAATTAACTTAGCTGAGGTAGAGGGACATTAATAATAACTTACTACTACTCATTTCTGAGAACTCAACGCTAGCTATGAATCAGTTTCAGGCCTAATAAAAAATAAGAAATAAAAAAAGCATATAACCATCAGTGCTAACCTCATGCCTTCTAGCTGACAAATCGACTAATGTTGCTAAACCACTACAAATTGACATAAGCTACAGCTGATTGTATAATTACTTGAATAATACACTACATAATTATTGGCAGAGGTTAAAGTGGACTAGGGCTGTTCAAGGTCCATTCCGGTTTGCCAATAACAATCCCCCACTCTGCCCCCTGTATACAAATTCCCACCTCCCCAAGGTCAATAAATATGAGTGTCAACCTTTTGAAGTTGGAGGACAGTTTTGGGCCGGGATTTGAACCTGCAACCCTCTAATGACATGGGCCACTATGCCACCACTGTCCACATAATTAGTTAGCCTACTATAGCTAAATCAGCTAAGATGCAGAGAAAGCAACATTTACCAAGTAAGATTTCTTGAAATATCTTCAAATGCCCCCAAAAATCTTAAAACTTGTTTTTAAAAAAGTTATAAATACAGCATTTTAAACACAGAGCCTTGGAACTGGAAACAGTATTACTGGACATTGTGACTATGTTCTTCTCTGAATTTGCGTTCTTAAAGACTTATGAAACGTCACCAGTCACAGCCTAAGCACTGTTCACATAAAGCCAAGTACAGATTAAATACCCAGAAGTGTCCTAGATTTGTAGGTTTTATCAAGTATGGTGCTTTTATCAGGCGGTAACTTGTGTGGACATGGGTAGTCAGGTTTCTCAGACATTTCACACAAAGGCTCTGCTTGCCTGGATCCCCCTCCTCAGTTGTGCAACTTCCTCCTCCAAGCTAAAGCACACCAGTGATAACAGCAGCCACTGTCTGATCCATTCTACACGCTTTCATAAGATTTGATTTAACTTTTTTGCACTCCTTACTCAGCAAATCAAGCTACCTCCACCATAACTGTGAATCATGATTATTTTCCAACACTGAAACTTTTGTGAAAATACAATTTGCTTTATTAATATTGTATTGCTAGGTACAAATTCCCAAGACGGAGTCTGTTCTTGATGTATTCCACATTGAGATATGACTCTGAACAAATATGACGTGAAGGAGTACACACTCCGTTATATCAGTTTAGTAGGTCCTTTAATGTGGTCAAAAACACGTGTGTCTATAGAGGCCCAACCCCCTCCAAATGTGGTCTATGAGGTCAGAACGTATGTGTTAAATTTTGAACACTTTTTTTTTTAATTTCTAAAAATGTTAATGAAGATTTTCTAATTATTCACACAGGAAATGTCTAATTTTGTAGAAGAAAATGCTACATTAAAAAATAAATGAACACTTTGCATCATATTTTTGTTTTGGGCATCTCAGAATTCATCCTGTTGTCTGGACTTACCTGTAATTAAGAGGAGTGATCCAATTCCTATATGCTCAAGCCACCTAGACAGCTCTCGGAGTCATGCAGGTTATGGTAGATTGCAAGCAGCTGTGATAGTACATATGTGATAGACTGTATTTCTGCCTTTCATCACTGAAGGCTAACTTATTTTTTAGGATTCTTTAATGCACCCATCTCTGAGATGTCAGACGCTGAAGTATCCTTCAAGATCTTTAATCCCATTTTAAATGCAGAGCAAGTTTTGAAAATCATCTTAAATGTGCAAAACTTCATTTCACTTTATAAATGCTATAGGCCTAACACTTCTGTGAGAATTGCAGTGTTATGCTAGCAAAGTCATTTGGCTCTAACACACACATTTGGGCCCAGACTGGCCATGCATGTGATGTTAGGTGTCAATATGTCAATAATAATTGTGTTTAATTTGGTGCAATTTCAGAAATGCACTAGTACGAACACCTAATCACAGATATCCTTCAGAGGGTCCAAAAGAGGCCAAAAGAGGGTAAACAAGCCCAGGTACCAATAGTAGGAAGGTGTGCACATTACTGCCTGTTAGCCAAAGTGTATAAGGAAATTGTAATTATAAACCTGAAATCTATATAACAGATAGGGAAAAACATCAGGTATGTTCACATCAGTCAGTTGCAACAAGTAAGCCAGCTTCTATGGGTACCGCTGAACAGTGGAAGAAAATCCTTTCAGAACAGACAGATTGGAGCTGAGCCAAAAAAAAATCACTGGAGTTTAGCAGACATTATTACAGCTTGTTCACACACACACACACACACACTCTCTCTCTCTCTCTCACCAGAGTTCATATCTGGCCAATTTGGGGATTAGAAGAATCCCATGCTTTAGGAAACATAGTGACTAAATCTGTGATACAGCAAAAACTTAAAGGGGAGTTCCATCTTTTTAAAAATGTCTGGTTAATTAAATGTAGTATGAAGTAATTCAATGAAGTAAACCAAGTCATTCAGAGAGGCTGCCGTGTAGTGAAATGCTTTGTTCCACAGTGAGAATTATTTACAGTGGTGGTGATAAGAATCAGGTGCATGAAACTCAGATGTCTGAAGTATCTTCTAGGAGATCAGTCACTGCAATGGACTGGCAACCTGTGACCCTGGTTAGGATAAGTGGCTCAGAAAATGAATGAATGAATACATGAACAAAAGCCCACTGATGCAAAGTATTAAACAAAATGGTAATTAACGTGCTGTATGATGTCTGACATTGTGTTGTATTTTTAGTCCATTTATGGTAGAGAGTTTAAGTCTTGTTCAGAATATACGACTGTGAAAATGGTCAGATCGTTCAACTACTAACATCACATTTACATTTACAGCATTTAGCAGATGTTCTCCAGAGCGACGAACAACAGTGCTTTGTAATCCATGTCTGTTTTTCTACCTGTAAGGCTATACCCATCAACAGCTGTCATTCCACTAAGATACTACTAGCTAAGTTACACATCATACACACACCAACAAACCTGTAAACCCAAAAGACAATAACGTATATAAGAGTAAACAATAAACAGACAATGCACAATAACTATGAGGCTAGTTAGTTTCCTAAATACTCCTTGAAGAGGTGCATTTCGAATCGTCATTTAAAGACAGCAAGGGACTCAGTAATTCTGATGACAAGAGAAAGTTCATTTCACCACTGGGGAGCCAGGACTGAAAAGGGTCTTGATGTATGTCTTCCTCTTCTTTTGAGCATTGGAGGCTCAAGGCAAGCAGTGTTTGATGCTCGGAGATGATGGGAAGTGACACGTTGCTTGATCATAGCTGATCGGTAAGGAGACACAGCTCCATTCTTGGCTTTGAAAGCAAGTATCAGTGTTTTGTACCTGATGTGAGCGGCCACAGGGAGCCAGTGCAGGTTCCAAAAGAGGTGTGGTATGAGAGAATATCGGTATGTTGTAGATGAGTCTCGCAGCTGCATTCTGGATGAGTTGAAGTGGTCTAGATGCTTTTAGTGGAGGACCAGCTAAAAGAGAGTTGCAGTAGTCCATCTTTGAGATAATCAGAGACTGGACAAGTAACTGAGTAGCATTGGTGGTAAGAAAGGGGCATATCCTCCTGATGTTGAACAGAAGGTATCTGTAGGTCCTGGAAAGGTTGGCAATGTGCGGAGAGAATGACAGTTCCTTGTCAAGAGTTACACAAAGATTCTTAGTTGTCTTCGATGGGGTGAGTTTTCAAAGGAATGGCGAGGTCGTACCTTGGTGATGAGTTCCCATTGATGTACTTAGAGCTCAGTCTTATTTGGTTTTAGCTTGAGGTGGTGGGATGACATCCAAAAAGAGATGGCAACCAGGCAGTCTGAGATATGTGTTGAAACCTGCTGGTTGTCTGGGGGAAAAAGAGAATAAGTTGTGTCAGCTTAATAGTGGTAGGAAAAGCCATGAGAGAACCAGTGTATTAAGAGAAGAAAAAAGGCCCTAGAGCTGATCCCTGAGGAATCCCTTGCCATACTACCTGAAAAGAGTGGCCATCTGTGTATGATGCAAACCACTGCCAGGAGGATCATATGGTTGACCATGTCGAAGGCTGCAGAGAGGTCCAGAAGAATCAGAACTGAGCAGGCTAGTGTGAGCTGGGTGTACCCCGGCTTGGGCCATAGTCAGCTGAGATTGACTTGAATTGATGGATATAGGTGAAGAAATTGATTAGCATTATTGGGCAGAATGGATTGTCTGTTCTACAGACACAGGTGGAGGTAATTAAATTCTGTTTAGTTTGCTGAGGCAACCATGACACAGCCATAATGTTTTTTTTTTTTAACTGAGTTAGTGTTTATCAACTCTTTCCATTGTGTCCTGCACACTCATTATCTGTAGCTCGCCAGTGACTGGCCCAGAGATTTAGCAGGCTAGATATCTGGTTGGAGTCTGTGACTAGCCATTGTAGCGTTTATGCATAATGATTGTTAATCACAGATCAAATGTGGAATCATGTCCGATCTACCATATTTTTTGGCATCTTGTTGCTTTACATGCAGGGTTTTGTAGAAAAATGTAGGACTCAAAAAAGCTCCCCTTTCCAGACTTTAACCACCATTAATATTACATAAAAAACCTCAACAGGTGCATGATGGTTCACTGGTGGTTTCGGAGTTAATAAAATGACAGAAATCTGTATTTCTACAATAAACCAGTTCACACTCTGATTCGGGAATGGGCCATGTGGTGTAGTGATCACACACTAATTCTGAATGTGTTGTGTGGTATTGCTATAAAGAATGAGCTGAATGTGGTATATTAATGGTACCTTTGTGAAACTGACTTTTTACCTTATGAAATGTTTGATGGTGCAGATTCGCTTCAGTTCCCATCTCCATAAGCACTAAACCGGCCTTTCAGGACTGAAACCATGGCAACACACTCCATGGCAACGGTGCATGCACGCATGCACGCACGCACACACAGAAATTATCCAAAAGGTATAAAACAGCAAATATTTTATTCAACAACGCAATCCCCCCATCCCACCCCCTGCAAATGCATCACTTACAAGGATGTGAAACAATTCATTTCTCTCTGCTATTAAAGGAAAAGCAAAACCACAAACTCAGTAACTGCCAATATTGATATGGATGAACAAAAATAGAGGTGCCACAGCATTGTAAGACGTGTAAAAAGTAGCCAGACAATATGTGGGAAATGAGTGTCCACTACTTTCGAAAGCCTTATTTTACAGAAGTTCCAAGATTCCCATTCAATTCTGATATGTTTTAGATATGTCAAACTGAGCTACAAATATGATACTGGTATAGATCTTTTCAGTATAAATTGGAACTGGACCCTAATTCAATTCTAAGCTTAGGCATATCAGAGCAAACCCAAAACATTTGCAATCAGCAGGGGAGCAGATTCCAGAAACTTAGCTCTGGGATTTATAGTTTGAAATAATGGAAGATCATCTAAAGATTTTACAATTTACTCAAAGTTTCTGACTTCAAAACACTGATTTTACAATCACAACTAAATTACAGGATTGAATGCACAGTAAAGACATTGGGGCATTTATCATACTTCATTTGTTTGTTAAACTACAATGTACATTATTCTTAATGCCTCACCTACACTGCAGTGACACATGCTAAATGACGTCTTCTACTCATTTCAAAATATGGGAAAAATGCAGTTAAACATCATTTAACAGTTTCAGATTCAGAGCACCTTATAAATAAATAATGCATTATAAAAGTAAGTAAACACATGCTACATTTTAAATATATTTTTTTTAATTTCTATATCTGCATACTATGTTGGTGTGGTTTATATACCAATACCAGTCTTATCTCATTTTGGCTGTGCCTTGAATATAAATGAGCTGGTTGGCTGCCCTGCATTGTGCCTCATTTATAAAAATAATCCAGGCTGAAACACTCCTAACTTTAGCGTGAACAGGCGTAAACAGATGCAGGCAGAACTGTTCCAGTATTTATTACATCCCAAAAACAGTAAGTTAAAAACAGACAGCTTGTTTTTGCAGCTTAGATTCAATATATGGACCATATGGATTGAGGAGTGAAAGGTATGTTGTTTGAAATCTTACTACACTAAACACTGAAAATTCCATGATATGGGCCCATAATGCCAGATTTATAATACAACAAAAATGCTTTCTTATGAGCTCGGCTTCAAATTTTATCTCTAAAGAACTTTAACATATTTATTTATACTTCAAACAAGTGAACTACAAAATGATTTCCCAAATGTCAGAACTGACCTAGAAACAACAAACTGTATTATGAAAGGCTGGAAAAATGTTCACACCGACATGCTGTCACCCACATGAAGTTTTCCACTACTTTGATACAGAAAGTAACTCAAAAAAGTAAAATAAGATAAAAATTGAATTTTTATCAGATGTAGCAAAGTCATTTTCAACAGCCACTTACGTACTTACGTACGTAAGTTCCAAACAGGATGTTGTTGAAGCTAAATAGTTTTTCAGTAAAGGCAATGGTTCAAGGTTAGGCCTGATTCAAATAAGTACTTGAGTTTTTGCTTGTTATGGTTTTACGGTATTCAAATCAAATTTAGACATATATTTTATATAGCACTAAAAAGGGCATCAATGTTTTCACATGTTTTTGGTACTATATGGTACAATTTAACAAAAAGCCGTGAAGTCAACCTCTATGCAGCAACAGAAGTCTGCATTGAAACGAACAGAGAAAATCAGTACTGAAAAATACCCCCAAATTTAAGCTGCATTTTTTCTGTTATAAGAACTATTAAATGTAATTTCAGTCCAAAACCCAACTGATATGAAATCATCCTGATTGGCGCTTTAACCTTAACACCCTAAAAGCTTATCATTTCTATTTAATTTTATTTTTATTAGATTTTTAGAAAATAATTTAAGATCATATTTGTGACAATCAAAACTAAATTTCTAAGGTAAACATTAATTAATTGCACCTTCAGCACCTTAAAAGGTTACAGTCTTTCTGAACATGCCACAGACCATAAGAAACTCTAGTCCTGAAGGGTTGGTGTCAAGCACAGTTTGGTGAATTGCCTACTCAACCACACCTGGCTCAACTCAGCAGTTTATTGCCAGGTTTAGTTGGTGAGTTAAGAGCATGAGAATCACCAAAAAAGGGCGAACAAAAGCCCTCTAGGGCCATGGTTCAGCACCCCTTCTCACACACACACACACACACACACACACACACACACACACACACACAATCTATAACCATAACAAGAGT
>JBBPDA010000081.1:21288428-21313617 GCA_037974385.1 Arnoldichthys spilopterus | reverse complement strand
TTTTGTTTAATAATTCTGTTGAAGCATGGTTGAAAATCAATGTCTGACTTTCATTGGTTAAATTTCATAGAATTTTTTATTTATTATTACTTTTGTCAAATTAAAGTTATTTCTGTGACCATTGTGAGTTTTTCTTTCATTGACTGAAGGGTACTAACAATCTGTCCACGTGTGTAGTCAGTGTTAATGGTATGGTTGATGTAGACTAATGCCATTTAATGTTTTGTCCTTAGAAAACTTTATTTACGTTCTCTACAACAATTTTGGTGTGTTTACCTGTGTTCTCGCACCCGAGAGGGAGGAAGTGAGGAAAACACTGATCAAATATGGAAACACATCACTACCAGCAATAACCAAACGAGTGAGCAGCAGTCAATTAGTTTAGAGTATTAAAAGAAAATGAACCCCTGTCAAAGCGTGGACTGTTACCTGTTAGTAGAGAGAAAAAGAGAGAGAGCGAGAGAGAGAGAGCTTTGTCAAAAAGAACATAGGACTTGAAACATGGTGAAAACCTTAGCATTCTCCTCCTCCCACACACACACAGCGCGGGAATGAGCACGAAGTGTAATGTGTGCTTTTCTCCATTAGAGGGAGCATAAATGCTATAATTTCGCGTTCAATTGAAATGCAGGCAATTAAATTAACAAAGTATTTTCTTGGCTAATTGGTTTATTTACTTAATCTGTACCTAATCACTTTCACAAGTAGCTTTGTATATTACAGACTACTACTTTTAAACTGAGTCATTCTAATTTATTTAATTTTAAAGGACCATGTCATGGAAAACCTAATTTCCTTTAGCAAAAGATTAAACATTTTAAAACAAACAATTTTACTCTCTTAGTTCATATAGTCTACAAATGGAAACAAGCCTGTTTTTAATTCACTGTTTTGTGACATCACAAGAAAAAATTAATTACCTACATTGGTTTAGCCCCACCCTTTCATGCTCTACTAATAAGGAGTGTTTTAGCCTGGACTGCAACCCGGACTGCCCTTTTTATGAGGTACAGGGAAGCCTGATCAGTATTTAAGGTGCAGCAACAAAAACAACCCTGTTTGTTAAGGGAAGTAAAATAGTTAGTTAAAATGTAACTGTAATAACAGACTACAGATTACATTACTTATACCACCCTGATGATTCTCAGACAGAATCTAATTGTAGGGCTCATATCATACAAACCACATTTTTAGAAATGTTGGGATATTTTTCAAAATGCAGTTAAAATAAATATCTGTGATATGTGATGCTTTATTTAACTGACAGAAGTACAATGAACTGATTTTCAATATTTTACTGACCAATGTAATTATATTTTATTAATATTAAATAAATAGCTTTACTTGGATTTGTAAAACTACTTAAATAAGTAGTTTATAGTTAAATATATGCTCTTGCACATACAAAGAGGGCAAGGTTGGAGGACAGTTCACCTTCAAGCCCTTCAGGTGGCACTGCCTTACAATTATGATAATGTGACAAACCTATCCACCTGAGCTCAGGAATACTTTGGAAAACAATTGTCACTTAACACATGCAGCAGGACAACATCAGATCACATTATGCACAGTCGACAACAGTGTGGCCTTGTAGGCACTGAGTGCAAGTACTTGACTGGCCTGTCATGATCTCTCTATTATTGAAAATGTATGGCATATCATGAAGAGGAGAATAAGACAGCGGTAAACACAGACAGTTGAGCACTTATATCTTGTAGTCTTATATCAAGCAAGAATGGATCAAATTTCCAGTTGCTGGACTACAATTAGTTTCCTCAGTTCCAAAATAATTAAAAGTGTCATTGAAAGCATATATTGGTAAACATGACTTTGTCGCAACACTGTGTGTTGCAGCCATCAAATTCTAAGTTTTTGTATTTTTACAGATTGACTATTGAAAATATTTTTTCTTTGTATGTTAGTCAGTTAAATAAAGGTTAATGTGAATAAACATATTACAGATTTTCGTAATTATAACTAAAAAACGTTTCTGGAAATGGGGTTTGTGTATGTATGTGTATGGATGGCTGCAAAACATTTAACAAAAGTTGGGACAGAGTTAAAATAAGATTAAAAATCCTTAGAATATATATTGGTTTGGTAGATTATACATTAAGCAGGATAATTGGTAAGCAGGTGAGGATCATGATTGGTTATTAAAGGGGCATCAACAAAAGACTCAGTTTCTGCAGTCTCTGTCTCTAAATATAGACACCTGGGCTCAGGAGTACTTCAGAAAACCATTATCATTTAACACATACTGTTGCTGCATCAAGAAATGCAACTTCAAACTATATTACCCAGGGATGAATATTTACAAGACTGAACTTCTGTACATCCCAGGGGATGCTTCCCCACAACCTCATCTTGCCATCAACTTTGAGAACGCAGTCATCACTCCCACAATTTAAGCACAGAATCTGGAGATCACTCTGGACGAGGGTCTCACATTTTCATCTTACAATAATAAACTTTCTCGAACATGCCGGTTTCTCCTACACAACATCAGGAAAATTCGCCCCTTTCTCACCATCAACACTACTCAGATTCTCATCCAGTCACTTGTCATGTCTAGACTGGACTACCGCAACTCTCTCCTTGCTGGTCTTCCTCTGAAGGCCACAAGACCTTTACAACTAATACAGAATGCAGCAGCTCGCCTGGTCTTCAACACACCCAAATTCTCACTCACCACCCCACTGCTGAGAAGTGATCAGAAAAACACTGATGTTGGCCTACAAAGACAAAAGTGGTCCAGCTCCTGTTTACCTATCTGCAATGATCAATGACCACGGATAACAGCTCGTCCTCTTAGATCATCTTCAGCCCGACTAAACTTACTTACTTACTTACCCCTGTCAGAACTGCAAAGTCCCTCACTGTCTTCAAACAACGACTAAAGACTCACCTCTTTACAGAGTACTTGGGACCACAACTACAGAACTAACAAACTTACTAACATTAAAAAAAAAAATTATTTTATGTCAAGGTTTTGCACGAGCTCAGGTATAATCTTGGTTGACTAGCAGCTCTTAAACCAAGCCTACATTTACTGGTATAAGAAGTTTTCTTTGTTGACTAAAAAGCACCATGTAAGTTGCTCTGGACAAGAGCATCTGCCAAATACCGTAAATGTAAAGATGTAAATAAATTAACTCTATGCAGTAATGCTTGCAAGTTCTCTGGGCCTGAGCTAATCTCAGATGGACTGAAAGACTGCAACCATGTGCTGTGGTCAGACTAGTCCACATTTTAGCTTGTTATTGGAAAAAACAAGTGTTGAGTTCTCTGTGTCAGAGATACAAATTAACATTCAGATTGTTATCTGCAAAAATGGCAAAAGCATATGTGATGATATGGGGGTGCAACAGTGCTCACACCATGGGTAAGGCATATATTAGGATTTTAAAGACACATATGCTGCCACCAAGGTGATGTGTCACCCCGGGACCATTATTTCAGCAAGACAATGCCAGACCACATTCTGCACTGGCTTCAGCAGCATGGCTTCAGAGTGTATGTGCTTGAGTGGCCCCTCTGGATTTCTCTATTATTAAGAAAGTGTGGCACAACCTAAAGAATCAGACAATAACGAACATGGACTGTTGAGAAGTATTTTTTCAAATGAAAAACTACTACCATTAAGGTTACCTCCTAAGTTTACCTAAGGTTATCCTTTATTGCAAAACAATTAAAATGTGTAATTAAATGGAGAGGTCTGTGTCCCAACTTTAAGTGGGTTGCAACCATCAAATACATGCATATTTACAAAAAACAGTTGGCCAGTAAAACTATTGAACATCTTTTCTTTTTACTTTTGTCAGTTAAATAAAGCTTCATATGAATTAACATATTACTAGGTTTTGTTTTAATTGCATTTTGAAAAATATTATCTTTTCTGGAAATAGGGTTTGTACATTTTAACTACACAATTTGTACTTCTCTTAACACACAAGGTTGTTTTTGTTGCTGCGCCTTAAATACTGATCAGGCTTCCCTGTACCTCATAAAAAGGGCAGTCCGGGTTGCAGTCCAGGCTAAAACATTCCTTATTAGTAGAGCATGAAAGGGTGGGGCTAAACCAATGTAGGTAATTAATTTTTTCTTGTGATGTCACAAAACAGTGAATTGTTTCCATTTGTAGACTATATGGACTAAGAGAGTAAAATTGTTTGTTTTAAAATTTTAAATCTTTTGCTAAAGGAAATTAGGTTTTCCATGACCTCTAAAATTAAATAAATTAGAATGACTCAGTTTAAAAAAAAGTTGGAAAAGAAAAAACATTTCCAGACGATTTCTTTTACTTAATTGGAAATGTTTATTTAATTCAGCATTGATTCAAATAATATTAAATAACTGACTAAGTAACCAAGGCATTGGCCTCTAGTCATAACCAAACACAGTTTATTGATGTAAATAACTGAAAAGCATAAAAGCATACGGAAATTACACACTTAATGGTAAATACACATAACTGTGGGTATATTACATTGTACATTAAACAATTAAGTAATAAAGGGGAAAGATATCTGCAGTTGTGTCCATAAAAAACAATACGATATCCACCAAGAAGACAAATTTTATCAACTTCTGGAAACAAAGATTATAGAAAGGAATTAAGCAGAATCATCCAGAGAGCTTAAAAATTCCAGTATGAAATCAGCTGATTGCGCAGCATATTTATAGTGCTTTCTATGATGTCTGAACTTTCACTGACACAAGCAATGTGAATGTGTGCTGTGATTGTGTTCTCTCATTGGTTTGCGCTTCTAGAGATCGCCACTGATAAAAACTCCATTAAAGCCAATGTAGTAGTTTTACGTATGGGATGACATCATATGTCACGTCTTTGCTCATGCACACATAAGCAAACACACACACACAAATTCCTTCTCTCCATCCCCAGATGAGCACTCCTATTCCTCGGTGGCTCCGTTTCCATGGCGATCTTGCTGTCAGCTCACGTTACTCCAACTGCTGCGTTGCCATGGCATCAGGCTTGCTGTCCTTGTTGCCAGGGGGCTGGCCATTCCAGGGGCTGCTGTTGCTGAGCGCCTGTGAGTTGGTGTAGTCATGGAGACTGTCGTCATGGAGACCACTGGTGGGGTCATATTGTTCATTCTCCAGCCTTGTGATCAAGCGCTCATCCACGTCCCCCAACTCCCCCCCCATTAGAGACGGCTCTCCAACCACCATTACATCCTACAGCCAGAGAGAGAGGGAGAGAAAGAGAGAGACAGAAATGAGAATGAAGAGGAGATAGTGGAACAGCACAAGGGAAGGAGGGAGAGGGAGATGGGGAGAGAGAAAGAGACAAAGAAAGAGAGGGAGGAAACAGATCACAAGACCGAGGAAGAAAGAGAAGAAGGACAGAGAGAGGAAGAGGGGGAGAGAGAAAAAGGAGAGCAAAAGTAAAAGGATGGAGGCAGAGAGAGGAAGGGAGAATGAGAAAGAGAGAAGAATGGGACAGCAAAAAGAGTGAGAGAAAGAAAAAGGAAGTGAGAAAGAGAGAAAAGGGGGAAAGAAGAAGAGTGGGAATAAAGGGGAGAAAGAGAAAGAGGGAGATTGAAAGAGACAAAGAAATAGGAAGAGAGAGACAGCAAGCATGAAAGAGACAGAGCCAGGCAGAGAAAGATAGAGGCAGGGGAGGGGTGGGAGAAAGAGAGAAAGAGAGAGAAAGAATAAAAGAAGGCAAAAAATACAGTGTGTTTAATCAACAAGAACAAAAACAGAAATATTAATGAAATGTAGAATAATAAAATAGAACATTAACTGTAATGCAAACAAAGCACATGGAACACAGCAAACAGCTGTATACAAAACAGATTTACAATCTATATCTGAAGAATGTAGGAATGAATATGTTCACACACACACACACACACTGACTCACTCTCTCACACTCACATCCTTGTCTACAGATGCTATCTCTTTGCTCTTTAATTAGCTCATTCAGACAAAGCATAGCTACAACATGTCTGCTAATTAAGCTCATTTGCATTGCTAATAAGCTTGTTAAGGCAGCACATGCTGTGCAATAACCATCTGCATGTGGCAGTCACCTACCTAAGCTCCGCCTCCAGCCACCCGCCACCCCTCGTTTCCCCGGCGACACGTTTGGGCTGGGGACCAGAGACGGACAGTACTAATTATCATCAAATCAATTACAACTAATTACTATCAATTACAAACATATCAATTAGACCAGTTAGATAAAAGAACATAAGCAATCACTCAATATGACATCATCAGTTAAACAATTAGAAATCTCTTGTTCGAATTAAGAGAAAATTTGAACAATTACAAGTAATAAATCACATGTTGTTAACTATTCATTATTTCCAATCAAAATCAAGAAATGCACAAAACCTTATTATATTAATATGTATTAATTAGGCCATACTAGCCATAATTATAGCTGTAATATGCTAAACAAAACAGCTAACAAGTTTGCTCTCTTACAGCTAATTCTAACCTATTTCACACACACACATAAACACACACACACATAAGCATTCACACAGAGTGTTCAATCTTACTAACTTTTTTATAAGCAGTATTTTAAATTCCATTGCATGCATGTGGGTGCATGCTTGAGTATGTAGATTGTCTGTCAAAAGTTTGGTCTTTTTTTAGAATGTTTCATTATAAAAATCGAGTAAATACAGTAGTACCTGTGATATTAAAAAAAGATTAAACATTTCTTTAAAAATCTTTTTGCTATCTTATTTATTTAATGGAAATAGTATTTTTTATGTACTGTCATTAATTTTGAATTATATTGTTTTTTTAAGGACATAAGTTAATGCAAACCAAATAAGACTTTACATCAAGAGTTTGCAAACTTTGCATATAAGATAAGAGTGCATATGTGTGTGTAAGTGTGTGTGTGCGTGTGCATGCATGTAGATGTACCTGTGTGGGTAGGTTGAAGCTGTTGGCTGGGCTACGCTTCTTGCTGTTTCCTGCGCTGCTGTTGGATGCACTGCCGGCAGAGTTCCGCCTTCTTCTTCTCTTTGCAGTTGGTTTGGCTGGTTCTGCTGTCAGTCAAAAAACAGAAAAGATGTAACGCATATAAAAACTGACAAACATAAATTTATTGACGGCAATCAACACTTAACTGAAAAAATTAATAAACTGACAACTATTTCAACAATTTTTAATATTAATAAGAATAATCAACACTGAAAATAAATGGATGGATGGACAGACTTGGAGACCAGGTCAATGGATATATGAATGAATAGATTGGTGGGTGGATGAACAGATAGATGAATGGTAGATGGATGTTGGGTAGGTGGATTGATAAATTCATAGGTGTTTGGATGGGTGGCTGGTTGGGAGGGTAGATGGATGGGTGAATGCATGGATGGATGAATAATGAATGAATGCACTAAAGGGTGAATAGATAGGGAAAGAAAGGTGGGTCAGATAGATGTGTGGGTGGATGACATATAGGGAAAAAGGAATAGATTGATTGATTGATAGATATGGATGGTTGGATTGATGGACTGATGGATGGATAGATGAATGGATGGATAGATGAATAGATGGATGGATGGATGGCCACTTACATTTTTTGGAATTTGATTGAAAAATTTCTGTTTTAAAGTTGGGTGAGGGTCCAACTAAAATAACAGAAACAGTTTTTTAGTCAATTAACAGCAACATCAACTTCCATAATACTATATTAATATTCTATTAATTATATTCTATGTACATCATCACTGTTACATTTTCTCCATAAAAGATATGAGGAGGGGAAATTATCCATATGCATTGTCACATTGCAAGTGTCTTTTTTGATGGAATGTTGTTAAAGCATAAGCAGCTAGAAGCATTCACACACACAAACACAAAATATCTAAAAAAGCAAACATTCACCATCTGACACAGTGCTTAAAATAATTGTATTTACAGCACTGTAAGAAAAATAATCAAGTGGCATGATTTCAAATGACTACTGTTTTGTCCAGAACCAGCTGCCTCAGCAAATTCAGTTTGAGAGCAGACTGTTTAAAGCAAAAGATGTGCCAAGAACCCCAGTTGGTCATCACAGGGTGTAAAAAGGGCACATGTCTTTAGTCAGAAAGAGATTGGACAAATTTGACCTGCAGTGGAGGCCATCCCACATAAAACTTTGCTCTCCAAAGAGAACCAAAATTTGTTAAAGAATATAGGCAAAGATAGCCCTTTAGGAATAATGAAGATAGTATTGTTTGGCCACAGTAAAAAAAAAATACAGGCGTGGCATAGACCAAAGACAGCCTTGGTCTAAGCCAGGAGAACCCTATACCAACTGTGATGCGTGGTGATGGAAATGTTATGGTTTGGGGTTGCTTTGCTCATTCTTAGAGAAATAGTTAATCAGTTTAATACCATAGTTTTGTTGAGTAAATAGTTGAAAAGACTATTTTCCTTGTAGTTTTGTTCAAATATATCACCAAATATATTATTTTTTCACATGACTACACACATATAGGGAGTGCGTGAAAGAGAGAGAAAGAAAATCACATATGGTTAATGATCACATTTATTTATAGAAAGAAATTTCACTCCTAATCACAGTAGATACAAGTGAAAAAAATTAAAGAAAGAGAGGAAGAAGAGGGTGGGTGTTTGTGTTTTCTTTTCCATGCCTGTCAATGAGCAAAAAGGGGTTATTATGTTTAAAACACAGTGAAATAGCATAAAAATAACAAACCCAAGGTCACAGACTTCATTAATTAGTCTGACTGTGTTATTGCAGAATTTCACAATACCCCCGACAAGCTGTCCTCCGGACTTTGAAATGTTAATCATGAATCTAAAATATGTTTACAATAAATCAAACTAGACAAAGTGTTGCTGTAAATTTAATGATGTTATTTGGCCATAAAAGAAGAACACAATGAAAGTAAGAAAAGCTGAAAGGAAAAAAATGAGACGAAAACATTCCTGCTTTTGTTATTAATCCCCTGAGACACATAGGGTGGGTGGGAGGTTGGAGGGGCGGGGGGTGATATGAAATCAAGAAAAATTATTCGGACAAAAAAAAGCGAGAGTGTGTGAGGGTGTGTGTATACATGTGTGTGAGAGAGATACCTGGTGGTGTTGTCATTCTTTGCCATTGGTGAAACAGGCAGGTTTTCAGGCAGTCGCGTGGAGTCAGTCCATATGTTTTATGCCTTGACATCAACTCCTGCATTGGCTCAAGAATCATACATAGCTGTGCACACACATACACACACACGCTATAATTCACAAGTGGTAGTGCACATGAGATATAGTGCTATATTATATGTTTTTGCATTTGTTTTTATACATTTTTAGGACATTTTTTGTCCTTATTTTGTAGAAAACCAAAGAATACTTATATTACATAGCGAAACAAAGAGTGAAACCATTTTTTGGTTACTTAAGTTAATATTAATTTATAATATTAATAATAATTTCATTTTATAAACACATTTAATTGTTTTGGAACGAATTGTAGTGGTTTTGCAATTAGAAATTTTGTCTGTGGTCATCGTTGTCTGACTCTCTTCTTCATAAACCTCCTTACATTTGCAATAGGAATAGAAAAAGACACACTGTTGTAGCCTGTGCAGAATGTGTTTAGGCACTGTCCTTCTGAAACTGCATAGATGTCCTGGGAAGAGACATGGTCTTAATGACAACATATGTCTCTGTAAAATACTAAAATATGCCTCAGAGTCAAGGGTACACACATGCAACTCACACATGCCATGGGCACTGATGCACCACCATACCATCACATGCTGGATTTTGCACCTTTTGCTGATAACCTGGATCTGGTCATCTGGGTGCTTGTTTTTTCCAAAAACAAGCTGAAATTTGGACTTATCTGAACACAACATGTGGTTCCACAGTCTTTTAGTCTATCTGAGATGAGCTCAGGCCCAGAGAACTTGCTGGCATTTCTGTATAGAGGTGATGTAAGGCCTTCTCCTTGTATAATACAGTTTCAAATGGTATTCAGTTGTATTTGATGTAGTGATAGACTGTGTTAAGTGACCATGTCTTTCCAAAGTACTCTTAACCCCAGGTGGCTATATTTGTCACAGCAGCATGGTGGTTTCTTATAGAGTGCCATGGGCTCCCATCTTGCCCTTTACCTTTACAGCATTTAGCAGACGCTCTTATCCAGAGCACTGACAGTTTTTGAATTCTCTGAATCTTTCACAATATTATGTACTGTAGATGCTGAATGACCTCAATTTTCTGCAGTCTTGCATTGGAAAATGTTCCTTTTGAATTGACTTACAATTCTCTAAAACATTTTGGCACACAGAGATGAGCCATGACCCATCCTTTCTTGCAGTCTTGGATGGATGCCTTTTATATCCAGTCATAATCTATACCAATTATCCTGCCTAATGTGGAATCGTCCACATTTGTTTTGCTGTCCCAATTAAGTCAGTAAATCTTTAAAAAAATATTATTATTAAAAATCTTTTCTTTGTAGTTCTGTCAGTTGAATAAAGGTTCATTTGAATTAATCATGTTAATTTTGCTTTCATTGCATATTGGAAAATATCCCAGATTTTCTGTAAATGGAGGTTGTACAAAATGTAGTGATTGTACATGTCACTGTGTTTATTTAACCATTTCATTATCACTTCTCATGGAAGCCCAGTGCTATGTACTGTTATCATCCAGTAGCTGGTTTGGCTAATCAATAATTCATTAAGTTCAATCAGGTGATGGTAATGAATGTATTAAAGTAATGTAATGGTTGGAGGCATCAAGGAAAAATATGGAACCAAACCTTTCTACTGTCAAATCAATATATATGACTATATATAGTGTTTTGCTGATTTTGCAAAGATTACATACATATCCTCTACAGATGTACTAATGTAACACAATTTGTTTTTTACATGAAGAAGTCATTTTGGACCATTCATTATGACAAAAATAGAGACACAAGGTTTTATTATGATAGCAATGATTAATAAAAAACATAAACCTATATGTAAAAACACACACATTTATACACATATACACACAAATAAAATACATGCCTGACAGTATAAAATCATTTGTATAAAAGTGTGTGTTTGATTCCATGCCTCTGTGTGTGTTTGCATGTGTGTGTGTGTGTCTTACTCTGAGGTAGTTCAGTGTAAGATTAGTTAGTCCCACTCTGCTGATGTTTTTGGACAGTTGCTCCAGAGCTCCAGGGTCTTGTGCCTGGCAGGAAAACAAACAAACACACACACACCCAAACTCCATTTATTCTGTCTGTTATTCTCTTGGTACTCCAGCCCGATACATCTTCTAATTCATTAATGGGGAGGTTGCCATAGCAACACTCCAATAGCGGCACTAAAAGGTTTCACCTTGATTGATAAAAATAACGCAGAGCAATTTTGTTGTAGCACAAGCATCTGAATCCACAATATTAGCATCAATGTAATATTCTGGCTGTTTGTAATTGTACACAAAATACTAATGATGGTCTGCATACTACAGAACAAAAAAAAACATGGCCCTGAGCATTAATCAGAACGAGAGTTTATTTTCAAAAAGATGATTCTTGAAATTATTACCATCTTGTATTTGCACAAACTGTTATCCTTATTTAGCAAATGATAAAGTGATGCAGCATCTAGTAGACCCTTTGTCATGTTAAAGATGGAACTGTTTAAACACTTACAATTGCATGAATCATTTCATTTTAATTGTGTTTATGTCTCAAATGAACTGTATCTGGCTTTTGAATAGCCAGATATTACTCATGACCTACTGTTCATTAAATAATATTTATGAACAATATTTAAATAATGAATATCCAAATGCTGTTCACAACCTATATCATTCCTAAGGTACCAGTCATGAACAACATATGCCTTGTATGAATAGTATTTGATATGTGAATGATGTTCATAAACACTATCAATGAACAATACTTGACTCATATGAGCAGTATTTAACTCTTTAATAGTATTTGGCTTGAAAGAATGGTTTTTATTTACATAAACGGCTCTTGACTTAATATAAATGACCCGTGAAGAGTGTATGACTCATGTGAACAGCATTTGACTTACGTGAACAGCCAGCACACTGCGAGGAATAAGCTCACTGTAGTGCGAGATAGTGAAGTGCCACGTTTTGATTCTCATAAGGTCATCGAAGGTGAACACCAAAATCAGACGGCCTTCTGTACACACCTGTGACGCAGCAAGAAAGACGTTAAAAAAAGAAAGAGATTAAATTAAGTTCTGCCATGCACATATGCCATTAAAGGGCCCATGTTCTACATTTTTCTTGTATTTTATTTAAAAAAAAAATTTTTGTTTAGCATTCTGTACCAAACACATAATATCAATCAATGTCATAATATTAATCTCTCCCTTAGAATTAAAAGGCTGCATTTTATCACTGTGACATATGTAAATGACCACTGTTATGATTGGCTCCCCTGTACTGTGCCTTGTTTGTGAAAGTGAAGTGAAAGTGACTTTTTGTCATTGGGAACCTACTCAAGCACCACAACGAAATGTGACCTCTGCATTTAAACCATCACACGTGCAGCAGCGGGCAGTTACCAACAGCGCCCGGGGAGCAGTGTAGTGGGACGGTACCTTGCTCAAGGGTACCTCAGTAGTGCCTGGGCTGGGACTTGGACCTGCAACCTTCAGGTCCCAAAGGCAGTGTCCTAACCACTAGCTGCAATGTGTACTGTTTCAACTGTTCAGATGGAAACCTTCAGGAATGACAGAAAAAAAGTCATTCAAAATGGTTTTAAAAAATTGGTGTAATTCTACTTTAACAATATTTACCCAGTTAATATACATTTTGTTGTTGGTCCTTTAAAATCTGTGCCACTGTCATATGTGTTTCAGCAATAGTGCCATTTTATCAGAAACACCTCATACATCCACCTTGTAGGTGTTCAGAAATCCTCAAGCCCTCATCAGTGTTCAAATACTACATTTATTTATTTACAATTATTCATTTGGCTGACGCTTTTATCCAAAGCCACGTCCAAGACACAGGAATCATCAAGCATTCGAGCTGAATAGGGCAACACAGAATTGAGTGCTACAAAGAGTCCAACACATTTCTCTTAGTCATAGAATACAGGTGGCAAGAGCTACAATAAATACAGACAGCAAGTTCTACACTAAAAAGTTGAACATTACTATCTGGGAGACATTGTCTAGGCAGTTATCAGGTAGCAATTGTTCGTACGTGACCGATAGGCTTATGTGCTGAGGTGGGTGCAGAACAGTTGAGTCTTGAGACGCTTCTTGAATGTAAAGAGACTCTGCAGATCTAGTGTAGCTGGGCAGCTCATTCCACCATTCGGATATAATAAAGGAGAAGAATCTGGATTCTGCAGACTGTGGAATGTCATTTGAATGCATATTTGTTCACTTTCAACTTTCATGTGAACGCCACCACCTTAATAATATCTGAAACTATATGGGGTAGAGGGTGGCTGATAACAGATGGCCTACAGTCTGTACTGTAACTGTACTCCTTATAGCTCCGCCATGTATGTAGTGGTGGAGGAGGAGCTCATGAAGTGGTCAGTGAGTGAAAGTACATGGTGGATGTTTCTGATAAAGTGGTTAATCTGTTAGTGTCCAGGTTTTATTCTCAGTTATGAAGCATTTTCTCTTCAGAATTGATTATAAGACAAACAATTCAGTTTTAAGCTAGATTTGAAAGCTGGTCCTTATGCAAATCACATTCCTGGAACCACAGTCAGTTTATTCAAAGAAGTATGCTGAACTGGTGTATGTACAGGAATTGTGTATAAAATTATTCTTGACAACACATTGTCCAGTTTAGTTGTACTTGAGAGTGAACTGCGAGTGTTTATAGCCTGTGGCCTGTTAAAGAAAAAATCCCATTTCCCTATAGAACATACATGAGTGTGTGGCTTGAACTGGGCTTGAACTGCATCCATGAGCACTACCATGGATCATCTACAGCTTTTTTCCATTTACAGAAATTCTGCCTTTTTTCCCCTAAGTAAAATGATTTACTCATTAAACTGGCAATTTCAGAGAAGAATTCGCTGTTTGGAACTCTGAACCCCAACATTCTGCTGCTGGTGGAACGAAGGGTAACTGCGAGGTTGGCATGGCAACAGGAGAGATGTAATCCCAGCAGACACGCTCTAATCAATGCCTCCACAGACACACACACACACACTCATGCACACACACATATATAAATGTGTGTGTGTGCGCATACACACACACACACACACACACACATATATATATGTACACACACACACACACACATACAGAAAAAGTATTTGTAATAGCTCGGATCTAAGTTTTTGAAAATCAGTATCTAATTCAGAAATGTCGATTTACTAAAGAGCAAAGTTGGATACGGCTCTATTTGGAGACTGATGCAGACATTAGCATTAGTATGTGGTGATATATGAATATCTACTTCATTTACTTTATGTATATTACGTGAATGATATTTACTAAGGCTTTCCCAGTTTTCTCATTTATAGTTCTCAATAAAAGTCTCCAGTTCCATAGGCTTGGAAGGCCGAAGGCTTCCTTAGAAGTGAAGTTTTCAATAGCCTTTTTAATTAACTGAGCATGAACCCTCACTTACTGCTAAGAGCCACAACAATGATTATTTCTACTCCAATGTTAATTCACTCTAATACAAACAAAAGTATTAAAGGCCCATATTGTGGAAAAACAACTTTTGTGAATTTCCTTTGCAGCAGTTAAACCCAACCCACTCAGAATGGCATTATAAGCAATACATTCTGAGCTGCATTAGAGCCAAACAGAAGGGAGACCATACATATATATATATATATATATATATATATATATACTTAAGTCTTAAAAACAGGCTGTTTAAAACTAAGGCATGAGGAGAGGTTGGAAAATGGTAATGTAATAAGGGGCCCCTAGGGGAAAAAATACAAGAAAAATGCAGCATATGGGCCCTTCAATAAAGAAAATTACTCAAGTAAGACACAAGTAATTGGCAAAACTACTTCAAGTTCTCCTTACAGAAAAGGTTTCACAGTTAACAGTTAGGTTAATCACAACCTACACTGTCAGTTAATTGTCTTTGAACTTTTGCTTACATTAACTTAAATAGCTAGCTAGCCGACACTCGCAACAGAACATATAAGCAACACATTTAGGATGAATAATTTTCTGTTTTTTGTGTTATTGAAAACTGTGAAAAGAAAAAAGAAAAACAGCAAAACAAACACTGTAATTATTTAGCTAAGAATGGGTAATTAGCTAACTGCTGATTAATAAGAAAGCTATTAGCTAATAGCTAATTGCTTTCTCAGGTGAAAAGCTGCTTTTTTCCACTAATGTTTACAAATAAAAATAAGTGTTAGCAGCTTTAAGTGTGACCATACATAGCACAGTCTTCTGAATAAATGACATATATATGTACTGAATTAATACCACACAACATATTAAAAATATAATGTTACTCCAGCACCACCACTCATTTTACAGGAACGCTTGCTAACATTATATTACACTTTAACCTACTGGCTGTTCTCTTTTTTGTGAGTGGTAAAGAGGGAAGGGAAGAGACTGATGTGTGAAAGATGTGTGTGTGAGGAAAGGAGAGAGAGAGAAAGAAGGAGAGAGAGCGAGAGACAGGGAGAAAGAGAGAACTAACAGGAGAGCGAGAGGTGGGTAGAAGGAGAGGGAAGGGGGGCTATATTTTCCTTTTTTGTTTTGTGCAGCTCAGCCCTGAATTCACAATGAGGAGGAACACATTCCTGCTCACAATGAGGGAGCTAAAACGCACAGTGCTATGTGTGTGTGTGTGTGTGTGTGTGTGTGTGTGTGTGTGTGAGGATGAGAGAGAGTGAGGGCTTGTGAGGGAGCAAGAGAATATGTGAATATATCAGTGTGCTGAGAGAGAAAGAGAAAACGAGAGGAAATGTGAAAACGGGAGTGCGTGTATATACATGGAAACATGGCAAACAAGCCTAGCCGAGTTGTACACTGTTGATAGTTTGCTTGTGTGTATGTGTGTTTTTCAGAACAAATGTGTTTTAGTACATTTTCAGGAACCAGAACCAACAATGTGGGGACCAACATAATGGTCCTGACTTTGAGACTTTTACAAAAGCTACATGCTACATTGTTCTCTGTCATTTACTGTATGACTATATGTACTTAGCACATATAGGTACTTACACATTGTGAATTTTTTGAAAGAACCAGCTGATGTTTCATGATGAATAGACAAACAAAAAAAAGTTGCAAAATTATTTGAAAAAATATTAAAGTCATTACATTACAATGATGTGTTTGTGTGTGTGTATATGTCATATATATGTATATATGTCACATATATATGACAGGTGATACATTTTATATATGGGACAATGTTGTATATCATATAGAAAATTCAATATATGGGATCTTTAATAGAAAAACTGACTTAGGTAAGAATTAGCAAAACTATGCATGCAATTATTCTGAATTTCTTTAATGTTTCCCTTACAGAAAAAGAAGTTATATCCAAGTGATTAAGTTCGCTGTCAATTTTGGCTGCCATTTAACTTTAACCTACATTCACTAATTTAGCAGGATTTTTTTAAAAGAAAATATCTTTGGTCTATGTTTTTTTGTTTTTGTACATTAAGTACAACTGCTCCAAAAATGACTTAGAATAAATGTACTTACATGAACTAACTATAAAAGTTAACTTTTTTTTACCATATTGAAGGTTTTGCTCAGCCCGCAACATAGCTATTATTATGATATTATCATATATAAATGCCTAATATGCCAATCAAAGATAAGGTTTAGTAGTGTGGTACATATTAATTGAATAATGTTTTGTAACATAATTAACATATGTTCTTAATTTGACCTTGTAAAATGGAAAAGATCTTCAGAGTGAAATTTGATTAAATAAAAAAATATTAATCACGATTAAGTACACAAAACAATGTGATTATTTGAGATTGTAAATTGTGTAAAATAAAGACAAAAATAAAGGTTTTGTTCACACACTAACAATACATTATACATATACACACACACACATATATACATATACATATATATGTTTGCCATTGCATATGAACAAATCTATGCATGTATGTGTGTATACCTTTGCGAATGTTGGCTTGCCATGCTGCGTTATCATGGTGCACTGATGGCAGTCCACAGTGACGGTGGAGCTGTTGAATGACTCTTTTGTGTGTTTCAACTCAAAAAACAACTCATACACTCCTCCTTCAAACAATGTGCTAAAGAAACGGGGGATGAGCGCTCGTCCAATTGCTGAGAAAGAGAGAGAGAGAGAGAGAGAGAGAGAGAGAGAGAGAGAGAGAGATTGATGCTTTAAGATTAGGCATGGCATTTGCTGCTATACATAACAGAACAGAAAAAGCCCCGCCCACACTGCACTACTTTAAAATACTCACATAAACCATACACTTGCATTTTATTTCTTTCCCTGTGGTACAAAAACAGTCAAAGTATATTTTTACACAACCATTCTCCAAATTCTATGTAGCCCTTTTCTATATATATTAATTATATTAACAGAATTAAATAAGCTGTCATTGTTACTGTGATCTTATAACTAGTTTTTGTAAATGAGCTCTGTTCTTATTGGATGCCCTGTAGTGTGCCTCTCTCAAAAAGCAGTCTAAGCTGAAACACTCCTTAATAACTTCATTGTGGATGGGTGTGGCTAAACTGCTGCAGCCTAAATGGAAGGACATCAGAAAATGTGTGGGTTTTTGTGACATCACAAATTCAAAATGGGTTGTGATAAAATGGGTTATGCTGTGTTGCCGGTGCATTTTATCCAATCTGTTTGTAAAAAAACAAAAAAACTACAAATCAAAATCTTGTATCGTGAAAAGTACTGTCATTTTTGGCATATCACCCCCCCCCCACACACACACACACACACACACCTTGCATAAATCATGCAATGACATTTGTTTGTTTATTTGTCCATATAGGATGGGGCAGCATGTTCAGCTGCATTGGTGGTCCCCTTAGAATTAGAAACAAACAGCCTAGTGAATACAGCCAGAGGCATTAAGTCTAATAGACTAGAATAGTACACACACACACACACTTGCAGTTAGTGTTCTGCAGTTGTCAGTCATGGCAGTAGATATGTGTGTGAAGTCTGAAGCAGCATGTTTATTTAAACACACTGTAGCTGTCAATCAAAACTCACCCCATACATTCGGAATGAGAACTCAGCCCCCCACCCCTTGCTTTCTCCCAGAATCTCTTTCTGTCTCTCCCCTCCTTTCTCTCTCAATCTCTCTCACTCTACATTTCTCTCTGTCTCTCTCTTACTCTTTCAATATCTCTCTCTCTCCTTCTCCTTCTCTCACTCTAGCTTGAGGTTTCTCTCTTTGTTTCTTTTTCACTAATAATGGCTCTCTCTGTTTCTCTTCCTATCTCTCTATGTCTTTTTCTTTCTCTTTATCACGTTGTGTTTCTCTTATTCTTTAATACTCATCTTCTTCTCTTTTTTTCTTGTTTTCTCTTTTTTCCCCTATTCTCTTTCCCTCTCTGCGTACCACATCATCTCTCCTGTTCTGTTTTCTCAAACTCAGTATATCTTGCATTTCTCTCTCTCGCTTTCTCTCTTTCTCTCCATCCCTCCCTACCTTAGCCTTTTGGTCTCTGCCTCTCTGGATTTGTGAATGGCATTGCGATGAAGGTGTGATGATGACAGCATTGGTGAACATCTCTGTCAATCGCAACACAGTTGATTTAAACCAAAACATGGCGACCGCAAACACTATGACCACAGCACTGATCAAACAACATCTACTACGTGTGTGTCTGTGTGTGTGTGTGTGTGTGTGTGTGTGAGAGAGAGAGAGAGAGAGAGAGAGAGAGAGAGAAATTTTAATTACTGTACATCTGACATGCAGGACTTGCAGTCACACACTTACACACACTATACCCCATATTTTTTTTTATTTGATTAATAAGTAATCGGCCTATCTATGCTCCACCCACAAATGCATTATTTTATAGCAACTGTTGCCAGGTTGCTACAGGCTTTACATAAATTATTATTGTTAAAAATATCTAAATTCTAAGTATTCATTTTAATGTCTATGTCTGTGAAATAGACTGTTGGATTGTATCAGATGCACTTTTTTGGCATGAAATCAAGCCAACATCTGCAAGCTTATTGTCAAATCCAGTCTGCCCTGTTTCGATTATACATAAACTGGTGTGCCCGAGTCACGGCACCTAGCTCAGATGTTCCTGGAGGCCTTCATTACCTGGATCAGGAATGCAGGATTACAGCTGAAACTAAATTCTCTAGGGGGGCAGACAGGCAGGAGTAGGGGCTGCTGAGGAGGTCTCTGATTTCAGAACTGTTTAACTAGTTAAGTGAGCTAGTAAAGTAAATAAAGGAACTACAATGTGAACATAAAAGAGACCTATGTGTGTTTGTTTTAGGGTTTAACTTTTATTTTTTGTTTTATTTTGTCAAAATGCAGAGCTTTTAGAATGAAAAACTTGAGCAAATGAGAAAAATGCTATTAATCAATATTAAGTGTAGAAATAATATGATTTACCTTGATTCATTATTTTAATTACAGAACTAACACTAACATGTCTTTGCTGTCAGAACAAAACCTTGTAGCTCCAAGATGGTAACTTTACAACAGAGAAGGGAATTATTAGAAGTGTAAATATAAAAAAATTAGAATTTTCCCCCAAGCAATTTTGGATCATTCCTGTAGGTCCACTCCTCATGATGGGATAATCTGACATTGCAAAATGTGTATAAAGAAGACAAAAAAATAGATAAATGAGGTTTTGTTCAGACAGCAACAACAAATATGTGACATTACATATACGAACTTTATACAGACCACTTTTTTCGCTCGCTACTGGCAAAATAAGACACCTTCAGTGTCAAAATGAGGCGTAAAAATGTCTGTGTGAATAAATAGACTGTTGGATTGGATCAGATGCACTTTTTTGGCATGAAATCGAGCCAGCATCAGCATGTTGGCAAGTTCATTGTCACATCCAGTCTGCCCTGTTTCGATTATCTATAAACTGGTTTGCCGAGTTACGGCACCTAGCTCTAATACTCAGATGTTCCTGGAGGCCTTCATTACTTGGATCAGTAATGCAGGATTACAGCTTAAACTAAACTGTCTAGGGGAGCAGACAGAGATGCAGGAGTAGAGGCTGCTGGGACTGGAGCTGGAAAATGTGACAATATTTATTATTATCATTTATTGACTTTTTAGAAAGGCATAAACACTGGTTTGGGATCATGTTTGGGTAAAAATAAAACTATTTTACTGTAACTTTTTTTTGTAACCCATTTTAGCAGTAATTTTTTTTAGACTTTAGTGAGCAGGGTGTGCCCAAGCATTTATTTTTATGTGTATTGCCATTTCCTGCAACATTACAGCACATTATGACATGACATGTCCCACTTAATGTAAAATTATCCAAAAAATAAGGTAAATCATTTTGCATGATGTTACTGTGTATGTCACTTATGCTGTATAAAATTCCAGCACTTTGTTGCATCCCAGATGTGATCACCAGGACTGTCAGCCTTGAGCTAGAACATAGTCCAGCTCAACAGCATTACATTTTAAACTAGACACTCAACTTTAAGTGAAGTGAGTTTTTTTGTCATTATGAACACACTAATGCACACAAAGTACACCACAAAATGTGACATCTGCATTTAACCCATCCACACGTGGAGCATCGGGCAGCTATGAGAAGCACCTGGAGAGCAGTGTAGGGGGCGGTACTTCACTCAAGGGTACCTCTGTGGTACCTAGGTTGGGACCTGTGACCTTCTGTTTACAGTGGCAAGGTCCAAACCACTCGGCCACCACTACCCAGCTCTACCCTACAACTTGTTTTTTGTAAGGACTGCCCAACCTTGCAATAGTAGCTATGAAGAATGTATTTGTGAATGAAGAACTGATAGACTTTCATCATCAACTATAATGAAGATACAGATAATAGTGAACTAACTTTTGGAGTCCCAGGTTTTATTATTGATGTAATTGGTGTACTTATCCAGGCAATGAATCAAGGCAAAGTCTGCCATATGGAGGACAGCAAACGCACAGATCAAGTAACTCTTATAACACTTGTGCATCGTACTTTTTATTGTGGATGCAATATACAGTATGTAAAGTTGAGCTGTGTTAAATGAATATGATGTAGCCATCAAGACAATTTTCAGTAACACTTTACTGAAGGACAAGATTTGTAAGGATACATGACACCTACATAAGTCTGTCATGACAACTGACATAACCCTACATAAACTTTATAAAGGTGTAATCTAGCAGGAATTTGCTGTTGGGGATATTTTGATGTCATGACACCTCAATGAATGTTATGACCACTGATGCTAAATGCTTATATATCATGACAGTTTTATGTATATGTCATACAGCCTTTTGAACATTGTGCTTCAGTAAAGGCCAAATTCCTAACAGCCATTTACACATAGTGCAAGAACATGGTTCATAATGATTGTATTATGCAAAAGTAGGTTTATTAATTTTTGTTTTATTAAATGTTAACACAAACACAAAACACTTACTATATGTCTTTGGTCCTTCCTCAAGACAGAATGAGAGTGTTAACATTGCATCCTCCTCAAAAAACTCAGTGCAGAATGCATCCCACCATTGAATGTCACAGTCCTGCAGGACAAACACACGTTTATCACATCCTCAGATTTCTAACAACATGTTTATCCTGAATGACACTAGTTGCACCACACACCACACATACACAGACCCCCACCACACATGTACATGTGTCCCCCCACACACACTGGCACACCTATACCTATCACAGATCTCTTGCTCTCTCTCTCTCTCTCTCTCTCTGGTATTTGTATGTGTGGTGGGGGTCTAAGTGTACATAATATGTAGTGTGTGTGTGTGTACTATATGCATGTATTCCTTACCGTTCTTCCCTCTTCAGTCCATAACATTGTGCATAACTAATAATACACAGAATCACTTTTTTAAATGTGTACTTCACACAGTAACATCACTGCTTCAACATCATCATCACACAACCACCCCAGAGTGAATCCCTCCTTTTGTGTTGAAATGATGCCGATTTAATCCCAGTCATTAGCAATCCAATACTCTTTAAGCTGACGGCTTAGCATATAAAATGGGAGCGTTTTGAATGGAAAGTGTGTGAACGCATGTGAGTCGTGATTGTGTTGTTTAGCCGAGTTTCTGTCTATCTGTGGAACTCCCTCTCCCAGAGGTTTGTGCCTTTGCGCGTGGACCATGCGTTGTTAAAATGCCAAAAGTTAACATTTAAATCGGCTCTGGATCAAAGAAGCCAATACGAGATGAAGTTCGGTTAAAATGCTCTGTAGATGTGACTTCTAACTCACGTTATGTGTCTCTATGTCCTGTACAGAACGGGCAGGACTGGATTTTATGCAGTGACAGGCTGGTCAAAGTTCCTCAGCTAACGTTAAAAAATAATAAACAAACTCACCTCAGTGCGGGACTGTAGGCGTTTGTTGAGCTCGTGCACGCGGTAGTCGGGCTGCGCGGCGCAGGGCGCGTGCCTCCGGTAGAATGGGCCAAACGGAGAGGCGTAGAAGGGGTCTCGCGGCGGCGCGCCGCTCATCGCTGCTGCTGCTGTTGCTGCGCGAACCCCGCGCTGTACGACGCACGTGGAGCGCGGCGCTCTCGTAAACACACGCACGGAAAGAGAGAGAGAGAGAGAGAGAGCGCGACGGGCGCGTGCACGTGGACTCAGCGCGAAGTGAGAGGCATATTCAGCGCACTCCCTCGCGCGTTCTGACGGAGAAAGCGAGAGGGAGGGAGGGGCCTCGCCTTAAAGGGCGGAGCCTGAGGAGGAGGGGGTGAAGAGGTGTGTGGAAGGAAGAAGAGAGGGGTTTAGGGGGGCTGATGGGAAATATGTGTGTGTGGGGGGGTGGTACTGAGGAGTGGATTGGAAGAGTTAGACAGCAGAGATAAGGATGAAGAGTACTGTAGTAGAGGAGGAGGGGCCTCTGAAAGAGAAGGCGGAGCTTGGGCAAGAGCTGGAGGGGCTAAGGTGGAAAGGAAGAGGCTCTTAAGGAGCTGTGGTAAGGGGAAGTTGGTGGGACTAGTATTGAGGGGGAGGGGCCTGTATGGACGAAGGAGTGGCCTGAAGCTCTTGCAAAATTAGGGCCTTTCCTTTTTTATTCTGCTGAAAATTGAAATCTTTCCAAGCTGTCAAAATGCAGTTTTTTATTAAGGTATAAACAGTTTACACATACACACACACCGTTTTTCATTTCTATTCAATATATTGCAGTTCACATATTACCTTTCCCACATACACACAAAAATATGTATTGAGATAAAGTATCATTCTAAGAGAGAAAGAGAGAAAAATAAGGAGAGAGAGAGAGTACATCTGGATTATATTACTCTCATTGGAGTGTGTGTGTGTGGGGGGGGGGGGGGGCAGGGCCCCAGGAGTTCACCTCGTTTTCTTCCCTCACATGGCCGAGAACAAGGAACTCCCTCTTGTTAAAAACACTGAAAGTCTGTCATACAGCCACATGCCCAGACTCTGCATTAAAACAGCTAGTTTGTGAAGAAATTGTGTTTAATTATAAAACAGCACTGGATGAAACAATCAGTCTTACAGCAGATACTGGAGCTTAATGCTGATGGACATTTCTTTATTATTGGAATTTGTTTCTCCAAACATAATGCAAATCTTTACACGAGAGCACTCTCTCTCATTCTTATTCTCTATATCGCTCACTCTTGTCTTCAGTCGCAAGCATTTCACACCCTCTCACCCCAATGCACACACACACACACGCACGCACGCACACACGCACACACACTTTCTCTCTCTTCTACACAAGCGCACATACACCCCTCCCCCTCTAGGTCAGTTAATAAGAGTGGTTGCTGGGCTCTTGTGAGCGAGTGGAGTGTCTCATGGGGGAAAAAAAGAGGCGAGGGGGGTGCAAGAGGAGTGGAATTTTACCCACTCTAGCCCTATATGAATGGGGAGAGAGAAAGAGAGAAAGAGAGAGAGAGAAGGAGTGAAGGAGAACCAGGGAGTGAAAGAAAGAATGGAGGACTAAAAAATACAGCAGAGAGAAAGTAGAATAGGGACTCTCAGTCTTCTTTGTATTTGTCAACATTAGTCCAGAGCGTGTGAGGTGGTGTGATCAAAGCTGGCCACAGGGTGTCACTCTCTGATCTCTACTTTGTGCTTGGGCCCCTATTAGTTGCTACTCATAATGTTTTGGGGGGTTGAATCTTCTGTGGGAGAAGCTGCACTGAGCACTGCACCAAAAACACTTATATGTGACCTAGAAGAAGTGGACATCCATTCAAATGATACTGCGTCTAATATAAAATAATGAAATAGAATCTTCACAGTTATTGTGCAACACAGATATCTGCAGTGTTATCAAGCAGTTCTAATTAATCTACCAAAAACCACTGTTTAACAGGTGATTATGGTTTCTTATATTGGGCATGGAATGTAGCTCATTGTGTGGAGTGAAAATACACACACACACACACACACACACAAAATATGAGGAACGAAGAGAGGAAAAAGAGAGAAAGACTGATAGAGAGAGAGAGAGAGGAATAGAGGGAGATAAAGATGGGTAGCAAGAGGAGAGACACACACACAGAGGAGAGAGAGAGAGAGAGAGGGCAGAGCCAAAACAATAAAGAAAGAGAAGAAGAGGAAGAGTAACAGGGAGCAAGAGCAATGAAGAAGAAGAAGACAGAGGGAAAGAGTGGTGAAGCAACAGAAAGAGAGAGAGAAATACTGGAAACAAAAGAAAGAGAGGGAAAGATGGGAGCATGAGAAAGAGAGCTGGAGGAAGAGAGGATAATGGGAATCAAAAGAAAGAGAGAATGTGTGTGAGAGAGAAAAACAGAACGATGCAAGGGGGAAAAGAGAGAGTAAGGAAGGGAGAGTGTTAGTTCTACATGGGCCTCATTGTTGAATTCATTCTTTGATTAAATATTAACGCAATTCCACATTCTCTAAAAATACTGCATAGGCCATGAACATAAGAGAGTCTGCACTGTCTATGCAGTATTTTTTATACAGTATTATGCTGCCTCTCTCTCAGACACACACACACACACACATTCTGCAGGCCTGAAACCCTCTGTTGTCTGTTGGCTCTTTCCACATCTCAT
>JBBPDA010000081.1:21264885-21279069 GCA_037974385.1 Arnoldichthys spilopterus | reverse complement strand
TGTTATTGTCTAAATTTTTGGGGTAATAAATATTAAACTAATGAAAATGGTGTTTCTTCTCATACATTATTAGTAATATTAAAGGGAATTTTTACTTATTTCATAAAAATTCAGAGCAAATAGGAAAAGCACTCATGCAAACAACAATATTCCTAACTTATTGTGAGTAGTGTAAATTATAATATACACATATTTTAGGTGTGGGTAAAAAAACAGAAATAGGGTATCAGGGTGGGTCAGGCTGGTCCAGACATCAGAATGGGACAGGATCACTGGTATCTTAGCATAGTAGCTTAACAAAGACAGAGAGAGAGAGCAAGAGAAAGAAACAGATTGTTAGTGATGCTGAAATGTTACGAGTGATTAAGAATGATGTACACTGTGGTCTGAGTGGTTCTGGTATGCTGCTGCGTTCTGGACTAACTGGGGCTTGTTTATGCACCTAGTAGAACATCCAGACAGTAAAGTATTACAATAATCTAACTGAGAGGTAACAAAGACATTATATTTCTTATTTTAGCTTCTGAGATGAAAGAAGGCAATTCTAGTAATATCATCTAAATCAAATGAAAGAAAATTACTGTGTTATTAGACAGCTTACTCCAAACTGCAAGTTGTCCTATTACAAGTACAGCTGTTTTATTAGAAATGAGAAGTAGGAAGTTTAGAAGCATCCACTGTCTAATGTCCTTTACACATTCCTTGATTACATTAAGTTGGTGTTTCTCACCAGGCTGCACTGAAACATAACTGTGTGTCATCAGAGTAGCAGTGGAAGTTTTCTCCATGTTTTCAAATAATATTACCCAGAGGTAACATATACAAGGAGAAGAGCAGGGGGCCTAAAATTGAGCCTTGTGGTACACCAAACTTTAACTTGGTGCATGTAGAGAAGTCACCGTTTATATCTACAAACTGATATCGATTAGTCAGATAAGTGTAATGATTTGATGTCTTGGACGCAAATGCAGGTTCAACACAGATGTTTATTGGCAACCAGCAACAGGCAGGGGAATCCAAAATCAAAGTCATAAAACTGTCCGAGGTCAAAACATATGCAATCAAGGATGTCCAAGAGAATGCTAAGGCAAAGTCTAAGAAAACAGGCTAAGAGTCATACACTGAAATCACTTTAGAATGCTTTGAAATAAATGCTCAGCGTACCACTATGAGAAGCGAGTAGTCTTCGCACCCTACTGTGTTCCTGTTGATGTTAAATAGCCTCCTGGTGATTGGCCCCAATGCGCTCCAGCTGCCCTGGTGCGAACCCGGAAGGCTAGAACTCGGGTGACGACGACTGGTTGCGACCACTAGATGGAGGCAGTTCTTCTTCTGCCCTCACAATAAGACCTAAACCAGGAAGGGGCTGTTCCCTTTATTCCAACAACACTTTCAAGTCTGTCAAGGAGGATTGCGTGATCAGTAGTATCAAAGGCTGCACTAAGGTCGAGCAGCACAAGTAAGGAGACAGCCTTGATCAGATGCAAGTAGAAGGTCATTTACTACCTTTACCAGAGCTGTCTCTGTACTATGATGAGGCCTAAAACCTGACTGGAACATTTCATGAATGTTGTTCCTAAGTAGAAATAGGCAAAACTGCTGTACTCCAGCCTTTTCTATAATTTTTTAAAATGAAAGGGATGTTTGATACTGGCCTGTAGTTAGAACGCTGGCAGGGGTCAAGGTCTGTTTTTTTCAGCAGGGGTTAATAAACTGCTAGCTTAAAGGTTTCAGGTGCATAGCCGATACTGAAGGAAGAATTTTTTATTCTCAAAAGCAGTTCCATTACTATTGGTAGTATTGTTTTTTACATACTGATATTAGTAAGTGTCGATGTTTATTCAAAGAGAGGTCAGGGTTCACCAAAATTATTTTTAAAGGTTTTATTTAAAACATTTTTTAATTCTCCCAATCGAGGATCCTCAAGAGAAAATTAGGCAGAAAGATCAGGAGCGCAGAGCTTCAATTTGCATTGAAGGTCTCTGGGCACTAAATGATTGTTAACAAGAGAATATATATTATTTCAAAAAACTGTGTGTGTGTGTCACGTATGAAAAGCCAGCTGTGAGTGTCATGGAGGCAGTAGTGTAGAAAAGTCTGGTCTTTACAGTGTGACCTTGATAGGACCGATTAACATAGAAGTGAAGAGAACATGAAATGCTGAGGTGTCAAGGGTCTTGGAGTTTAAGGGACCTCGGGCCTTGGGCAGAATTTACCAATTTACCAGTTGATGAATTTAAGTAAAATAAGTTTTGTTTCTTGAAGGGGTGAAAAACAATCTAATCATTGATCTGATATATTTGAATTATATGAAGAGTTTATTATCAAACTGTGTGGATTTAAATTAATTGACTAAATTTTGTATCTCATATTTTGGATTTTGTCTTTAAAAAAATTCATGAAGTAATTGCGACTTTATATTGATGTTATGTCTGTCCTATATTGTCCTTATTTCTGGTTAATTTTGCTATGGTATTGAATAAGAACCTCTGGTTATTTTTGTTATCTTCTATGAGGGTAGAGAGATAAGTTGTTGTAGCGGCACTAAAGATTTCTTTGTAACTCAGGAGACTCTTGTTCCATGCTAGTTTGAATACTACTGAACTGGTTTGAGGCCATTTGTTTCAATGCATGCGTGTGATTGTTATACCAGAGTTTTATTTCTCTGAATAATTTTCTTTTAAGAGGAGCTACATTATCTAGAGCACAGCAGAATGTTGACTCCCAGTGTTCAGTTATATGTTCGAGTTCTGGGGTCTGATGGTGATCCAATCAATGTTGAAAGCTTGAAAATATTGATAAAATTCTGAGATGTAGATGATGTAAGTGTGCACTTGACATGATAGCGTGGCAATTAAAAAGATGCAATTTCAATGAAAAAAGATAATGATCTGAGATCAGAGTATGGGACTATAGCTATGTTTTTTTTTATTTAAACCGAGAGTAAGTATTAGATCTAGTGTGGCCACCATTGTGTTGAGTGTGTTCAATGAGTTTCTGTTTAACCCCTACTTAATCTAGAATATACACAAACCCTGTTCTCAGAGGGTTATCAAGGTTATCAAAGTGAATATTAAAGTTTCTGACAATTAAAGCTTTGTCTCATGATACAGCTAAATTTGTGATGAATTCTGCCAATTCACTGAGGAACTGAATAGGTTACTAAAACAGACTAAGTATTTTGTTTTTGTTTAGCTCAGGGGACAGACATGGTCTGAATATATAACCTTGGTGATGACTCTATGCAGCTAGCACATGGTCATGTGTCGCTTTTCTGTCTGCTCCCTGGCCTTGGCTCTGGACTGTCACGATTAACTATCCTAAGAAAATGGGCAAAGCTGCAACAAATGAGAGCAGCACCTTCCTGAGTGGGATGGACACCATCCTGCCCTAGCTGGCCAGCTTTTTCCTCAAAATTTCTCAAATTAACTATAAAGCCCTCATTGTTTTCCGAGCATCACCTGTACATCCAGCAGATGTTGCCACGCCGCATTGGTATGGGGCCAGAGCATATTACGGGTCATCATCTTCACTAATTTACACACTGCTAATTAACACACCTCTCTAACCACTTAGTAACCTCGCTTTCTTGAAGGCGAATATCATATCAGCTTCTATGTGGAAAACTATCTTTGAGTATCTATGCTTGCCTAGAACCCTGAGATTACTTGCTATGTCAGATGCCTTGGCTCCTGCAATACCAGGTACTAATACCAATACTAAAGCTGCTGGTGCCCCTAAAGGCATAGCTAATTTTATGTGCTTTAAAATACAGTCACCTATAACCAGAGCTCTTTCAGGTTTCTCAAGTGGATGCTTCACTGAGCAGAGCAAACCTACTGGACACGTGAACTGGAGAGGAATGGTGCTCTGGTACTCTTAGAGGCTCTCCCATTTCTATGCTGCTGAGTCGTCACCTATTCGCACTGCTGTGATGGCTCTAACACTGGAGCAAGGGGGTTGGTAACACCACCTAAGGCCTTTAGACTTTTCCCTATAGATACTGTACTGTTCTCACTCTCATTAACCCTCTCTAGAGTTTGGATGCACACCTCTAAAGCTGCAATCTTCTCCTTCAGAGAGCTAAATAAAGTACACTTATTACAAATAAAGTTATTACTAAAGACATTACATGCTGCACTCTACGCACTTACCAGTCAGTTAGCTGACTGGTAGCCATGGTGATTGTTTGAATGTACCTGAGTCAAGAAAGAATGATCAGTTTGCAGTTTGAATGATGTGTCTATGAACTTCTGATCTGAAGTTATTAAGCTTTAAGTGGAACTGTACAACTAGACAGGAATTTGCCAAATTCTCCCTCATCTTACATTATATGATATAACTATGAACAATTTATTCTATCATTTTAAAATTGTAAATGCATACAGAGAACACCTGTGGGATGAACGTAATAAAAATGGGAAGAGATCCACAGAGTGGATTTATTCAAAATTAAAAAGACTTATGAGGCGGGTTCCTTATTTTCTAACAAAAAATACAAACTGAACTCAGAATAAAATATAAAGTAAAATATTATTTTCAAAAATAAAATCAATTTTCTTTTTGGTACGTTTGTCTTGATTCATTTATAATTTGAATGATGTTTCTGTGATCTTCTGATCTGAAGTTCATAACTTTATAGACAAAGGATGGGTTCCACCTTCTGAGACTTGGTTCCTCCCAAGGTCCCCTGTCGCCTTTGGCTTGCTCTTTGGGGCTCGGACCCGGTTTATGTAAAGCTGCTTTGTGACAATGTCAGTTGTAAAAAGCACTGTATAAATAAACTTGACTTGACTGGAAATGACCAAATACCACCATGCTGTGCAGAGAGGGGTTAAAAGCAGAAGAAAAATGGTAGCCCGTAGACACCGACACAGGCAGAAACTCGTGGCACACAATTAATCAACTTTTAAACATTGGAAATCTTTTCTTTTAACTTGTCTTTAAAGGAAGTTAACAAATCACACATTCTTGTTTTTATTGCATTTATGCAGTATTTTATGAGTTTATACATGAACATTCCTAAAATTCCATTTACCTACCAGTCTATACAGTGTACTCCAACTAACTGCCTGTTTTAGCAGTGTTTTTATGTTCACAAGAAAAACATTTATTTACAAAAAAACCCATCTATTTAACAACAACCAGAACAGGGGTAATTAACATATATCAATAATATTGATTATATTGTTCACTTTGGCAAGGGCTTAATTGTAATGCCTAGCCAATGGAGGTCAAAGCATCTGTTCCAGGTATGCAGTAGTAAGTGTGTAAGAAAAGTAATCCAAGGAAGAAAAACTGGTGAATTGGTGATAGCATCATGGGCACCCAAGGCTCACTAATACATGTGGAGATGAAATCAAGCCCATGTGGTCTGATCCCACAGAAGATCTATATTATGGTTTGGAGTGAATGCTAACTCTGATAGAAAGAGGTCAGAACACAAAGTGCAGCACAATCAGAGTGGTTTCAGTGTTTTAGCAGCATGAGGGACCTGCTCAATATTAGGCAGGTGGCGTTAATGTATTGATCAACTAGTGTATTTATGTATGTACAATTTTGTATATGTGTATATGTCTATACATAGTGTATAGTATACAATGACTTAAAATGTCTTAAAAAGATTTGGCTTGGTTACTGTTAATTTTGCTATTTGACAGTTAAACTAAGTTATGGGATGTCGTATCCACTATGTATGATGGGTAATAACCACATAATATTGTATTCAGTGAAAAATCATATGTACACAAAACAGTGCATGTCATTTCAGGTCACTGATTCATGTAGCATATCTACAGGACTTATTTTAGGTTATTATCATTTTAGTGCAGCAACAACTTACACAAGCAACTTTTGACAAATCCAAGTCTGATGCCCCAATGAGCAATGGGACAGGAGCAGGTTTTCCATTGCTGCAGTTGTCTGTTGGGAACTGAGATATTTCAAATATTATATTTGTGTGTGTGTGTGTGTGTAGATGGGTTTCTATTTGATTTTAGTGCCCCAGAGTGATGAACAGTGCTGTAGATACATGTTTAACAACAAGGCATTATTTTTGTAAAATTTAAATTTATATCAATAACAGATGAATACAGCCCCACAGATGACAAAAATAAAATGAAATTAAATAAAAACCCATTGCAAGAAATAATATATAAAAAGACAGTTTCTAAATAAGCATCTTAAATATGAAAAAAATTAATACAACAACAAAATAAGCCAACACCTAGCCAGTCAGTTACAACATAAAAAAGACAATAAATCTCATCAATTTTGGACACAACAGGAAAAATAACAGAAAATCCACAAGGAAATATTCTTTCAGAGCATTCTATCCCTGTTGGTTGTCTGTTTGTACTAGTATATGTATGTTGTGGTTTTCGAGTCTACGTCATCACCCAATTGTTCATTATCCTCGCGTTTGTTTTCTTGTCCGGTGAGAGGTGAGGAGCTGCTTCAGGACATTCGACGGGCCGAGGTGAGCACGGGGAAACCTGAATTGGGAGAGCTGGGGAGAAAGTTGGGGCTCTTAATTTGGCAGTGTCGCGGGGGATATGAGCCTCCATCAGCTGCTAGCAACGCTTCAGGGAAGTGCAGGGGAAAGCACGTTGCGAGCCAGTAGTCGATGGAGTCCCGAGGCGGCTCTGTCAGCAAGTGGAGAGCTCCAACGGGTCCCTGCCCGCAGGGTGCTTGACGAACAGCACCCCCAGTCTCTGCCTACGACCCAGAAGCAGTGGCCAGCTACCAGGGGAGTTTCAACCCAGACGTGGCTGTGCGTTACTGTCGTGGGCACGCCACTGCCGGCTCCGCCATGTTTCTCCTGGGCTCTGCCCAGACATTGCAGACGCTTCCTGGCCCCACACGGACGTCGCTGACGCTGTTGGGGTCTGCCGCCGCGTCATATGGGTCCAGGACCAGAGCTCACTAGCCTGGACTTGTTTCCCAGCAGTGTAGTGGAACGGTACCTTGCTTAAGGGTACCTCAGTAGTGTCCAGGCTGGGACTCGAACCTGCGACCTTCAGGTCCCAAAGGCAGTGTTCTAACTACTAGGCCACCACTGCCCACAAAATGTCTGTATGCAGATTGTGCATTGAAACATTTCAGAACTCAACAAAGTGAGAAATGGTTTGCATTAGCAAACTTGCAAGAAGTTTGTGTCTTTTAACTCTTTCTTTCTGGCAAATACCACGTTATAATCTGTGTCAGATATAAAGGGTGCTGTCTAAAAAGTCAAAAATAAACTGGTTCTTTTGGAGCTTTTTTGCCAATTATGTCATTTTACAAATACAGATGCACTTGATTTTTCATGACAGACACAATTTAAAAGTTTTCAAAACTGCTATCATATTTTCAAACATCTTTCAGCTCCAATTACTGGACTTTCTAAAAGGTGACTTGTGTACATTCATTCATTACAACTGTAAGCACAAACAGCAAATGAGCTACTCAGTTCACCAGGCAATCCCCATTCAGTAACCAGAATGCTAGGATTTTATTAAAAATAAAAATATGCTGCTATGTTTCCTTTACTTCTTAATACATAATCTGTCCAATAACCTTCAAATACAGCACTTGATTCCAAAGGTATTGTTCAAAAAAAATTCTGTGGAAAATTCTCTCACTGTTTACACTGAATGATCACATGCTCTGAATATAGGCATAAGTGTCATTTATGCTGGTCACAGCAGGGACCCACCTATCAGTTCCTGTAATATAGTGGTTATCACATTCGCCTAACACGCGAAAGGGCCTTGGTTCGAAACCAGGTCGGAACAGGTGCCATAACTTTGTGGGCAGTGGTGCCCTAGTGGTTAGGACCTGGTCCTGGTGAACAGAAGTCCTGGCCCAGGTACCCTCTTGCAAGGTACTTCCCCACAATGCTCCCTGGGTACTTCTCATAGCTGGCCCCTGCTCCACATGTGATGAGTTAAATGCAGAGGTCACATTTCATTGTGGTGCACTTTGTGTGATTATATTTGTTCACAATGACAAATGTCACTTTTGCTTCAACTGTGTCATTTCATCCTCAGCACTTTTTACAAAACCCCTAGGTAACTTACTTAGTAACTTCAATGATAATCTTTGTTTATCTGCCTGTTGTTTCTTTCATCTGCCTGTTTCCTCAGCCCAGCAGCCAACCTGTAAAATACACCTTGTTTATTCCAGAAGCCGTTGGAGAGGGAGAAAGAACAGCATGTCTTCATGTTCTGATGTAGCTAAAGACATGCAACAAGGTGAGTGGTGTAAAGTAGTTATTCCAGCTTCCAAGCCACCATCTACTGAACAATTTCTGTGAAATTGACAAATATATTTAAATTACATAACCTTTCATATTGGATGTTAGACCTTAACACACAAAATGAAAAGCCAATATAAATTAGTCTACGTATTTACATTTCTCAGAGGTGGACAAAGTACACAACTCAATTACTTGAGTCACAGTATAGATTCTCCTGATCAAATATTACACAATTACAGTAAAATAAGTAAATCACATTTTCATTTGAGTCGAAGTATTAAAAAATAAATTCTCTTTATAACATCAATGCTGTCACGAATTGATGGTCGGAAGGAAGAATTTGCAAGTTTTAAGGTTTTACTGAGGGTTTTTATTAAATGCACTGAGTCTATAGAATAATATTGGAGCCGACAAAAAGAGCCATTGTCATATTTCAGTTGACATCCATGCTCCCTCTATAAAAAATGATTAACATCAGTAGTTAAATTGTGGTAACTAAGACAGGTGTAAAAAGATAAATGCATCATAATGTAGGCTATGTTTATTCAACTTCTATTACAAGGAACTGCTTCTGCCTCCTTAAAATGAGATTTTTTTTTTTCTTGTTTGTTATTGCTATACAGTGTCAACCAGAGGAGGATGGGTTTACCTTCTGAACCTTGGATCCTCCCAAAGTTTTTTTTCTACAGCTTATGGAGTTATTCCTTGCCTCTGCTCAGTTGGGGCTTGGATCCGGATTCTGTAAAGCTGTTTTGTGATAATATCAGTTGAAAAAGTGCTACAGAAATAAAATTGATTTGCCTTAAAATTTCTTAAGTGTCTGTCATTATCGAGTTCATGCAAAGCTTATGTGATTGTGAAACTTTATAACAAAAAAACTCCTGCAATTATAGTCTACATTCCAGCAACACTGACATTACCTAGCTAGACAGATAATAAACATTACTCAGCTGTGTCCTCCACATTTTTTATATTAGACCTTTATGTTGTTTTTGTAGACTCCATGTTATTTGCTTTCAAGCCAAATGATGAAAGATAACGCAGTCATAAAAATCCATCTCAAATCAGCACTACAGTAATAACTGTAACAGGCCTAAATGCTACATCTAAGACTATGTGACAATTGTGATGATGCAATCTCAGTTTTACTTACCTGTTTTATATAAACTTTCACTAACCTATATTAGAGCAAAGTAGTACGCTGGTGCCAAAGTCAAAACCAGTGTGATTCTCCATCACGATATGGATTCCACTATAATATTAAAACAATGAGAAGTCAACAGCCTAATAATAAAACAACTTTTTTATACAACAGCATTTTATTTTCTTTAAAGCTTCAGTTGTAGTCTGAATACTTGGCCTTTGTAGTGTATGTAAGCAGTAGATCTACACTGTGTGAATGTTTTTCTTAAACACATTGACTGCTAGATATATCTAGATTATTAGATGCTGACAGGGAGAAGTAAAAAACATGCAAATAAATATGCACCACTGCCTTCATGCAGACACAACTGCACAAATAACATTGTGCTAGCATTAGCCACTTAAGCTAGGCACAGGCTAATAAAGTTAAGAAATAGGGAAAGAGGAATAAAAAAACCATGTGTGGAATGTCAGAGCCAGTCAAGGTGTTGACAAGAGAGCAGTTGTTCTGAAAAAGGGTGCCATCTTTGTTATTTGGCATAATTAATTTGAAATCATTTCAGTTAGCTTCAGTACTGTGCACACTTTGTCCCTGTGTCGTGTTAGCACTGGCCAGTTTCTTCAGAGAGTGCAGAGGCATCACTGAAGCAGCAGGGCACTGACATGAATCTAGATGGCTAGTTAAGGTGATGGCTGTGGCAAAGAAATAAATGTATATTCGTGACATTATTATTCTGTTAGAAACATGTTGACAAGCTGTTGTTCTTGGCTAGTTCTGGCAGAGTTTTTTGTGATGAATGATTAGAACTGTTATTTCTCTGTTCTTGTGTTGTTTTTTATAGTGGCCATGTTAAAAATTATCACACAAGCCCCAGCAACAGCTTCCCTTCCTTTTTCACTGAAGTTACTCTGGAAAACACATCATTTAAATTTTTCACTGTATGGTTTATGAGCAGTGTGCCTTCAGGCTTTTATTTGCATTTTTTTTGTGTGTTCCCTTATACAGTTTGGCTCACAGCAACAGAGAGACCACAAATGTTTTCTTGGTACATTTTAGTAAAATTTTAAATCAAATTCTTTAGGCTTTTTGCAAAATAAATGCTGTCTCCCAGTTGGAAATAATACATTCAATGTAGTTTAATATATTATCAAAATATTTTTATTTACATAAAGTAAGTGAAAGAAAAAGATCATTGTGAACACACCACAGCACAGCACAGTGCTGTAATCCATCCGTTTAGGAGCAGAGTACAGCTGACATAGGCAGTGCCCGGTGATAGTACTTTGTTCACGGGTACCTCAGTTGTACTTATACCGTTCTCGGATTTGAACCTGGCAACCTTCAGGTCACAGGGGCAACTCCCTAACCATTACACCACTACTACCCCTAAAGGGCCAAGACATCTTCTTCTTCCTCCTTCATTTAGGGGTCCACAGTGGATCTTCTGTTTCCGTTTCTTCCTGTCCTTTTTCCTGCATTTCCTTTCACACCAATCACCATGTCCTCCTTCACCACACCAGTTGTCCTTCCTCTTCTCCTCCTACCTGACAGCTGCATCATCAACATCCTTTTTCCAATATACTTAGCCTCTCTTCTCCGCACGTGTACAAACCAACACAATTTCAGAATCTTCACCGTGAATACACCCCCCCTCCAAAAACTGAAAAGTACCATGATAATTTTAGGTCATGTGTCCCACTCCTAACCTCTACGTTTGCCCAATCAGTTACCATGTGTTTCTTGAGCTTAGGAAATAATTAAACATTGACTCAAAATGCAATAGTGAAAGAAAGTTATTTTGTCATTGTGAACACACTAAATCATACACAAAGTGTACTACAACAAAATGTGAAAAAATGTAACCCATTCCATATCCACACATGCAGCAACTGGCAACAATGTGAAGTGCCCGGGGAGCAGTGTAACAGGATGGTACCTCAGTGGCACCCGGGTCAGGACTTGAACCTGCAACCTTCTGTTCACAAGGGCAAGGTCCTAATCACTAGGCCACCACAGCCCAACTAGAAGCCATAGGACAGGTAATGAACTATTTCATGTTTCGTGTGTAAACATTTATGCATATAATTTCTGTAGACCCCTTTTCATGGATTCTGCAGAGAAAACCATCAGTTATATTCCATTGATTCCTGGTTCTGTGTGATGCACATGCAGTAAAGGTTAAATGGAATATTTCATTAAAGGATGGTGCCGGATAGTATGTTGTAAGGCAGCACTCAGGGATCACAGAGCCCATGCTGGGATGTGACCCGCAGCCTCCCGGCTGTCACTTAATTAACCTCCCGCACAAGAGAGGACGGCAAACAAGAGGAGTCCACTCTCTCTCTCTCTGCACTTCCGTCTGCTGGTATGAATGCCCTTTCTTTGCTCTCTGTCGTTGGGCTGTATTTCGTGACCATCTTGACCTCCTCACCTTGCCCATCCCTCTTTTTCTTTCACACACACAATAGCCTTCTCTGCCCCTCCATTATCATTTCCTTCTCTCAGATCTTTCCTTCCCTTCATTCGATCCTTCTCTCCTTCCATCATATCTGGGATGCAGTTGGTAGGATGGTGAAACGTGTTCTGTCTCAAAGGCCTTCAACTTTTCAAACGGTGTCGTAGGGGTGCATGCAAAACTCGCTGCGTTCCACACAGACACTCACTCACAAGTCAAAGGCAGGACAAACCTCAAGAGAACGCAGCTACGTTGCTCCTCACGGAGAAAAAACCTCCATCTTTCTTCTCTTCTCAAAAACACTGAAGTGCCTGTCAAAACTACTGTTAAATATGCATGAGAGTGGTAACATTTGGTCGAGTGTATTCTCTCAAACACACATTCACAAAGGCTGACTGACATTTGGGTGTATTTGCAGATGGGTGGGTGTGTTTGCATGCCAAAGGCATGAAAATCAATAATTCGCAATTACTCAGTGTTTACATTCGAGGTTCAGCCAAATGACCACATTAATGATCACCTTGGCCATTGTTGTAGTGTGTAAGCGAACATGGATGTAGAAATGCTCGAGCCTTGAAGGCATGACTCAGAACACTCAAATCAGTTGACACATTAGAGCTACATTGTGAAATTTTAGCACACTCATTCACAATTTCCGGCATCTTGAGAAATATTTCATTGTGGAATTCAACATAATTACTTTCCAAAAAAGTACTGGTAGCATTAAATCTTAATAAGTCTTACTAAATTAAAGTGACTATGTGTCATTGTGATCACAACCCCTCTCACAAAGTGCACCACAACAAAATGTGACCTCTACATTTAACCCATCCACACACGAAGCAGTGGGCAGCGATCAACATCGCCCTTTGCTCCCCCCTTTTCTGTTTGGTCTGAGCGAAGCTTAAGTAGCCGCCTGCTGCATACGGCTGGGGTACGGTGAGTTGGAGCCCACGTCTGCTTCTAGAGACCATTTCCCTTCTCCCTGGTGGCTGTTGTTCTGACTGTATGCCTGGAGCACCCCCCAGCTAGCATTGGATGGACTCCCTGACGGCAGAGGGCCGGGGAGGTCCTTGACTGGCTTGCTTATGCCGGACGGCTAGTTGGCCTGCACCTGCTTCCAGGGGTTCCTTCCCTGAGGCTAATGCGCAACCTACTGTGCAGGACACTAAGGATACCTACAAAGATGCTAAAAATCTTAGTTGCTAACTAGTAGTTAGATCTGTAAAAAGCAACTAGTTGTTGCCTTCTGTTCCTAGATGTAAGTTACTATTTTTATTATCAGTTACAAGCTGATGTAGTTTATAGCTATATGGTCACAAAAAACACATTCCACTTTAAAGGTGCCATAGAATGAAAAGTAATGTTTAGGCTTATTTATATTTATGCCCCAAAATGTACATAATCCAGCCCATGTTCAAGCTCAGGAAATATTTAGGACCTCCACAGCTACAGCTTCAAAAGTTTAGCCAGTATGGTGCAGACGTAAACACATCCATCCATCCATCCATCCATTTTCTAAACCGCTTCCTCCGTTTCCGGGTCACGGGGAAGCTGGAGCCAATCCCTGCTTACTGCAGGCCTAAGGCAAGGTACACCCAGGACAAGAGGCCAACCCTTTGCAGGGCAACACACAGACAGACAACCATTCATACACACACACCTATGGGCAATTTAGAACATCCAATCAACCTACTGCAGCCTTTGGACGGTGGGAGGAAACCCACACGAGAGAGCTTGCAAACTGCACAGAAAGGCACCCGTGGCCGACCCGGGGAATTAAACCCAGGACCTTCTCGCTGTGAGGTGACAGCGCTAAGCACTGATGTCCCCACATTTCATACGCTACACAAGAAACTGTACCATTAACAGGCAAATGAAGTTGATGTTTATCCTAAAAAATTGCTGTTCCTAAGCATCAGGCTCAAACATATAAGGTTTTATCCCTAAATGATACATTGTTCCTCTTGGATAGCTTCAGCAATCTCTGTAGACTGCTTTGCTTCTGCGCAGGCACATGAATGTAAGGCTGCACTGTAAACCAGCTAATCAAAACAGAGCTTATCAAAATATTCATGAGCACTCCAAATAAAGTGAAACAGCCTGTTGTGCTCTACCGCTGATTTATAGGGTCGTAAATATGCCTGCAAAACTGCTACCCGCTTAAAGTCACATACCTTGTATGAGAGTGAGTGAGTGATTATTTGTCATTGTGAACACACTTATTTTAACAATAAAAAAAAGGGCAGTGGTGGCCTAGTGGTTATGAGACCTGAAAATTGCAGGTTCGAGTCCTGGCCCGGGCACCAATGAGGTACCGTCCCACTACACTGCTCCCCGGGCGCT
>JBBPDA010000081.1:21236306-21264785 GCA_037974385.1 Arnoldichthys spilopterus | reverse complement strand
TCAGCTTCAGTTTAAGACATCAAATTAACAATAACAAAGGACAGTCCCACTTCCCTTATTGTAAGTGGAATTTTATAGAATTGTCATACACAGTTGATTAAATCTGCAACATGGAACAAAAATGTTGCTGTTCTGAGAAGGTAAATACATCATGGGTGTTTAACTTGTCACTCTTTCCCCACTTGTAGCTTAAATGCACAATAAATGAGGTTTAAAATGAGTTAAGTCAAACCCAACACTACTAGTTAATGTGTGCAACTAATTAATAGTTAGTAACTATTATTGTTATTAATTGTTCACGTTGAAATTCCCTTCTCAACAATATGTGGACCCAAATCTGCAAACACACATGAGCTCAAACTTATCCTCAACAAAATGTCTAAATATTAATTCAGTCATTTTATTTGTTGGCAAACAACTTTCACTGTTACAACAAATATTAGTTATGAGTTCATTCAATTTAGAATGCATATGAAAAGAATAAATAATAATTCCATAGATATAATAATTATAATAACAATATTGATGGTAATAATAATAATCTTAATGATAAAAAAAGGTCTCAGTGCCGATCAGATTTTTAAAATCTCTCCGCTCCTCTACCGACGATCCGACGATTCAGATCTGTGAAAGCACCTCAGGGAGATAGGTATGCAGACAGTTTTCTCTGGGAAATGAAAGGAAGTAGATGTGCAAGCTACAAGAAATCTCGTTTTGAGAAAGAGTAAACAGTAGATCTGAAAAAAAAGCCCATTTCCATTTTGTTTCCTCTCAAACAGAACTAAATTAGGTCCTATCTGATCAGCCTGCTCTTGTATTCTGAGAAAGCTTTTAAACGTTTTACACTCATTCCACTCAACCTTGTGGGGCACCTGTCCTTACACACAAGAACTTTTCCTTGTCCATCTTCTTGTCTTCTTGTATTCAAGACTGATCTGCCACATGACAATTCTTACACTAGATGATATTCACTTGGCCTGGCTTTAGGGCATCTGGTGAACTCCAGCTAAATCGGCCAGTATTCGAATCTGTGGTAACTGGAACAGGAGCAGCCGACCTGCTGTTCTCTCCGCAGTCACGTCTTTAGGACGTGATCGACACAGTGTGGAAACAGATTTGCATTGAGAACAAAATCATAGTGAAGATGCTTTTAAACAAGGAGAGTGTCTGTACTGTGTTATTTGGTTATAAATAAGGAGTGTGTGTTTGCATTTCTGTGTGAATGTGTGTATGCATGTGTGTGTGTGTGTGTGTGTGTGTGTGTGGGTTGGTCACTCCTAGTGGTAATAGAGAGGATAATAGTATGGAGGACCAGCACAGTTTCTGGATTGGTCTAAGTTCTACACAAACACATACGCAGGGAAAAGTATATCAAAAAAATGTGAGACGCATATGATCATATGCAATGCAAGGGGGGTCTGTACATTTTACATAGAAATCTGTCCCATGTCTTTGTTATTAGTGCGTATTACCTCTCAGTAACTGTTATTATCACAGAAAAATAACTGTAAGAAAAGAAGACGCTCCCTCAAGTTCCGCAAGATAAGATGCTTCTTTGTGATTTCATACTCGGAAACGTTATTGGTGCTAAACAGGAAGGAATGTGTTCACTGTTAAAGTCTAGAGAATTGTGGGTGTTTTTGTGGGAAGAAGATTACAGTTCAAGGTTTAAGGTCCAGGTTGATGTCTTATCAACGTACATAATTATCTAAAATGACAACTAGTCTGTCGCTATCAGTTCGTATGCATTTTGACACTGGGGCAATCCGTAAAGAGCTTGAAGGATACCCAGACAGCTTTCAGACAAACATCTTTATGGGGCAAAGTAATGCAGGGATGAACTTTTTCACTGACTGAAATACACAGCTCCTGGTGGCCACCATGTCCACCACTGAGTTCTATCCCAGTCACATCCGACAGGTCAGTTTGCAGAGCTATTCAAAATGGTGGTTTGACAAAAAAAGGTGTCTTTCAAGCCCGTCACTTCAACTTTCTGTTGAAGCTGGGGGTTGTGTATGGCAGGTACACAAACCACATTGAATTTGCTCATTGAAGATGGTAACTGGTACTAGTACTGAGATCAGTTACTGGCCCTAACAGGTACTGGTTGCTAGTGCTAACTTGTATCGGGTATTGGTCTTCATTGGTACTGGGTAAGTGAGCTATCTGGTTATCAGTCTCGTCATTAGGGATCTATCAGTGCAGTAGGTAGTGGTTTTCCCGTGCCTTGTGCATTGCATCATCACACGCAGCTCTATAAGCTCGTGACCAGGTGCGAGGGGTCTTGCGGTTGCTCCTCAGGGGAGGATTCGTCCTTTTCGGGCGGTGCAATGAAGCCGTCGCTGCCGCCCCGGCCCATCTGGTAATAGCTCTGCAGTTCCTGTATGTGGTTGCGCGACCCAAGGTTCGGCATGCTCTTGTAGTACACGTCGTCTGTATCCACAACAACCCCTTTGCCATTGGCCAGCTGAAGCTGCAGCTCGCTCCCTTCTTCCTCCTCCTCTTCCTCTGCCTCGTCGTCATCATCCTCGTCGTCGTGGAGACCATTAATGAGGTCTTCCGTGCCACGCGGTAGGTCAGTGAGAGTGGGCATGCTGGTGTACACAGTGTCTCTTAAGGGGTTTAGCGTCTCGTTGGGCAGAAGAGGAAAGAAACTTTCGCTGTTGTCCTGCGGCAGGCGCCGGTGGGTAGAGAATGTGTGCAAAGTGGGCGGGGCATGGCCGTCAGGGGGTGGCGGCCTGGGAGGCAGGAGGGGAGCCTGCGACTCTTCCCGGATTATCTCCAGGCTAAGGCCGCCTCCACCGCCGCTGTCATCGTGGCGATGGAAGGCACCGGGGTTGTCCAGCACCATGACATCGTCCTTAGCCACACCTCCATTGGCCATATGATTGCTAAGCTTGACGCCGGGGTTTCCCTGGCGCTCTGGTGCACTCAGGTATGGGGCGGAGTAGTTGGCCGTCAGCTCCTTCAAGATTTTCTTCTCCAGAGTGGTGGGTGGCTCGCTTCCTCTTGAGCTATAGGTTAAGTAGTCACCTGCCGCCATGCCATAGCTGTTGCCGTGGTTTCCGTTGAGCGGCAGCGTGTCCATGACACTGGAGTCACGTGCGTTGTTCAGCATGCCCTCTGGAAACACAGGATGAGTCATGATTACATAAGGATTTTTCAGAGGCGACAATTTTGTCAGCTCTACCAAAATGCTTTGCAGATAAGTGACAATGATCCACCGTATAACTTTCAGCCATCTGCGAAAAAGTCCACACGATACATACACCCTCAATCTCTTAATAGCAGGAAAGCAGCTCTTATGATTGCTGGCAAAACCTTCTTGGGTTTGGTCAAAAAGTGGTCATCTTTTTTTTCTAACAGAATTTCAAATATCTTTTGCCCATCAATGTAAATTTTAAAAACTGACCTGTTACATTAATTTCCTTTCAAATGTCCATTTCCACCATTTTAGTGATATGACAGTTACTGTACCTACATATGCACTGAAAAGGGCCTGTACATTTTTGAAGAAATTTCAGTGAATCTTTACTGTGGAACAGCCTTCATGACACCTATTTAAACCTTTCAAGACAAATAACATAACACCTATACAGACATTTATAAAGGGTTATTCCAGCAAGTGTCAGCTCATGACAATGGCTGAGGGGACATGAGATCAAAATGGACTATAAATGCATTAACACGACAGCTGGCTGTTGTTAGAATAAGCCTTTATAAGTGTTTACCTCAGTTGTAGGTGTCGAGTAGCCTTACAAAAGCTATCCTTTTAGTAGTGTTACTAAAATGTCTTTATTAAGTATTAACTGCCTCCATGTCTTTATTAATGTTTATTACAGCTCAGTAACTAACACCAAAGAATGCTGAGAGTGATCCATCATGTATACTTGCAGCAGATAAACGTATCACTGAAATGACCCACATACAATACCTTTTAACCTGATTACTTACTGCCTACCCAAAGTCTGACACACACGGTATTTAATGTAAATGCTTTTATGACATTATATCTAAGACTATTATTAAAATACTTGAATGCTGATGATATGGCACCAAAGCGACTTTATGAAAGATGATATCTAATAGGATATTGCCTAAACTATGTAAATTCTGAAGGAAAACAGCAAATTTAATGGCAGTGCAGAGGAGGAGGGAGGAAAGGAGGGAAGAGAAGAGGAGAGGAGTGAAAAAGACAGAAGAGGAGAAATGGTGGTGGAAGAGAGGAGTGAGAATTGAAAATGTAGGTAATAAAAAGAAAATGAGTCATACTTGAATCTCTGTAGGAGGCTGCACATCAGCATGGACGGAAAGAGAGACAGAGAGGGAGAGAGACAGAGACAGAGAGGGAAAAAAGAGATAGAGAGAGAAAGAGCAGAGTGGGAGACAAAAAGAGAACGAGTGATTACACAGAAAATGTTTATGGTATGTACAGAGAGAAAGAACACATACACAGATGCACAGCAGAAAAGGCTTTATAATTTCTTATGTAATGCACAAAACTCTAGCAAACATTCCTGTAATGTACAGTTACTTTGCAAAGCTTAGAAACTGCAGTTATTGTTGCTCATAAAAGCACTGGGTTGTATTATGTCAATAATTTCTTACTCACAGCACGGTCAGAAAGTCACAGAAATTCTGTGAATGCTACATTTCCAAGCAAAAGAAGATTTATGTTTGTAAGTAAAAAAGAGCTAATCAATTATGATTTGAATTTGCTAAAAAGTTATCGTCCTTTATGTTGAATGTTGTTTTGCAGAAAGAAAGCCACATTTGTCATGGTATTGTGAATAAAAACCGATACATGTTGAAACAGAATGTAAACTGAATGTGAATGTAATACTAGCTAAGATTTTTTAATTATTTAATTATTTAAATAACTTACAAACCCTGGAAAAGGACATTCTGTTAATTCTCTCAAACCTTTATTTAACTGACAAAAGTACAAGAAAAATATTTAGGTTTTCACTCACCACCTAAAATGTATTTTAAAATGTGAAATGTTGGGACAGACGTTTTTTTATACTTACTAATCTTTTAGGAACTGGGGATACTAATTGTTGCAAGTGGAATTTTTGCCCATTCTTGCTTCTCACAAGACTTCTCAATAGTCAAAGATACACCATGCATTATTGACAGACACATCAAGCACATGCACAAAGCCACTGGTGAATGAGGCTTGTGCAGAATGAGGCTTGTGGAAATATCCCAGGAATATCTGGGAAAAGACATCACTCTGAAGGCAGCATATGTCTCTCAGAAATCCCATTATATAAGTCTGAGCAAATGGTACCTTCACATATGTACGTCTCCTAGCCCTGATGCATCTATGTAGCATGATAGATTTTGCACCTATTGCTGATAAAAGTCTTAGATAGTCTGTTATGTTTTGGCATCTGGAACTCAAGTTTCTTTTCTCAAGAAAACAAGCTGCAATGTGGACTCATCTCACCACAACACATGATTCCAGTGTATTTTAGTCCATGTGAGAAGAGCCTGGATCTAGAGAATTTGGCAGCATTTGTACATATCATTGATGTATGGATTTCTTTTTTTGTTTTTTTTCTGGTTGCATTTTTGATGCAACGGCAGACTGTGTTAAGAAACAATGGTTTTCAAAAGTACTCCTGACCCCAGGAATAATAGTAGTAATAGCATGCAGTGCCTTCTGAGGGCACAACGGTCATTCAACAGTGGTTTCCAGTCTTGCCCTCACAGACTTTATACAGTAATTTCCCTAAAACTTACAGTGCACAAATACAATATTATGTACAGTAGATGACCTGCATTCTTTGCAGTCTTGCACTGAGTAATGTTCTTTTAAAATTGATTGATTATTCTCTCAAGAAGTTTGGTACAAAGTGATAAACTTTGACCCAACCTGACTAAGATGATCTTTGCTTGCAATGACTGAGCCTTTGGTGAAAGCTCCTTTTAAACCCAATCATAATGCCCTCACCTGTTATTATTTCATGATCTGCATATTTTAGAATGTACAGTGTACTCTTATTCTCTTATGAGGGTACTTTGAGTGTGTACAGGAATCCAATTCAAGATGTTTTTTGCAAAATGCAATTAAGTTGGTCATTTAAAACATAACGTCATTTCTTTGTACAACTTTGTACAACTTTTACTTTAATATTTAAACTTAAATGTGTTAAATGCCTATAATTTTTAAATGTTTTTATTTTACTTAAAAGTTTGCACTCTCAATCAAATAATGTGTTGATTTTCTAAGTTAAAATAAGTACACATCCTTTAAAAAGAATTAACTTAAATGCAGTATTTTCTGTAGTTTTTATTGCACAAAGTTTATTAGTTTTTTTGTTATTTGATGTAATATTTTAGAAAAATTTAAATGTGACATTATTTTTGTACAGGCCAATATGTTAAATTTAGTAAATAAAGAGTAATTGTGTATTAAATTGAACATAAACCTGTTCTTGTAGAGGGACTTTTAAAAGCTTGTCATTTGATGAGGGGTGTTAAAACCTTTGCATCAGATTGTTGGTACAATGTTAACGGAATGGAGGCCTATAGCAAAACCACAGTAACTCTGGATTTCTAATGTTTTTTGGGTTCTGAAAGGGTTGTGTCATTTTGGATGCAACAATGTAGCACATATGCAAATTTTCAGCTATTGCATGCAAAGAAATGCACACACTGGCAAGATAACGAGAATGACAGATATGTATTATGCATTTTAATGTAGGTGTATTTTTATGTTAAAATATTTGTATAGCAGATTTGTGTTAATTTAGGCCCTGAACAACATTGTGTGGCTGAATCAAATTTTCAACAGTAAAGCAGTGCACTTGCTCTAAATATAAATATTTTGGCAGGGGGGTGGAGCTACCTCTAAGTCTTTGTGGTATTGGTTTCTGTAAATTACCTATTATTTTTCTTATTTTTCATCAGTTCTCTTAATGAAAAATGTTTCTGTGTTAACATATGCTAAATTCCCACTAATGGTTTGGTCTGAATATATTTTAGATATTTGTAATATGATCGTGTTTAGTGTTCAAATGTTCCAGTCTAGGTAAATAAAGGCTGTGCGTTATGGTTATTGTGGGTGTTTTTGTGTATTGCAGACAGTTTCAACAGTTGACAACTTTTGTCATTTAATAATGAACATATTCATGACAAAACATTGAGTTTAGAAATATATATATTATATTATTGTGATGGCAGTTTAATAAGATCAAACCTTTTTTTTCCCATACTGGGGCTAAGTCTCAAATAGCTCCCTATTCTCTACATAGTACTCTACATAACAACGAATAGCTCTGTGGTTCTGGCACTAGGGTATAATAATTTTAGCAAAAAGCTATTTTAAAAAAGCCATGGCTATTTAAGTGTATGATTAATCAGAAGTTGCATATATGATGTATGGACCATTTTATAGTTTCATTCACTGTAAAATTTTAACACAATGTAAAAACCATCTGGTGTTTTAAAATGAAATGACAAATGAAAAAGGACAAAAATGAAGCTAAAAGGTTTTGTTCTGATGGAAGCAATAATGAGGTATATGCAATATATGGGTGTTCCTATATTTTTTGTTTTGTGTGTGTGTGTGTGTGTGTGTGTGTAAGAGAGAGAGAAAGAAGCAAACCTTGCGTGTTGAACATGTTTGCAGACGGATTATTGTACACAGCAGACTCTCCCAGCAGTGTGTTATAAGGGTTAGTGCCATGAGGACGCAATAGTGCGTTAGAGATGAGATGATTAGCCATGGTACCTACAACACATACACACACAAACACACACAAAGACAGAGAGAGAGAGAGAGAGAGAGGAAAAGAGAGAAAGAGAGAAAGAGAAAGAAAGACAGAGAGAGAAACAGAGAGAAGGAGAGAGAAGGAGAGATAGAGAGAGATAACCGGCAGATGGTGATAGAGAAAAGAGTGAAAATAAATGAAAGGAACAAAACAGAGACAAAGAGGAACAGACAAAACAGTTAGAACAATTCAGACATAAGACAATAAAATCTGCACACCCTTCTGTGACTCAAATGAAGCATCTCATCAGATACACGTGTGAAATATCGGACAAATGCAACTGCACTAGGATTCAAATTGTTGTAATACTGTCCAGCAGACAATACAAAGCATTCTTTAAGTGATGGCACAGAAGTAGCACTTTTTGTTCTCAAAAGAATCATGTTTAAAAAAGGTTTTAAAATGCTTAAAAAGGACCTTTACATAAAACCTGATTGTTTATAAAGCAAACAGATATAATGCAATTTCCTTCAACTGTATAATTATGTGGGCAAAACCGTGGTGCAGTGGTTAGCACTGTCGCCTCACAACTAGAAAGTCCTGGGTTCAGCCTTGGGTGCTGTTCCAGGTGCTTTAGTTTCCTGTGTTGCCCTGTGATGGGTTGCCCTTCTGTGCCCATAGTCAACTGGAATTGGCTAAGCCTTCCCCATAACAGCTCTCATATAGCATTGAGCAAAAGAACCCTTTTTAGTAACAAGAGACTTGCAAAGCTTGGTATATGTTTATATGCATTCAGTTGATGTAGTGGTTAATGATGTTCCACAGAAATTACAAATGCAATGTGGAACACTGTAGTGCCTTCAACCTCCTTCCAACATTTCTTTCAATTTTAGTAAAAGCCTAAAACCACTTTGACATTCCATGATCCAGCCACAAATCAGGTTGCTACAGGTTTTACAGAATCCAAAAGTCCCTTTCAACCCAATCGAGATACCTACATTTAGAATTTACTTATTACTCAAATGATATTAATTTCATACAAAACTAAACATACACAATGTAATTATGGATTGGTAATAGTGTTACGTTGAACAACTGTTAGCATGGTTGCAAATGTATCCCTAGTTTGCATTAGCTGCACCAGAGTCTGGCTTTGCAGCCTAGCATTTTTAATGGGAAATGTTACATAACAAATTTCAAAGTGAACTACATATTCTCATTAGGTCGCATGCCGTTTTTACCAGTGTTCTGTAAGTCTTGTTCTTTCTAGTAGCTGCTACGAATGAGTGCAATTGTTTGACAGATCAGAGGTTAATTAATCAGTGAATCAAAGAAAAGCATACCAGTTTATTATCAGCAAGCTAAGCTACTGAGCTCTGCTTTGCCTTCACTTTATGGTTGAGCTAAACCCTAGCAGAACGAAGCTCAAAAGAAAAACATCATCTTAGTATTCAGATCTAACCAAGACAGGCAGAAGTTTGATGGTTAGCAGAACACACACACATACAACAGATGTCCAATGCATTTGGACTGCAAGGGGATTCAGTGTCAGCAAGTTGGAAAAGTGGTTTGATGCTGCTCCAGTTTCTTCCACTGCCTTCCCCAGAATGCACGCACACACACACACACACACACACACACACACACACACACACACACACACACACACACACACACACACATCATTTTACCGCATGCTTTATTGCTTTTATTCTCCACTCTTAAAGAAGTGATTTAGCAAAAAAAAAAATCAATCACCACTTACCCCATGTAGTCAGTCATGTTTGGAGTTCAAATGTTGCTTCTTTAGTTTAGAACTAAAGCTACTAGTCTAACAATGCTAACCAACAGTGGAAGTCAATATTCACCCAAATCCTTTCTGTTAATACGTCCACAAGACATCCCTCTATAAAAATGAACAAAACATCACCATGCCTCTGGGTAACAGCCCTGGTGTTGTCTGAAATGGCTGCCCGTAGTGGTGAAATTCTGTTCATTTTTATAGTGCTCAGTGAAAAGTTCTGGAGATATATTTACAGAAATAATTAAGCGACTATTGATGTCTGGTGCTTGTTAGAAAGCCTTGTATCTTCAGATCTAAACTAAAGGAATTTGGACTTTTTTTGATTTTTTGTAAACCTATTCATTTGCGAAAGAGCAGCAGCTCAAGCGAAGGAAGAATTTCTATGAGTTTCACTTTTTTTTTGTTTTCTGGATTAAAATAAAAAGCAAAACAAATATGTGATGCTGTAAACAGTGTTTTAAGCAACGGCTTAATTAAGTTCTTGTGCGTTGTTCAGTAAAGTTTAAATTTAACTCTTAAAAGGCGTAACCACAATCCAATAAGCATAAATTCATTGACCCATGACCTGTATTACTGCATAATTGCAAGTCTCTTACATGAAATCACTAATAATTATATTATTTGTTGTAATAATGCACAAAATACACTATTTAGACCATGTTATAGATGATTGCACTTCAATAGTCATTTACATCTTAATATTATTAAATAGCGTTTAATGCCATTTTAATTTAATTTTAAAGTAACTTCTAGTGTTTATTGCTTTAGAGTTACTAATAGTTTAATAAACCACAACTCTTTCATGATGCCTACCCTATTTCAAATATAGTTTTACTCTTTCTGACTAGAAGGTAATATGCACTAAAACAGGTTTTAAATAAGCTATTTAAAATGAATTATAGGTTAAACAGGCATAAACCACAACATGCTATCTTAATTCTATTTAAGAGTACTTATACAAAATTAGAAAAAGTCATTGGTGGCAAACGGACAGTATGTTCTTAACAACACCTCTTGACCAAAAAAATGTTTTTAAATTTGAAAGAATTTGATTTGAAATTCATGAAACATTTTTCTTTCTGCAATTTTTCAGCCAATGCCACTGAAGAAGACCATTTGATTAACCACCCCTAGGCAAAGTGGGTATGAGACCACTGCTCTAAAGTGAAGATCATTTCATGGATCGTGTTAGCCAAAAACATGAAAGCTAGGAAGTTGCAACCCGTGTAAAATCATGACTAAGCCTTCAGTTTAGACCATAGACCATAGACCATCACAACAAGGTCAAATTACACAGAAAAAAAAGCCACATTTGTTCAATAATGCTAATTTTTGCAAGTGCCACCTAAGGTAAAAGAATTATAAGAAAATTAAAATTAAAAAAAAGATGGTTTAAAACCATCAGATGGTTTTGTCCATTCAAACATGAACATCTCAAATTTGTAAAAGATATTCCTTGTCTAATTTGAAGCTTATAAAATAGACACATATATTGTATGCAACATTTTTAAAGTGATTCTTCAATTCCTCTATGGGAATTTCTGCTGTTTTGCTGCTTGCTGCTGTTACCTAGGGCTAGAGTGATGTTTGCCCCTTAAAAGATTAGCCCATCCCATTGCAAATAAAAACATGATTGGTTGACTCCACTTTCAGTTCCTAATTACTTGTCCGCCGCTCTGGATAAGAGCATCTGCTAAATGCTATAATTGTAAATGTAAATGTAATCATACTGGTTCTAAATCTGGCACTTTAGGCCTCCAATCCAGCACCTGAAGTGTTAACCACTGGAGAAGCTACTACAATGTACCCAGATACCACAGAAAATATTCAGCTTGGATAATTTTCTGTTGGGCTTCTTAAGAAGTTAACCCTATTGTCTCTAACCAAAACGTAACAATGAGACAATTAGTAAAAGTAAAAGTAATTTGTTAATACAAACATAAATCTACTAAATAATGAGAAAGAAAAATACTCATTGTTCTCTGAAGGCCTAGAAGGCCACAGCAGGTCCCCTTGCATGAATTCTTGAGGGGTTTTCAATCATTTCTGTCAATCATCCTATTGACATGAGATGTAATTGTGTCTACATTATATATTTCACTCATATGGTTATGACACATTTGGAACTACTAAAGTCAACACATTACGTTTTGTCAGTGTGAAAGTGAGTGAGTGTGCATTACCTCTGTTTAGAGTGGCTGAGCTGTTAATATCTCCTGTGATGAAAGATGATTCGGACTGTTTCCTGACAGTGTCATTCCACATCCTCCGAATACGACTCTGAGAAAGAGAGAGAGAGAGCGAGGAAGATGAGTATTAATATCAAATTGTGAATCAAAACTGGACAAATCCTGCAGGATGGCTAAAAATATCTGCATTTCAGTGGCATATTTCAACAGCATTTCAAAACTGACCACTGACCATTCCTTTTAGTTTTTTTATGTTGCTTATGTTTCATGGGTTAACATATATAATTATGATTACTTACTGTGTGCAGAAAAATGGCCTGCAGTCAGCAACAGTCAACAAACTACATGTCCTGATCTCTCTCTAACATTTCAAAGGGAAATCTATTTTATACCCAATCTAATTGCTACCTGCTATAGCATTTAGTCAGATACTTTAATTTCACTGCATTTCCCTGTACTTAGAAAAGACATGAAAATGTTTTGACAAAAGAAATGAAAACAGTTTGACTGGAGAATTACTTTAGCCAATGGCAGTTCCATGAATAATGTTTTTAAATACATGTCTACAGTATATAAAGCAAATTCAAGACTACAAACATGCAATTCTGATAATACAGGTCTTAAGATGATATTGACTGTAAAACTATTGTACAAAAGTTGTCCTTATGAATGAATCATACTTCAAGTAGGAAGTTAATAAATGTACAACAGATTATTGTTTTAGCCAAAGAGCTTACAGAGCATTTAGCAAGCTGGCTAAGTCATCACAAACAGTAAAACCAAAAGATAAATAAAATAATAGTGCTATTAATTATAATGATGTCAGCCTCCTGACTGACTGCTTATCATGCATTCTGTTTTTATGTGTTTATATATAGCCAGTGTAGAAAAATGTTAAAAAGTTTATGCATAGACCACACATGAACAACCAGTGGTTTTCTGCAGCAGAAGCTCTATGACAGGACTTTTTATTAAAGGAAACACATCAGAAATGCTACAAACAAGGTAAAATATTAAAATCTGTTACAAAGATGGAAGTTTTAAGTAAGCATGTTTAATCTAGAAAGGAGAAAAAATCTCCACTTATTCTGAACAACACCTGTGTCTCTGTGTTAGGGTGTTGGTGTTTACTTGTGAGTTAGTAGGGTAGCGTCCAGGTGTCCGAGCTGTGCTGGTCTTGTTGGAAGTGGCGATAGTTGACTCCACACTCTTTCCACTGCAGCAGTGTGTACGGAGGCACCTGCCATACTCCTTACGCACCTAAGCACACACACATATGCACAGAATGTGTCTTTTCCAATGATACATGGATAGCAGTGTGAAAATTCTTGTGACAAAATAGAAGATTATGCTATGATGTTAGCGTATTCACTTAACCAGTTCCAGGCCACACCATGTATTTATAGTAACCATCCAAACCTGCTTCAGCTAATCAATCCTTCATGAATTAAATGATGTGCCGCTGATGGAATTAAAACAAGTTCACACAGAGGCTGGAGTGCTCTGAAAAGTGAGTAACTGAACCAAAATGCATTCTTCTAACACTAATAAGACACTAAGAACTTATTAAGAACTGAAAACACATCATTGTTGTTCCTTCTTACTTTATTTAGGTTCATTTATATTTATTCTAATTATACCTTATTGTAATTATGTATTAATATTTTAAAAATGTTTTAGTATATTTTTATTATATATGTAATTTATAATGTTGTTGCCCTGCGATGGGTTGGCCTCCTGTCCTGGGTGTACCCCGCCATAGGCCCGCAGTCAGCTGGGATTAGCTTCAACTTCCCCGTGAGCCGGAAACGGAAGAAGAGGTTTAGAAAATGGATGGATGGATGGATGGATATTTATAATGCATTATAATTATACCTAATCTATTTATACTGTTTTAAAATGGGACATTTTCATGGCTGCCTAACATTTTTACATGCACTATACTTTTAACACTTTACTGAAAAGTGCAGCACTTATAAAGCTAAATTTTTTTTGTGAATATTTGTCATCTTGAACACACTTAAGCACCACAACGAAATGTAACCTCTGCATTTAACCCATCACACACGTATGCGTGGAGCAGCAGGCAGCTATCAACAGTGCCCGGCGAGCAGTGTTGCTCAAGGGTACCTGTAGGTCCCAAGGGCAATGTCCTAATCACTAGGCCACCACTGCCTCACGACCCATGCCCCATGACATATGCCTTTCAAGGCAACTGATATGAGCCTACATAAATATCTATAAAGGCTTATTCCCAGCAAGTGTCAGCTGCTGTAAAGCAATAACAAACTGACAAAAGGAATAAGTGTTATAAAAGTTGGTATGTTGGTTTATGTCAAGTGTCATATAAGCATTAAGAACAAAGCTCTTTAAAACCACAGTGCAAAACGTTCTGTAAAGTTGACGTCTGGCAACCAGTTCAACTCTCTTCTTGAATCTTATGAACATAAATGATAGTTAGCATGTTGGATGACCTTTCACTGTCATAAATGCAGCCCTAGTGCATGGACACACAGAGACACAGGCACAACCCCCACACCCCCTACATGCACACATGCACACACAAATACACACGAAAGCCTTCCCAGCCTCAACTAAGCTATTAACCACCAGGGACTCGGACTGCATGGTTGGATCCAAAAACTTCTACTCCAGCATTAATGTCCCTTATCAGAATCTCACTCCCTTATGCACTCGACATAATATGGCTGTGATTGCTTTTTAACGAAGTTAAGATGGGCGTCATGTTATTGTTTGTGCAGCTGTTAAAAGCAACCATACATGACCTGCCAGGAAAATCTCAGCATTTTCTAAAGCCTGTCTCAGCGGACGAATCTATTCACCAACACGCCCCAGAAGACTCTAAACAAGCAACAGTGCAGGTCAAAGTCGGAGAAGATTGAGAATTTATGGGCTTGGCTTGAAACGATTACTGCCTCCAAACCCCAAAACTCTAATAATGTGCAAATGGAAGCCAAGAATAACCCGTCTACATATTCAGGACAAAAGGCTCGGTTTGTTCTATGGGAGGATATTTATTGTATAACGAGGCTTAAACGAGGGGAAAATATTAAGCAGAATCAATATTCTCACTTGAACTGACTACCTGATTAACAGTTGGTAATATGCGAGTAATGACATGCCAAGCAGATCTTTGCAGTTACAGTAAAAGCTAATAGATGGTTTGCATAATTTTCAAATTTGTTGTTTGTGCTTTATTAGTAAGCAAAAGTTGTAATCCTAGGTTGCCAAATAAAAGCAGACTATAGTGGTGTTCACACCATAAGCCACAACGCTCAGGTCAGATTCTCCTTCAGTGGTTTTCACTTTTCCCTGGAATAAGGTGAATTAAAATGGCCCATGAAAAACTTCAGCTCTAAGAAGTTGCAGTCAAATGTTGACAAAGGTTTTAATACAACTGTTGAACCTGAACAAATACCACATCACCTGACCTAATGTGGTGTGATCACCATTTCTGTTTAGTCTCTGAAAACAAGAAAACTATTCTGGCAGTGGTTTAAACTCTTCTGGCAGCAGATATTGATATTGGTCATGTGATAAATCTACCAGAAATGACCAGCTGTAGGGTAGCAATTTTTATAGTATGACAGTTTTCTGACTTAGCTGACGAGAGACTGTACAAACAGCTTTTCAACTACAGAAGATGATGGTCAGTGATGTGCCCCTGAGCATAGAAGTGTGATGAAATCAACATGAATCCAATCTTATCATGAAACAAAAACTCAGAATATCTGCATAAATATAAAATAAAAGCTGATCTGTAAAAAACAGGTAAACACAGAAACATGAACTTGACCAAGACTCACAAAAAAACAATGCAGAACATGGGGTACCCAGAAAACAAAAAGACTTGTGAACACTTAGGACAAGGTGGGGCTAAGGCAGGCCACACAACAGGTTACAGACAAAGCCACATGGGTACAACATGAGACTCATGGATCAGGTCTAGGAAAAACACAAAGGCATAGAAACAAGCCAAGACCACGGCCAACTTCACAACAATGTTGTGGATAATACCTAGTGTCTTTACAATGCAAAGTGCATAAATATTTTTTTATGACTGGTGTAAACATGTCTACCTTCTTTTGAAGGATGCAGTGAAAGATTAAGATGAACATGCTCTGCAGGGAGTTGAAGACGGTGAAGAGGTAGGCCATGATCATGGTTTTTTCATTGATGTACATTAGTCCAAAAGCCCAAGTTAGGCCCAGCAGACAGAGCAAAGCTATATCTCCTATCACCCATGACCTGAGAGAGAGAGAGAGAGAAAGAAGGATAAAGCCACAGCAACAGGACAGTTTTGAACTGAAACGCATTAAAAACAGAATGTTTTAAATATACAACCAACATTAATGAAATATTAACATCAGGAGAGAAACAGAAATAGAGGAAATAGGTGAAAAAAATTAACACAATTTTCCTTATCTCAAAATTATAAATAATCAGCAAAGACATATTTGTCTGAAGTTTGCTCCTTTTGTTCCCACTGGAGCTATGAGGCTGCTATTACTTTTTTATTGCTATTCAATGGAACATTTTCCAGTTTAATAGATAAAACTATTTCAAGATCAGAAAATAAACAAATATATCTAAGATTACTTAAAAAGTCAACACAGTTTGCAGCACGTATGTGATGGTTTTGGGAGGCAAGGGGAAAATTGTGTCAATTTAAATTTTGTTTTGCCAAACTACCTGTAAACACTTCAGGTAAAATTAAAATTTGTATTGGAGCGTAAAGTGAAAGAGAACAAGAAGGTAAATAAGAATACACACATACACTTAACATACACATACAATCAGAGAGGAAAGGCAGTCAAATGTATACAGTAGGGTCCAATAGTCTGAGACCTCAAGTTGAAATGATTTTACAAACTTTATTCCTGAAAAAAAGTTGTTTCCTTAATTGCAAAAAAAACTAATGATTTGTTAACTTTTAAGTTTTAACTGACAAAAATTTTCCAATGTTTCTACTGAATTTCTTTTACCGATTTTTTTGTAAATATAAACAAATGCAACACACTCAAGAGTTGGGACGAAGCAAAATAAGACTGAAAGGTTTATAGAAAATTTACGTTACACTGTTTTGATACATTCCACTATAAGCAGATGAGCTGCATACAGGTGAAAGGATCATGATTGGGTATAAAAGGACCCTCCATCAAAGGCTCAGCCTCTGCAAGCAAAGATGGGTCATGGCGCAACTGCCAAACATTGTCAGTTAGTTCAAAAAGAGCATTTCTCAATGCAAGATTACAAAAAACTGAGGTCTTTCATCATCTAAAGTACATAATATTGTAAATGATTTAGATAATCCAGAGTAATCTCAGTCCTGGTGGGACTAAGGGCAGAAACCTTTGAGCCTTCAGAAAGCACTGCATAAGAACAACATCTGTCATGGTATGTGGGTATGGCATGGGTCTGAAGGTCCTGCTGATGCATGGGCATACTTTGGGATTTTAGAGAGACATATTCTGCCATCAAGGGATCAACATCTTTTATCAAAGAAACCTATGGTTATTTCAGCACGACAACATCATGCCTCAGTCTGCACGAGCTACAACTGTGGTGCTTCGTAGATGTACAGTGTGCTTGTCTGGCCTGTCAGCAATCCAGACCGGTTTCAAATTGAGAATGTATGGACAGTGTTGCCAACTATCTTCTGAAGCTGAACATAGCTGAAGTTTACCCAAAAAAGTCGCTAAATGACGACACATGCTAATTTGCTTATAAATGACATCATGCCGCGTTGGCGTTCTGCCAAAAAATAAAAACAGGTGGTGGTCTTCGCTTTCTCCTCAATAACCAGCACTGCCCACATATGCACAGATCATTCCCCCTTTCCGAGTGTCGGGACTGACGGATGCAGAGCAGGCAGGGTTTCAGGCTGATTTGCAGGGAAAATTGACCACAAAGTTGTACAGAAAGTAGCTAAGGCTTGCCAAAAATGTAGCTTGATTTGTTGCTAGGCGCTTTTTGGAAAAAAAGTCATTAAGGGGGTCTAAAAAGCCATTAGAAATAGCGACAAAGTTGTAAAGTTGGCAACACTGTGTATGGAGCTTCATAAAGAGGAGAATCAGACAACAGCCACTACAGATGTTCGATTAGCTTAAGAATGGGCAAAAATTCCACTTGCGGAAGTACAGCAATTAGTCTCCCCAGTTCCAGTGTAAATAAAAACATGCAACACAGTGATTAACACACCTTTGTCTAAAGGTTTTGTTTTGGTGCAAAAGATTCTGATGAGCAGATCAAATCCATTTTACTGTGTTTCGTTTTTTTAATTTAAATTTGTAAACATTTTTTGTTGTTTATTTCTAGGTGATAATAAAGCAAAACCCAGATTTTCTGTGTAGTCTCAGACATTTGGACCCCACTGTTATTTTTTTCTTGGAATCTTTTTTCTTGTGGTGCTTAAGTATATAATTAAAATCAAAAATAGTTTGAGAATTTAAAAATATGTATGAAAAGTGAATTTATGCTGGAAGAACACACACACACACACTTTAGCACACACTGGCTGAGGAAAGAAACACGACCCCATTAATGACTTGAGCCAGTTTACTTTATGTAGGACCATTACAATGTTGGCACTTTAGCGGCTTGTATTTGGACTGGAACAATGGCAGGATTGGAATATAAACTATCTGCCAGCATGGGCCATTATTTGCTGGGAGTCAAATGTCCTGCTGGCTCCCGCCTTAATGTCTACTAGTCTGTACTTAGCACTGAGATTCACAACCATTTAGAAATGCCATTTACTCTTTAAGGTCATCCACGCACTCACACATTTGCGCGCACACACACAGGTACACGCAGTGTGCAAGTCATTTATACTGAGAAATGTGCTACTGTGACAAGCTGAAGTTTGGCAGTAAAGTAGGATCATTACAGAAAGGAAGAGAAAGACGAAGACATAGACAGAGAGAGGTCATTGACTAGAGACAGAGAGTGTATTATTGAAGTGCCATTCTTTTATAATGACAGATAAAGTGATTGACTACAATACTAAACAGGGAAACTGAAAAACAAGGCAGCACACAGATAGATTTAGAGTAGGGGTGGGAATCAGTAGACCGTCCATAATGAAATATGATATTTGAGCTATGAATTTTTGTGATTTTTAAAAAAATCATAATATCCTAAGCATTGTGATAGACATGTGCTATGCTTAGTACTGCAATGAGTACTAAGTACTAAGAACTGCAATACATATTGCAACATATTGCAATTTGTGATCATATGCTAAGTACTGCAATAGTGATGTGATAACTACGATTTGACATATTGAAATTTGTGATATGCTAAGAAAATTTTAGTGGCATGTGAATGTAGCAACAAGAGTCTAACAATAACTCTTATGATGACAGTGTTAGCAGTGGCTCTACAATGTACAATCTCATGGGCATCCGTTAAAAAAAGACCTAGTGTTCAACTGTCACAATGGCATGTCTCAACAAAGTTGGTGCTCTAATGTAGCCTAATGAAGTAGAACTGAAGTCTTAAAGGCCCTAATGTGAATTCCCTCTTCATTGCTGGTAGTGCTGCCAATGGCTATTACCCACTATGCTATCCATGTTAATGCCACCACTGAGGCTTGGTGTCATAAAAAAAGAAAATTGTTACCTAAAGGAAAAAAAATTATGTTTGTATCAATACATGGTCCTTTATTTGAGCATACTGTTATATCGCATTATACATTTTTTTTCTCCCACCCCTACTTTACAGTGAGTTCAGAATTTCAGAGTCAAATTGAAACAACAAATGACTAGAGGGCTACACACTCCAATCAGAACACACACTTTTGAGAGAATACATTCTGATTGGTCAGGTTGCCTTACCGGTGGCCAGCTGTAACAAGGCATGCCTCAACAGAATGCTGAAATAATACAAAAAACAGAAAGAAATGGAAACAGATAGAAAGTACAGAAAAGACAGAAAGATGAGGCTGATGAATGATTCATAAATGTCATAAATAAACCAAAACAGGACTCAAGAGATGGAATACATAAACAAGCAGGAAGTAATAAATAAATAAATGAGCAACATAAACACACACATTTGATGATGATGGTATAAAATAGACTTTTTTTCTCTAGTATATATAATTTCACATTTAAGGAGAGAAATGTGAAGCAATAAGAAAGCAAAAACAAGAAGTTAAAACAGCTAAGTCAGTTCAGAAGAGAAACCACTGTGCTGCAATAACAAAGCAACTTCAGAACCAGTGCAATGAGGCACAGCTTGAACATAGCCAGACAGCACAATACCGTCAGCATGAAAGTCTGAAAGCCTTTTATTTTGAAGCAGTCCAAAAGAAAAATAAATTTCTGTATTTTAAGATATGGAAACAGTATGAAAATGTACAGTGTTTTACAAAAGTATGTTTCCAATAAATTACAATCTATATCCGTGGCTATGTTTTGTTCTCCTTTGTGGTGATTTTTCTTACCCTATTTTTCTTTCCAACAAATCAATTACAAGTCCTAAACATTCTCTAGCTCCACTTCATCCATTCACACATCAGCAGATTATGTCTGGTTATTTTTCTGTATAGTTTTCTTGTCTTAGATTTAGATTTAGATTTTATGGGGAGTTGCGGCCTTTGGTATCTAAAGGTCGCAGGTTCAAGTCCCAACCCAGGCACTACTGAGGTATCCTTGAGCAAGATTTTGTCCAACTACACTGCTCCCTAGGTGCTGTTGAAAGCATGTGCCCCATGTGATGGGTTAAATGCAGAGGTCACATTTTGTTGTGTTGCTTAGGTGTGCTCACAAATAGTTACTTCATTTAGTTTTCTCTTTTGCTATGTAACTTGTTTTAGTTTTAGTTGGTCTAATACACTTGTAGTATTACATCAACACGTGTCTTTTTTCTTGTGTTTCGGTCCTTCTCTTGTGCACCTATATCTAAAAGCTAAATGCTGAATCTGTCCATCCTTCTAGTCTGTCTCTCTAGACAACGTGAAAATTATGTACACACTGGAGTTAAGTAAACTCTTTTTCAGTGCACTACCTCCACCATGCTTCACATATGTAGCGGTAGAAGTCCTTCTCATTACGGTTATAAAAGTATACCCATATGTTCATGAAATCTAGTAGTGGTCTACAGGCTATTACACACATTGTAGCTGAATGAAGTTGACTTGTCTTTCTTTTATTTGATGCTAAGACTTTGTAAGCCTTTGTAAAGCCTTTAAAAATGTGTTTTAGTGCTCTAGCAATTTCCCTTCCTGTGATGTAGTGGTTTTTCTTACTGTAGATGAACATGTTATAATTAATTATCATTAACACCACCAGGGCCATTCCTTGGTATATAAGCTGTGGTGGGCAGTGGGGGCCCAGTGCTTGGGCAGTGGTGGCTTAGTGGTTAGGTCATTGCCCTTGGGACCCGAAGGTCTCAAGTCCTGGCCCAGGCACCATTGAGGTACCCTTGAACAAGGTACCATCCCACTACACTGATTCCCGGGCGCTGTTGATAGCTGCCCGCTGCTGCACGTGTGATGGGTTAAATGCAGAGGTCACATTTTGTTGTGGTGCTTGAGTGTGTTCACAATCACAAACAATCACTTTCACTGTCACTAAGGGCTCCAAAAATGTTTACTTATTTTCTTAATGAAATTCAATTCAATTAAATTCAATTTTATTCATATAGGGCTTTTTACAACGGATGTTGTCACAAAGCTGCTTTACAAAATCCAGGTATGCGCCCCTAATGAGCAAGCCAAAGTGATGGAGGCAAGGAAAAACTCCCTGAGCTAGAAGATGAAACCTTGGGAGGAACCAAGACTTAGTATGGGAACCCATCCCCCTCTGGCCAACACCGGATGGCAGTAAAATAAACACTTTGCACTTTGAAATGACCTCTGTTCAGCCCTCTAAACAGTAAATTATTGTTTTATCGTATTTGCCAGGGCATTTATTAACCATGCATGCATTTTTTAATATCAAAACCAGGAAAAGGTATTCACTAAAATATGTATTTATTTTGCTCTAGGGTTAGAGTTAGCACCCTACTGTGTACACAATTGTGAATTTGAAAAAAAACAACCAAAAAACTATTCTCCAAACTTAATTTGAAAATTCACAAGTTGAGTCGTATTAAACCTTAAAATCTGTTCAGTCTTTTCTTATCCAAACACAGGAGTTGGTGGTGATGGTGAGATTCAGGCTTAATGTATTCATTTTTGTCTTTGCATCTTTAATGTCTGCTGCTGGAGCATACAGTAAATCTACCCTGACTTTAATGTTCCAGCACTTTTAGAGACCACTTGGAATCAAATCAATTTCCCAACTCAATCATCAGGAAAACCTGAGGTTCAAAATCATTTCTCTACACCAGGTCCCCACTTACCCAGACTCAGTACTCAGATTACCTGCCTTCGTTGTGTTTAGAGCTGGAACAGAACAACAATGTGAACTGGCTACAAGTCCTCTGGACCCTTCTGATCTCAATATTCTTTCATATACTCCTGCACTTTGAACATAAAACTGCATCTAAAATTATGTGTTTCTTTTAATAATCACCAAAACTGTGTTTGCCTTTCTCCATGTGGGTCACATAACTTTCTTCTAGCAACTCTACACTGAATTATGAACATCAAAAGGAATAATCAACTGCGGAGACATGCCAAATAACCTAGATTCACGTTTGACAGCCTAGCACTGGGGTGAGGGAGTACAGCTGAAGTGTACTACACACTCAGAAGTGTACATAAGGTGAGTGGACATGTTTCTGTACACTTCATTTTGCCCCTTTCCTGACCCCTCTGTCTCTTCAATGCATTATTACAGGGCAGAGATTTGACTGTATTACTAAAGACGCTTAAATGACCTAAATCTCTCAGAAAAGCTTTGACATATTTAGCATTAAGAAAATGTTAATCGTTGACAAAACATTACAAAACAAACCAAACATTCAATATCCAAAACAGCCTCATGTGTGTAAAAGATGACCCCATATGTGCATCTGTCTATATACAGTTACCTCCACACCCCTAGCAAAGATTTGTAAAAAGGGTAAGAAACAAATCCAACTTTTAATGAAGTAGCTTCATCTCACACTGAAAAAAAAATTTCATCAAGAAATAATTATTTCTGAACAAAAACACATGTGCCACAATTACTGGCACCCCTGGAAATAATTGTGAAAACAAAGTAACTGAAGCATGTTTCCTCTTTAAATTGTATATGTCATGTTAATTGGAATGTGTAGGAGCTTTCAAGCTTTCAAACCTTTAAATATGTGGTGACACAGAGTCCAAATTACCTTAAACATGTATATTCCTTCAGGTATAACAGGTATAGACCTTCATAAGTCAGGGAATGGTTTAAAAATTGCTGCTCATTTGAAAATGCCAGTTTCTGTTTTTTTTGGTAACAATAAAAAGTGGACATTGATTGGAACTGTTGCAACTTGCCTGGAGGAGGACTGCCTCATGTATAGTGAGGAGAATGGTAAGAGAGGCAAAAAAAAATCTCTATAGTTCGTGAAAAGTTACTACAACTTTGACTGGAACTGTGTTCAATGGTCTGATGAAGCGGAAATGGTGGGTTTGGTGTACAAAGAAGTATAATATAATGAAAAAAATCTTATTTAACCTTATTAAGGGCCCTGGAAACCTTGTGAGGGTGCATTGTATCATGGACTCCAAGAAATACTACATTTTAAATCAAACTTAAATCTCTGACAGAAAACTAAAACTGGGTCATTACTGAACTTCTAGCAGAACAATGATCCAATGCATATGTCCAAATTAGCACAAAGATAATAAAGCTTCTGCCATGGGCATCTCAGTATCCTAAACTGAATGCCACTAAAAATTTGTAGGGTGAGGAGAGCAAAGAGTAGACCACACAAGACAGGGACCCTGTGTGATCTGGAGAAATTATGTAAAGAGGAATGGTCTCAAATGCCCTGCCCTGTATTCTCCAACCTTATAAGTTATTATAGGAACAGACTCAGTGCTGTTTATTGGCTAAGGAAGGATGTACAACGTATTAAATGCAGGGGGGCCAATAATTATGGCACATGTTTTTGTTAAAAGTAATTATTTCTCTTTGAGAGATTGTCTCTTAATAAAATTTTCAATTAAGGGTTTGATGCTTCTAATTTTCTTTGTAGATGTTTCTAATATTTACAAGAGCTGCTAATAATTGTGGAGGGCACTGTATATATGACAAGTTTTACAATATGCCCCATTTTTCTGCATCATGGCTGTTGGATTAAATATTTTTCTCCCCCCCCAAAAAAACTGATTTTTTTTAAGGGAGGAAAAAATGTGTTAACTTTCAATGTAAGTAAATGTGCAAATATTTAATTTTGATTAATTTTTTAGAATTTGTGTTGTTCCATTAATAAAGAAATTCTCCAGCTGGGATTTTCAAAAGACAAGTAGGAAGAAGGTCAGAAAATACAAAAATACAATACGAAAATATAAAGCTTTTTTGTTCCAAGAGTGACTATACTTAAGAACCTGTATGCTATTAGTAAATATTATATATATACAGCTAAAAAGTAAATATTATGCATAAATTCATTTATTTCAGTAATTCAAGTTAAAATGTGAAACTAATATATGATAGACTCATTATATGCAAAGCGAGATATTTCAAGCATATCTTGATTATGGCTTACAGATTATGAAAAGCCCAACTTCAAAATCTCAAAAAAATTAGAATATTACAGCAGATGACATGGCTCCCCAAACTCACACAGACTGTGGAAACTTCACACTGGACTTCAAGCATCTTGGATTGTGTGCCTCTCCATTCATCCTACAGACTTGGGGACCTTGGTTTTAAAATGAGATGTAAATTTTGCTCTCATCAGAAAAGAGGACTTTGGTCCACTGTGCTTTATTAACCCGAGAGTCAACGCAGCCGTCTACCAAGACATTTTAGAGCACTTCATGCTTCCTTCTGCAGACAAGCTTTATGGAGATGCTGACTTCTAACTCACCTTATCTAAACCCCATTGAGAATCTATGGGGCATTGCCAAGAGAAAGATGAGAGACAAGAGACTGAACAATGCAGAAGAGCTGAAGGCCGCTATTGAAACATCTTGGTTTTCCATAACAGCTCAGCAGTGCCACAGGCTGATAGCATCCGTGCCACGCCCCATTGAGGCAGTAAGTCATGCAAAAGGGGCCCAAACCAAGTACTGAGTACATATGCTTGATTAAGCATTTCTCTATTTAAAATCATTTTTTTTATTGATTTCATGTAATATTCAAATTTTCTAAGATTTTGAATTTTGGGTTTTCATAATCTGTAAGCCATAATTATCAACATTATAACAAATAAAGGCATGTAATGTTGCATGTAATGAGTCTATATCATATATTAGTTTCAACTTTTAAGTTAAATTACTGAAATAAATGAATTTTTGCACAAATTTTTCAAGTTTAACCTTATATATATATAAATAAAAAAAGTCTTCAAAACTAACTGTAACCTTAACATCAGTTGCTAAAAACTGGTTTTGACTTTCTGTTTTTAAAAATAAAAAATAATGACATATAACTTTAATAGAATTTACATGACAAGAGCACTGTTTTAGGTTAGCTTTAGTTTTCTCTGGTATTCCTTAAAATGTAGGGTATTTTTTGTTCTAAAAATGTAAAAAAAACAAGCATAAAATGCGCACACACACACTCGCTAGCACACACACACACACACACACACACACACACACACACACACACACACACACACACACACACACACACACACACAGAAGGACTTACTTGATGTTGTCCAGGCAACCAGAGTCTGGTTTCAGAATAGCAGTGTGGTGGAACATCTTGTAAAGTGCAATGCCCAGGAAAATCACATTCAGCTACACACAAATAATACGCAAAATAATGGTCAGAATAAGAATGCAGAGATGTGCAGTTAACAATAAGCAAATCATTTTATACTTCTTACTGAATATTATATTACAGTATTTCTCTAACATCTTGTATTTGTATAGAATTTGTGTAAGACTTTGCCTCTCTGTCTCTCTCCCTCTCTCTCTTGCTGTGCAGTTGTCAGTGGTGTCTTGTCTGTCTTGTGGGGTTTTAAAGTTCACCCCAACACACTGTGACTTTCACATAATTGGTAAAATGTCCTCGGCAGACCATTATCTGCACCCCCCTGCGTGTGTGTGGGGGTGGACATGTGTGTGTGTGTGTGTGTAGGAGACAAGGAGGGAAAGGGAGAAAGTGATGACAGAGAGACAGAGAGAGAGAGAAGGAGAGAGAAATCCAGGAACTGATTCTTCAAAAACCATTATCTACAGCCCCCCTTGTGAATGTGCTTGTGCAGGTGTGTACGTGTGACAGAGAGAGACTGTGAAACAGGCTTTCTTTTTGACCCCTGGTATGTCTGTGTGCATATGTGTGTGTGTGTGTTTGTGTGTCTATGTGTGTGTGTGTGTGTGTGAAGCTCACCATGATGATGAGAGTTGCTGGGCCAATGAAGCTCCAGATGAAATAGGTGTCTAAACGAAGCCAGCACCTACAGCAAAACAATAGACAGACAGACAGAGACAGACAGATGGAAAGAGAGTCAGACAGACAGAATTTCAATCTATAAAAACTCTCAGTTCCAATGGTTATGCAATTGAGACATGTAAGAGTCATGTTAACCATTACAGTATCTATGGCCAAAACAGTCATGATTGACCATTTAATATGTATTTATGTTTGTATATGTATTATAACAGCACACTAAAAATGTATAACCACAACCAGTAATACATTCAGAGCACACATGAAGTGTGCAAAGCCCATATGCGTCTTATTAATGTGTTATTTCATTCATCTCCTTCAGCTCCCTTGAATGAGGTAATAGGAGTCTTGCCCAAGGACAATTATTGATGTAGTATGTCACACTTGCACTGTAACAATTCACACTGCTTTGGAGATGTTATGGAGGAAGAGCACAATTCATATCATCACGCAGAGACTTGTAATGGATTTCATCAGAATTAATGTCTTTACAAGCTGAGCATGATGTATTTGGACGGCCATTTTTCAACATTATTTTATTCCTCTGTTGGATTATTTATACTAAACCTTGTTCTTAACTCCATCGTTCACTGCTGTCTCTGGCATTGGAATAACAGCAACAGAGGTGCTGTTGGTGTAGTTTATTTGGTAACACTGCTGTTTTCCACACCTCAAAATTGGGGGTTTGGGTTTTTGTCCGGAAAAACACAATGATACACCAGTGAGAGTACTTGGCCAATACTTTTAACACATTTGTAACATAAGTCAACTGTAAGTCACTCTGGAATTGAGCATATGCCAAATTAGTAAAAAAGATTGAACAGCTGGGTCCCAGCAACTACAGCTTGTAGGCAAGTTAGGCTGCCTTTCAGTACAAGCAATTAAGCTGTGTGTGATACCTCTCCTCTGTGGTATTTGGCTCGGACCCGGGTCTGTAAAGCTGCTTTGTGACAATGTCAGTTGTAAAAAGTGCTATAGGAATAAACTTGACTTGTTTTGACTTGAAAGGACTCAAAAGCTGTGTTTCTGTAAACAGGAATTAAGCCTACTCCCAGAATACATTCTACATTCAATTAAAATGTTTTTATTTAGATTGCTGTGTAATCTAGGACTAACCTAAATGCATGTCTGGGAAATATCTTGGCCACTTGAAGATATTCTGGCTGTTTATAAAGCAATAATGATAATAATAATAGTAATACTACTACTACTACTAATAATAATAATAATAAAAACACATCCAATATGTGTAGTTTTGATGAAAAAAAAATCACTTCAGAATATTTTGAATGGCTGTGACTTTTATTTTCATTGCGCCAGTGTGTGCTGGCCTTGGTTTAAAGTATGGCCCTAAGCATTTGTTCAATTCCTCAAAATTCCTCAGAAAATTCTATAGTTTTTCAGCTTTATTAAATAAATATTTACATAATCAATCCATCCACTCATCCAAACACCCAGGACAGGAGGCTAACCCAACGCAGATTTACATATTAATATAAATGCAAATCACACAATCATCCAAAGAAGATGTTATTAAAAAAGATTTGATGAAAGGCAGAAATTGCTTGGCATTTTGTCTTAGTATTAAGTTTCAAATGCACAGTGAAAGTTTTTCACTAATTTTGTATTGATACTTTTTACCACAATATCTTTGTATGTTTTTAGAACACGAAAAATCAACGACATAAAAATATTAAGATTTAAAAAATCAAGCTTGATTTGACCAAAAATATTGATTATTGCACATTTGCAGTGAGACTGTAGCAGTAGGCTACTTACTGATTCCACCAAATAATAGGGACTGTGAACCAGCTGTAACCAACTGCACTGCAAAAGTGCAATAATCAATATTTTTGGTAATACCAAGCTTGATTTTTTAAGTCTTAATATTTTTATTAGCAATCACTCTAACCTACAGCAGTATGTTTAGCATTGGGCTTTATTCTGCGGTTTGGCTAAAGCCGGTAACCGTTCCAACCTTGGACATAATCTAATATGCACTGTTCCGACATCATGCTCTGACGCCTGGAACATCATTACGTCTGTAGAACCTTCTGGAACGCCTCATAGCCCGCGGAACGGACGGAACATAAAGGGGTTGATTGACAGCCTCTAACTGAATTATTCAACTCTTCATCTCTGCTTCCCTGAGATCAGCTCTAAAGCCCAGCAAGAGTGTGTTTGTGTGTCTGTGTGTGTGTGTGTGTGTGTGTGTGTGTGTGTGTGTGTGTGTGTGTGTGTGTGTGTGTGTG
>JBBPDA010000081.1:21218766-21235380 GCA_037974385.1 Arnoldichthys spilopterus | reverse complement strand
GGGGGGAGAGAGAGAGAGAGAGAGAGAGAGAGAGAGAGAGAGAGAGAGAGAGAGAGAGAGAGAGAGAGATATGCCAGGGCAAATTAGCTCAATCTCTTTCTTATTGTAGATGTATGCACTCTAATTGCAAGAGTTAACTGCAAATCCTGAGATTAAATTTTGGGGTTCTTGGAGAGTTCTTTTCACATCAAATGGTCTACTCTATAGCTTAAACATGCTAGAGCCATTAGTTATGAAAAAGCTGGCAGTCATCTGACACCAGTTTTAGATGATTTTTTTACCCAATGGTAAATATAGTTTTACCATTGGGGAACTTGTCTTCTAAGCTAATAATGCTTTTTCTTCTCCTGGAAAGGTTTCAGGGTTTTCCTATGACAGTGAAAATTTATCCAACATAACCTTAGTGAATATTTTTTTTGTGTTTAACCTATTTTTGACACACCTGACTTGATAAAAAAGCTTCAGATTTCTTAATCATCAGATCACGAAGTTGTGATATTAAGGAGAACACAGAAATATGCAATGCATTGGCTTTTAAGGCTGTGCTATTTTAATTTACATTATTTTTTTATGCCTAAAAGGAAAATATGGATTGTCATCTTAAATATGATATGATGGTACCACAATACACAATATGTTACAAAACATTTTGTTTTTCTAAAGTTCATAAGCACATTGGATTCGACAAAAGTACTAAATCCACGTTTGCAAAAATAAATTTATAAACAATATTAAACAATTGCTAAAAATAAATGAATGAAATAAGCTAGTGACAAACTAATACAAAGAAAGTAAAATATTACTTAGTAAGTTAGTGTTAGCTTTGTTTTTTACTTTTATATATTAAATATTAATTATTTTAAATAAATAAATAAAAATGTTTTAAATGTTTAAGATTTTGGCAATGGTGGACTTGCAAAGTATGAATTTCATGGGACAGTGTAACTGCTTATTCTACTGTGCACATGACAATAAACTCTTGAATCTTGAATCTAATATATAAACAGCTACTTATTACTATGCTATGCATCTCCTTTGTCTTGTTTGCAGGTTCCTTATAAGCAGGCCTATAGCTCAGTGTTAAAAAATTAATGATAATACCCTCAATATTCCCATTGTGTAATTTTGGTAAGCATAAGTATCCTCATGTTGTCCAACCCTAACAAAATGACAAAATGTTTTTTTTTTTTAAAGATCTTTGCAACCTATTTATCTTGCCTGGGAAGACAGTACTAGACTGACCATCACTTATTCGTATGCCACGTTCAACATCTCATATTTAAATAATGATTTATGCTGAAATATTGATGTGGTAGGCCATCCCTTTAGGGCCTGTCTGGCCACTAAGCACAGTGACGATGCCTCAGTGCTCCCCCTTAAGAAGAGATGTTTAGATAGGGCAGTTTTAAGAATTTAACCACTTCAGAGAAAAGAAAACACTGTACACACATGGTTTTCTAAGCGGTTATAAAACATTTTAGCCTTTGCCTACACATGTACTGACAGGACTTTTTATAGTTTTGTAAATATATTATTTAAAAACAATATCTTTTATTATATTATTTTTATTTACATTTTATTCGACAATAATGCATTTGACACTTAGCAATATTACACATATGTAAAACACTTCATAAATAAGGTTATGATCACAATGATTCACAAGAACAACAAACCTGCTTAATATAAAATTGATACATTTACATTTTTAATGGGAATTTTACTATTCAGCTTGAATATTACTAAATTAGTGATTTTGTGACTTTGCTATTTAAAGTGTAATACGATTATCAACCAGTCTTAATATTTGAAATGTTCTTGCCATTTTTACTGAATATTGAGATTTTGCATGTGACTAAATTACTAAATTTCATTTTTGAATGGGATCATCTCTACATGTTTGATATATTTAATGTAACCATCCCCACATTTTGAAATTTTTAATGTGTTGCTTAAAGAAAAATGTAGATTATGAATACAATCATTACATCATAGTACATAGTAAATTGTGTTACCATTAAAAATAAAACTTGAAGAAGGTGCTGTCTGTGCCTACTCACACTGTTTGTGTCCCGTAGCTGCGGTAGTCGACGGCGGCAGACACAGCCACTATGAGGGCGGGCACTCCGTAGCCGGTGAGGTAGAAGTATTTAGTGCGCGAGTACTCACTCTCAAACACCTCCACCAGCATAATGTACAGCTGCACACCTTCCAGGAACATCCACATAAATGCCGCCAAGAAGAAAAAGTGTAGCAAAGCAGCAAACACTGCACACAAAATCTAAACACACACATACACACATAAAGACAGAAGACACATCAGCAAACATTTACTGACCAGTTTTGAGAACATACACCTGTGCTCACACACCATTAGCATATAATCCATGCCTTGATTATGCTTTTAAAGCATGCCTCGACTTAAATTAGTTTTCCCAATAGATTTTCCACATTATCTCTCTCTCTCTTACTCCTACACTCACTCCCTTTACATTATTAACTGCAGGTCAAAGAGCCATTCCTCTCTGGTAATTAACGACAGCCAGGCGCCATTTTTAACCACTTAACGGACGGTGTGTTTGTATGTGTGTGAATATTTATACCTTTTTTTCTTAAGTTGGTTTAACATCATTATTTTAACTTTTTTTAACTCTCAAAATGAAACAATGCCAAAAAAACAACAACAAATTAAAAATAACAATTTAGCACCTAAGATGGTTTATTGTTGCCAATTTACTATAATGAGTATCCTCATGCTGATTTAAATGTGCACTTAATACGTAAATAACATATATTTCATCGATTATGCCAGCTTAACTCTCAAAAGACTCACCAAAAAAAATTTGGTGGGAAACCAATAATGTTTGCCCAAAACATTGGAGTGCAAAGAGAAATTTATGACTAAGCTAAGTACTGTCTCAATCTGAAATTTGCACATACACTTAGGTTTTTGGTACTGCAAAACAATAAGACCCTGATAAATGGCTTTTAAATAGTTTAAAATGTGTTTGTTAATGTTTATGAGCACTCCTAATGTTTATAAAACTTCCATCTATACTGTTAAGTGAAAGTGACTATTTGTCATAGGGAACACACTCAACCTAACCCATCACACGTGTACACGTGCACATGTGGAGCAGCGGGCAGCTATCAACAGCACCCGAGGACCAGTGAGGCTGAAAGGGCCCTTGCTCAAAGTAACCTCAGTAGTGCCCAGGCCGGGACTCGAACCTGCGAACTTCAGGTCCCAAAGGCAGCATCCTAACCACTGGGCCACCACTGCCCATAGGGCATAAGGCTTCTTAGGGCATGCTGTGGGATGCTGTTGTCTTAGAGTTGACCTTGTCATCAGGTGATGAATACTGGTGTTTGTTCAAGTTGCACTACCTATCGATACTATATGTTCTACTTTGGGGTTCTGCATATGCATACTTTATGATTAGGGTTAGTAATCGGTAACTGGAACATCAAGAGTCTTAGCTCACCTCTGTATAATCACTGCCATCTAGATAAGCAAATATCTGTCTCTTTATGTGACATAACATTACAGCACATCTGTCTCCTTGGCATCTTTGGGATGTCTAACATAAAAATGTATGTAAAACTAAACTACTGTTAATAACTACTAAATTTAGGTATTCATATATTTCTTAAATATAAGACTGGTAAATACTCATTCTGAGAAATATTTTTACTATTAGAACTATTAGTTTTTTCCTTTTATGCTGAATTAATATACTGTATACTCAGTATATTACTTATAATGCTTGCTTATTTTAAATCCAAAAAGTGTTTTCAAAATCAATGCAAATGTTTTTAAAGACTCAAAGCCATTTCTCCCATCTTCCTAAAGATATGTCATCAGAGCTAAGCCAGTGAAAAACTTTGCTGTGTGAGAGTTGCTACCAGAGTGACTAGAACAAGCATCTCAAATTCCAGTCCTAAAGGGCCGGTGTCCAGCACAGTTTGGTGATTTCCCTGCTCAAACACACCTGATTTGACTTATCTGCTAAATGCCAGGTTTAATGAGTGTGTTTGAGGAGGGGAAGTACTAAGTAGTGCTGGACTCCAGGACCAGATTTTGACACCCCTGGACTAGAACTATAATACAGATTTACCATATCTGAGTAAGAATACATTATGAACACTGAATATCTTCAGTTAAACTAGACGTTGGATTGCTGGCAAACTGACTTAACTGTAACCTATTAAGAAAAAAAATTCAATCACTGCTCCAGATTTTCAGCTTGTATTGTACATCCAAACAATCTGCTACTTGCCTGAAATTGTCCTGCAACAAATAATCTGAATTTCAATTATTTATCCTAATATTTGTTTCACTTACTATATTGTGTGTGTGTGTGTGTGTGTGTGTGTGTGTGTACATGTGCCTCTTACAGGCTGTTTGGTGCAGTAGATGCCGGTGAGGAAGAGCGTCTCAGCGATGAAGAGTGAGATGCAGAGGTTCTTGTGTATGGTGTTGCGGTCACTCTGCAGTACGCGAAAGAAGCAGAAGGTGAAGATGCAGATGAGCAGACAGATGAGTGACAGCATAATCCCCACCCGAGTGATCAATTCCTGTAGCAGCTTTTCGATCTGATCTGCCTTCTGAGACAGAGAGACAGAGAGAAAGAGAGAAAAAAGGGAGACAGAGGAAGAGTAAGTGAAAAAAAACCCATTATATTTACTTATTTTATTCATTTATTGATTTACTGATTGTAATTTTATTATTATTATTACTATTATTACTATTAGTAGTAGTGGTAGTAGTAGTAGTAGTAGTAGTAGAATTAGGCATTTCCTATTTATTTTAAGCTTTTGTTTTATTTTATGTCTTACTTTAATAGTGACTTTTACTTCCTATTTTTTAAATAATGTAATACATTTACTGTTAAGCACTTATGAATTTTTCATTTATGAATTTTATGATGTATTTTGCCTTACTTTAATGCTAATGTTAAGCACTTTAAGCTGTATTTCTTATAAAAAAAGTGCTCTAAAAGTTGATTATTATTATCATCTGGTCTGTAACTGGTTGTAAGTTAGGTTGTAAGGTTAGAAATTATTTTGTAGGCAGGACATATGGCTAAACTTACACTAAATTATTTTGCAGTAAACCTAGGCTAAAATTCTTTGTAGGCTAGACCTAGGCTAAGTTCATTTGAAGGCTAGCACTAGGCTAAATTCCTCTGTAGGCTAGACCTAGGCTAAGTTCCTCTGAAGGCTAGCACTAGGCTAAATTCCTCTGTAGGCTAGACCTAGACTAAATTCCATTGTAGGCTAGGCCTAGGGTAAATTCCTTTGAAAGCTGGCACTAGGCTTAACTCCTTCAGAGGCTATGTCTTGGCTAAATTCCACTGTAGGCCAACAGCAGGCAAAACTCACATCTGGAAAATAAGTTGAGTGTTTATCTACTTGCTTTCATCCATTTAGTTTAATCCTGAGCCTTAACAAGCATGAAGCACCCAGCCAGGTTTAATGCACTGCGTGAACTGCACAGAGCAGAAACAATGTGTTACATTTGTCGGTAGCCGTACTGCCTTCAAGTGTTAGAATAACAAATTTCATTTCATCTGCAATATTAGGAAACGAATGCAGTGAAGCGTGGAAAACACTCGCTGTTCACTTGCCGAGGCCGAGCACACGCCCACACAAACGCACACACACACACACACAGAGGTTTTATTAATCATTTATATGTATCTACAACATCCATTAACAGCCTCGGGAGTGTGGGAGAAGTCCGTTGACGTGTGTGTGTGTGTGTGTGTGTGTGTGTGTGTGTGTGTAGATACAACCTTGCTTTCGGCATGCAGAATTTACATTTTTTGTTAACGCTGACCTTTTTTGCCTTTATGTCATGTACATAGGAAAATCAGCTCCAAGCTCGCATGCACAAATGCCGCAACATGTGCAAGGGCTCCACAGTCCTACAGACTGTGTGGACCACATGTGGGGTCATCCTTTCGCCTGGGTGCGTGTGACTGTTTCAACGATTGCGCATGTTTTTACTGTGGCTCTATTCATCAATCCCAGGCTGACAGGTTCTACCCTTAGCATATGAGTGATGGATGTGTGGGTGGGTGTGTGGCTCTGTGTGTGCGAGAGGAAGAGAGAGATAGAAAGTGAACCGTATCCTCGGTGAGGTAACATACATTATGAGCTGGGAACAGTTCAATGGCTTTAGGAAATCTGACACATACTCCTCCCCCCGCCCCTCCCCCTTCTCTCTGGTGGATGGCACTTCACAAGTGTTTGAGAGCGCTATTGAAGTGGTCTACTGAAACTCACTACAGTGGAATCTCTTTTCAAATCGGTGCTCAATAGCCCATGCGACGACATCCACAACCAGCCACATGGACCCCGTGATCTGCAAGTCCACCCCCAGAATGGATGTATTCAATCTTGTTAACTTATATTTATATCAAAATAAGCAAACATTATAGTAATATTGTTAGTTAAAAAACAAATGGCTTGCCAAAATTTATATTATAAAATAGATATATAATAGAGATTTTGGTTCATATTGACATGATAGCATCACGCATTTGCTGCATATTTGTCTGCTGCACATCCATGATGCGAATCTCCCGTTTCCCCACATCCTTAAGGTGCTCTATTGGATTAAGATTTGGTGTTGATTGTTATGTTAAAGAAACCAGTGTGAGATGATATGAGCTTTGTGACATGGTGCATTATTCTGCTGGAAGTAGCCATCAGAAGACGGATATACTGCGGTCATAAAGGGATGGACTGGGTCAGCAATAATACTCAGGTAGGCTGTGGCGTTTAAACAATGCTCAATTGGTACTAAAGGGCTGAAAGTGTGCCAAGAAAATGTCCCCCACACCATTACACCACCATCACCAGCCTGAACTGTTAACACAAGGCAGGACAGATCCATGCTTTAATGTTATTTATTTATGGCAAATTCTGACCCTACCATCTGAATGTCACAGCTAAAATCGAGACTCAGATCAGGCAATGTTTTTCCAATCTTGTGCTAGACATGAAATCTCTTAATGCTTAGTAATTGATCTTTATCATAAAAAGTAAGTTTAAGATAATCTAGATAGTTTAAAAGGTTTAACCAATAGATATTGAGTGACAAGCAATGTAGGTTTACACTGTGTTTTTTTCTAGTAATTCTGTCTGAAAAGACCTGGGAAATACTTGTTTAAGACCATTACAAACATTTAAAATGCAATGTCAGATAAAACCATTGCCATTATAGACCATTGCCCTACATATGCCCACCAGATGAAGATGGTCTGTGACATATATTTAAAGGGTCCATTAATTTATTAATTTTTTATATGATACAGCATGAGTAAGGACTTGTCACATTATGGTATTATATCCAAAGTAAAGACAGCAGATCACTCCCATCAGCTTTTTTCCCCAGACCTTATAGTCTATAAACTGTGGGTTTCTTACTACTTTACTGACTGAATTAATGGTGTGAAATACGGCAAAAACATATCATGATAAGACCTTTTCTGCACACACAATATGTATAACAAGAATTAGTCTTTCTGATGTTGGAGGAGTATAATTGGTTCAATTAATTGTATCCAATTGAAAGAATTGGAAAAATACCTTTTGAGTTTTTAATGGCTCAATCATTTCTATACTTCTATACCTTTGAAAACTTTCATCAAACTACACTAAATGAACTAATGACTAATCATGCTCTTTTATTAACTCTTTTATTATTTTTTTCATTCTTTCCCACTTTTCTCTCCAATTTAGGCATATCCAATTCCACCTACTAGCTGCTTTTTTAATATCATTCAGATGAGACCACCAACACTGCGAAGGTGAAGGCTAGCCATGCCTCCTCCAAGTTATTTGAAGTGCCACTAACTGCTCATGGAATGTCACTGGACTTAATACAGTTGCAAGAGAACACTTAACTGCCACTTTTGTTATCTTCACTAATAACCTACCCTGGCTAGCATCATGCTGTGTAATAACAGAGAGGGAGAGCCATCCTACCTATTCAGAGTGAACATGGCCAAATGTGCTCTTTTGTACTTGTGGCCTTGAATTGGATGTGGCATTACAGGGAATATTTTCTTAAATAGCTACATATTTATATAACATTTGTGTCTAACATTTGAAGAACTAGATTGAAAGAAAGCATGTTTCACAGTGGAAGTGGTTCCTTGGTGTAAACAACTGGTTGAACTGAAATTGCACATAGTCCACATTGAATGGGTAAGAGCTTTCCCAGCTTCCCCCAACAGGTCCAAACACAGCAAAACCTCAGATTTTGTTCTATTTGTTAGTACAGACGAAGAGAAGTCTGTGTAGGTTCAAAATGACCAAAGTCAACTATCAATGATCTACTCCATTCCCAATTCTTACTTTTTGGGTTTATTATCCTTTCCCAGGAAGGCCTTAGGTTTAATTGTGTGTACAACTCGCAAATAAGGATTATCTAATGAATGTAGAAAAGAAGGCCGTCATTCCAAAGTAAAGAAAAGCAGTAGGAACTCCAAACCACTTTAAGTTCCCTTGACCACAGCTTTCAGTCATTGCTAATCACACAAGAATCAAACCTTCTGAAATCCACCAGAAGGCATAAGCTAATCAGGTTTAAGCTTCTGTTCTCTGCAAGCACAGTTCAGATATTCATCTTTTCTTGGAGCGCTGCATGAGGCCTGCAAAATATTTATTAAACAATAAATAATAGAGCCAGTCATAACATCTCCCATCTAATGAGCTGAAAGCCACAATGAAAGAATCATTTAGAATATGTGCTATGGTCGCGAGAGGGTGTGTTTGTGTGTACACTAAAGTTTAAAAGTTTGATATTTTATTCAATAATAATACTAATATTAATAATTCATTGTAACAACACAATTGAATAGATGGTAATATTTTAATCCATGCTCATGACATAGACTACTTAACTGCATAGAGTTCATCTCATGGTGCTTGGGGTGTGCCGTACAAAAGACAGCTGTGTGGTAATGTTTTGTATCATATTTATGTGAGTTATTCTTCCTTACAGGTTGATATCAGCATCCCATTGCAATTTATGCATATTCCAAGCAAGTGTTGCAGAATGCTGATATTTCACTAATAGATGAATGGAATTCAGGCAAGTTGCATATACATAGCTAAGGTTATCTTATGGTATACTGTTTTTGTTAATATAGCAGAAAAAAATTAGATAAAAAATAAAAAACTGCGTACCCCTGGTCAAATCATGTGTAGTTGATCTTTTAAGTGAAAGTAAGTACATATTCCCTAAATAAAATGTGATGCCTGACAATTCCCTGATGAAGTTGTGGGCCACAACAATTTTGAACATGTATGCGTATGGTTACCTTGACCTCCACGTGGGCCATGAGCACAGCGAAGTTGGTAAGGTGTGTACAGGAGCAGGAAGTGTGTGTGCGGTTGGTGTCTTGCAGTCTGCAGTCCTGTGTGGACCAGAATCCCGTCATAGTCCGCTTGGAGTAACTCCAGAACGAACAGTTGGGGTTGAAGTTCTCTTCTGATTGCTGCAAAGTCCAAACATATGGCAGGAAGTAATTAGTGTACACAATACATACACTACAGGCAGAAAATCCTAAAGTGACACTAAGGTCTGGTTCACTGGGATTGTTCCTAAGGTCTTCTTTCTTGGAGGTTCACACTGCCTCGTTTGAGTGCAGCTTTTGGCCAAGCGTCTACCCGTTGCCAAGTAACAGTGGGATGTAACTGTCAGTCAGCTGTGCTACCAAGTGTAATTTGTATATGTACTGTACAGACAGAAAGCTCTGGCACTTACCCTTTTAGGCAGTGATCTACTGTTCACTAGCAAGCGTGATGATAAACAAAAAAACAAGGAAAAACAAACAATAAAGATGCTTTTTGTTTACTGCCTCCTCTAACCTCTCCGTCATTGTAGCTGTCACTGCACGCAACGGTATCTTTGATCAGAATGATCAGCACAGACGAAGCGCTCATGACGTAGACTACTTGACTGCTTGGAGTTCATCTTATGGTGCCTGGGGCGTGCCGTACAAAAGACAGCTGTGTGTAAATGTTTTGTAACATATTTATGTGAGTTATACTTCCTTACGTCAGCATCCCAGTGCAATTTATGCAAGTGTTGCAAAAATGCTGATATTTCACTAATAGACTTAACATGAGTGGAATTTAGGCAAGTTGTAGATACATAGCTAAGCTTAGCTTATGGTATACTGTTTTTGTTAAAGTAGCAGAAAAAAATTTGATAAAAAATTGCGTACCACTTTAGCAAACAAACAGAAATTATGCATTAAAATGTGCAAAATTCGGTTCTCTGTAGAGGATATTTACTTATTTTCAAAACAAAACTTGCGATCTGATCAGGGTGATGCAAAACTTTAGGAGAAAACAATGAAATGAGGATTGAAAATCACATCTAATTGTATAGAATCTTTTAGAGATTTGACCTCTAGTTGCAGATTGTTCCTTAGATGTGTTGCAACTACAGAAACTTTTAGAAAGTGTTAGCTGTTGAGATGTAGTACCTGTAGGTGCTCGACAGTGAATGCCACCGGCTCAGACAGGTAGACTTTGTTGCTGTCTTTGTTAATGGCTGCTGTTATAACAGGTGAGTTGACGATAAGGGAGTAGTTCGGGTAAGCAGCTTCACTGCTCAATCTCACACTGGCGTTCTCTGTGGACAAGTATTGACCCAGGTTCTTATAGAGCACCAGAGCCATCCGGATCTCACCTGAGGAACACACAATAAAAACGTCAAATGGACAGCAAGGATATATAGTCCACTGCAGGCTGTAATACATTAACATTTTAATCAAACAGATTTAGTTACGACATTGTCTAATTGACAACAACAGCACTTACATTTAACCAACGTAGATCTACTAGGGCAGAAATTTCATGAACTGACTAGCAAAGGTGGCATAGTAGGACATTTGCATGTTTAAAGTCATTGAGCTCTTCAGTATGATCTATTCTACTGCTATGGAGAACGCATGGCTGTGTATTTGATTTTAGAAACCAGTAAGCAATGACTGTTAACCTTATTAATCTGGAGAGGTTGCACATACACATACTTTTGTTCATACATGTAATTTAATTCACCGGGTTAAATGGTGCACACTACATGCCTAAAGAATGTCACACTTGCTTCCAATCACAATGAGCTAAAATAGATTTGTCTGGGTGATTTCTGACACTGATTAACACTTTTATCCATAAAACCACACAGTGTAAACTATGGAAACTATAGCAATGATTAAATTATTGACCTATTAACATTTGAACTATTAATCATCTCACAAACATGCTGGCGTATGATAAAACAGAATAAATGGTGGGGGATGGCATAACAAGTAGACCTAGCTAAAGAAGGAAGCAGAGACATGAAGAGAGGAACAAGAACAGAGGCCAAGGAGCAGGGTGATGGGAATAAAAAAAGGGAAACTTGAGATGGCCAGGTAGAATACCGTTGCGGCCATGCTGTTTGAGCGTGTTTGCTGACAGACGAATGGAGTTGCTGGAAGTTCCCGACTGAGGAAACGTCAGGTCTGCCAGTTTTCCATCAGTGCTCAGACGTGCCACTTCCAGTTCTGCAATAATAACAGACAAAGCAAATCAGACAATGTTCCCCCATCTGTACACAGGAAAATATTTAAGCACATTGTTGTATAGTTGCCACAGTGCATTTACCAAACCTAATGACCCTAAAACATGAAACTGAATGCAATTGCTTGCCTGCAGAACCTGCAGGGAAAAAGTTTGCGGAATATCCTATAAAAGCTTATAAATACACAGCTGAACCGACTAAAGGACAGTCATTGTTGCCATCCTCTAAAAAGGACAGATTATTATGTCCTAGTGTTAATAAGAATTAGTGTTAAAAGGAACTTTCGATCTTCGTTCTAATGCTCTCCAAAACCGAGCTATTTCAGCTATTTTGTTGTGGGAGCAGTGGACAACACCCAGGGAGCAATGCTTGTGGACGGTACCTTGCTCACAGGTACCTCAGTGGTACTTGTACAGGTCTGGGATTTGAAACGGCAACCTTTAAGAGTTTCATCACTACCCAGGTACAACTTAAAAAAGATGTCCCTCATGATAGATTCATTAGTTTCAACTTTATCGTCATTGTGCAGAGTACAAGTACAAAGCCAATGAAATGCAGTTAGCATCTAAGAATAGTATAAATGACAGTAAAGTGCAGTATAGGTAATGGTTATATGTTACTGTATACACAGTGTTACTGATTATGGAGAGCAGAATATAACAGGTGTATGTGCAATGTAAAATGTTTTGTGTGAAGTGAGTGATCAGTCTTTATAAAGAAACAGTGCACAACTAGTACTTATTACAGTGATGAATAGTTCAGCAGTTTCCTGAGCCTGCTAGTGGGTCCTGTAATGCCTGCCGGATGGAAGGAGTGTAAAATATCTTGGTTGGCGTAGGATGCATTGTTGGTAATGCTTTCCACCATGCTCAAGCACTGGATAGTAATCCATTCTGAATAGGGATCAAGATGGGTATTTTGTGAATAGTACTTTGTGTATACAAACACAACACCTAGACATATCTTAACTATCGCATCAATTTGGTATATACACAGATCTAATTCCAGTCTAGCCGAATGTAGGGATGCATCAATATGGGACTTGTAGGTTGATTCCGGGTTAAAAATCTTATTAAATCTAAGCATCGGTCTGATCCAGATATAATTTGTTTACGCAAATCTGCAGATACTACTATGAATCACATATCATCGCACGTCCCTAGATGGAAGGTTTAAAAACATAGTTTACCATCATCATAGGTATGAGTTGAGAGCTTGTAGAGTAACCAGACAAGCAAAACACAGACTTCATAAATTACACACATGTAAACATTCAAAACATAAACATTTCAACAAAGTAAAAGCTGTAAAATATATGTGTTGAGGCCTGACATTTTCAAAATGGATGATTTATAGGTTTGGTGAGAAGCACAGTGAAATGGACACCTGTGGCTGTCATGACAGCATCGTAAAACCAGGACATAAATGTGTGTGTGTCTGTGTGTGTGTCATATACTACCTTCCTCATGGGAGAATGATGAGTTAGAGAAGAATTATACAGTTATACACCTTTAAATCATTTCTGTATGTTTGTGTGGGGTGTGTGTGTGTGTCCACCCAGCAAATTAAATTTATCTTCCTCATACAGTACCTGCGGCTCCCAGCCAAGCTATGAGCAGCAGAGTATCATTATGTAATTGTCCTTGTACAGGTTGCTAATATGAGTTTGTAATCTGCGTGTCTGTGCAGATTTTCCTTGAAACACAGCCTGCTACGGTGTCTTAGATCAGATAAAATCAATTACTGAAGACTAATTGCTTTTTTAGCCTGCATCTCATCTCATAAGCACTTTTCATTTCACGTCAGTATTTCGTGAATGGCTGGGTTACACTTGCATAAGGTTTTCATGAGGGCGTTCGTGATCATCACTTTGTGCCTGATCCTTCTAGGCTATACAGGAGTGACTGGATATTCAAAGCTCTACTGCAGTGAAGGGAATTGACCAATAGAATTGGTCCAAAATGAAATTTCGTAGCAGTAACCATCCATGCCTACTCGCATCCTACAGTGGAGCTGCTGCAGTGTCTAGAGTGAGATTTTCTGGTTCAAAGACAAAAAAAAAACTTCTGATGATGTATCTTAAAGGTGGGAGAACTTTTGAAAAACTACAGCTGCTGGTGGGTGGATTTTCGGGGGTGGGCTGTTATAAAAAAAAATTTCTCGTTATCTGGTGAATGCAGAAGGTAGGCAGATAGCTAGCCTTACTGCTAGGAAGCTGAATGTGTTATTGCAGCCGTATAACTGTAGCAACTGTCTTCTAATCATCATTATAGTGGAGAGAATGGATTTCTCAAACAACACAAATGGTTCAGCAGATGAAGAGGAAAGCAAGCTAAAAGCTTGCGAAGCAGCTACTTGACTATCTAGATTTTATCTTTTTATTTTAGCCTGTTCTACATAAAGACAGAATCATTGTTTTCTTCACAGTTTTGCTTAAATACTGAGGTAAGAGTTAATGCTAATGCTAGCTTTGTTGTATTTATTAGACTTTAGATCAGTAGCTAGGCCAGCAGACAGAATTGGTTGACACCACAGGGTTCCCATTGGCTGTATATTGGGGTACTTGGGTATTTGCATAATGCATTCTGGGTAGTTTAGTGAGAATGCACTGTTGATTCATTCTGTCAAACAGATGAGGATGAAGCACAAATGCTGTCCTACATAATAAATCATAGCAGCAACAAATAACATATTAAACTCTAGTTCCAGGCCAGAATGTGTCATAAAGAAATTGCTGTACTTAAATAAAGTTACCATTTTAGTAACAAAAATGCCAAATGTACGGATGCATCAATATGGGACTTGTAGGTTGATTCCGGGTTAAAAATTGTATCAAATCTAAGCATCAGTCTGATCCAGATATAATTTGTTCACGCAAATCTGCAGATACTGCTGTAAACCACATATCATCGTACTATTATCCCTAGATGGAAGGTTAAAAAACATAGTTTACCATCATCATAGGTGTGAGTTGAGAGCTTGTAGAGTAGCCAGACAAGCAAAACACAGACTTCATAAATTACACACATGTTAACATGATGACCATATCAATTATTGGATATGATTGGAACTACAAAACACAATGCATTAGATTTGCTGAATCAGTATCTGAACCTTTCTTTTATTGGTCATCATAACATCATTAGAACAAAAAAAGATTAACTGTGTTTCTTTAACATAGGCTGTATGCAGCCCTAAGCAAGTTATCAAATTCTAACAATGCACAGACATGTTAGCTGGTGAAATGGTTTCTTGCACCATGACAAAAGTTTTTTTTTAACTAAATATGTTTTTATATTTAGAAAAAGAAAAACATGTCAAGTGTAATCCTTTTAGTAAAAAAATGAACAATTTGTTGAAGAAAAGTTTATTATTTGAATCCATGTTCAAATCTGTTAGGCTGTAAGTAAGTAAGTAAGTAAGTTTTTTAATATGTCTGCAGGTCATAATGAAACACTCAGACACACCACACAAACTGGAAACTCGACTTTGATACTTTAGATTAGATTTAAACTTAGACTCAATACTCAGACTTACGACGCAAACCACACTCTAGTCATAGAGATTCAATTTAGCCACTAGAGTCTCAGACTTACATGAATCAACTTGTGAATATCTGTACTATGCACTGCATCGTTTCTGCTTCTATGCACATATTGGAAACACAATTTACAGAGCAATACACAATTAGATAATTTTGTTATCCAATCAAATTAACAGTAAAAGGTGATTACAATGTGAGGTATGTTAATATTCAATGGCCATTTGTGACGCAAGCGAAATAAAAATCTGAATTTTCAACATTGTCAAATTATGTTATTTACATGTTAAAATAAAAAATGAATGTGAACAGTCTTGAAAATTATAGGAAAACCAGAAATAGATAGTTAAGAATCAGAAATAGCTACTTTATTGCCTCCGTATTTAAAGGTTTAAGCTTTCAGATCCTTACCAATTTCTTATACTTTTAAGTGTTAACTTTATTTATTTTAAATGTGCATAGTCTCAGAAATGATCAGGGTACATTTCACTGCATGTTACACTTGTGTAACTATGTGTGCGACAAACAAAATCTTAAGTGTGGAGCCAGAATCTTAAGTGTGAATCTTAAGTGTGGAGCCAGAATCATAAGTGTGGAGCCAGAGGAGCCTGTTTGTCTCATGTATGTCAAGACATAGTGACAGTTTTAGCAAATATGACAAACACTGTAGTTTTTACCTACTGCAGTTTTACAATAAAAAGTGATTTCTATATTTTTTACTCAAATTTAATTTAATTTTAATTTAAACCGTAATTTTACTTCTCTTTTTAGGGGGGATTGGTGATTGTTACCTAACTAAGTTGAACACTACACATATTGGTCAATCGTGAAAAAAGACTAGTGCTATTTACTGTTGAAGCATGCAATGCTAGAGAAATCTAGAAAGACCGGATGGTGAAGTTGGTCTGGTGAAACTATCACACTAATGAACGAGTCATAAAAGAAGAGAAATTCTGAGGCATGGTAGAAAGCACAGACTCATACCATGCCTAAAGGAATGAACTCACATACCCCAAGGGTAGTGATCAGAAAAGAGGTTTGTGTGTGCATGTGTGTGTGATACCAATCCACAAGGAACATAGCAGCCCAGTTACATAAAAACACTTAAAGGCTGTGCAACGCAGACAGAGTGCCTTCAAAGCAGGCGCACACACACACACACACACACACACACACACACACACACACACACACACACACACACACACACACAAAGGCAGCAGTGATGCTCATGCTGTGCCTAACCTAATTAGCTGGATATAGTCTTTACAAACTCTCCGTACATGGAGCATAACACAAAACCACCCACTCTCTCTCTCACACACACACACATGCACACACACAAGGCAGATGAGATTAATGTACAAAGCCTCTTTATACAAAATGTGAAAGTTGTTTTGATCTCACTGCTTCAACTGTGCAGTTATCCTGTTTAAAAGAGATTATATTTATATTTAGAGCTCCTCTTTGTCATATAAGT
>JBBPDA010000081.1:21171901-21189405 GCA_037974385.1 Arnoldichthys spilopterus | reverse complement strand
ATATTTAAAGGCTGAATTCTGTTGATTCATATTTAAAGGCTGAAATTCATTGTTAATTGTTTAAAGGCTGAAATCCATTGATTTATATTTAAAGGCTGAAATTCGTTGTTAATTGCTTAAAGGCTGGAATATGCTGATTCATATTTAAAGGTTAGAAACTGCTGATTCATATTTAAAGGCTGGAATATGCTGATTCATAATAAAAAGCTGGAATCTGCTGATTCATATTTAAAGGCTGGAATCTGCTGATTCATATTTAAAGGCTGGAATCTGCTGATTCATACTTAAAGGTCAGAATCTGCTGATTCATATTTAAAGGCTTGAATCTGCTGACTCATTTTTGTTATAACAGCAACAATTAACATAAGTCAGCCATAACTTAACACCACTATCAGGTAAAATGAATAACACTGAGTGAATTTTATGGTCTTTGTGAGTCAAACCTTGTTTAACACAAAGTGCTTTCTGGTTCCATGCAGCCCATAATGAGCAGGCCAAGGCGACAGAGGCAAGGAAAAACTCCCTGAGCTAGAGGAAGAAACCTGGGGAGGAACCAAGACTCAGTAGGGGAACCCATCCTCCTCTGGCCGACACCGGATGGCAGTAAACACTTGCAATATGGGAGACAGTCTCAGTGACATGTAAATATTTGACCATGTATAAAGACACAATTGACCCATTGACTGTTTTAAAAAACATCTTAAAACATTTTTATTTAGCAAAACTTACATAGTTATATGGGTGTCTTTTAATCTGTAGCCCGTTGGGATCTTATGATAAAAAGGGCATTACAAATAAAATGAATTATTATTATTATTATTATTATTATTATTATTACAATATCAACTTTGTTTTGGAAACACAGGATTTTTTTCATTTCCAGAAAGTAACAGTTTGGGACGTATGAGCAACAGTGACAGTGTTGTTGGACTTTCCATTTCAAAACCATTGGCATTAATATGGAGTTGTCCCCATTTCCCAGCTAGAATAGCCCCCAGTCTTCTGGGAAGGCTTTCCACTGGAAAGCACAGGAATTTGTGCCAATTCAGTCAAAAGAGCATTTGTGAAGTCAGGCACTGATGTTGGACAGGAAGGTCTGGCTTACTGTCAACATTCCAGTTCATCATAAAGGTGTTCAGTTGGTTTGATGTCAAGGCTTTGTGTAGCCCACTGGAATTTCTAAACTACTTATTAATTATGTATTACTTTATGGACCTTGACTTATGCACAAGGGGACAGTTATGCTGGAAGAGGAAAGGGCCTTCTCCAAACTGTTGACACAAGGTTAAAAGCATATAATTGTCTAAATTGTCTTTGTAGCTGTAGCATTACCTATCACTGGAAGTAAGGTGTCCAGCCCAAACTCTGAAAAAATAATAGCCCGGACCATTATGCCACCTCCACCAAACTTTATTGTTTGCACTTTTTATTCCAGTAGGTAGCATTTAAAGTCACTGGCTTCCACCAAATCCAGTTTTGTCCAACCAGTGGCAGCTTGTTTTAAATCACTCCAGCCGAATGGTCTTGTGGAGCTACTGGCCCATGGAAACCCATTTCAAAAAGCACCCAAAGCATAGTTCCTAGGCTGATTACCCCATTCTGTCCATAGCCTACTGCTTTGTGGCTGAGTTTTTGCTTCCATTTTACAATAATAGCACTTACAGGCTAGATCTTACAGGGCAGAAATGCCATGAACTGATTTGTGGCAAGAGTGGCACCTTATAAGAGTGTCACATTTGAATTCACTGAGCTCTTGCGGCCCATTCTACTGCTAGTGTTTGTCTATGGAGATTTTATATACCTATTAACAATGGCTGTGACTGAAACATCTAAAATCAGTAATCGGGAGCAGCATCCAAACACTTCTGAGCACTTTTGAGCAGCTCGGCACTGTGCTGTTGAGCTCCTGCGTCAACAGGCTTTTAGGCTTTAATCATTTCATTTACAAGAGTTGAACAAAATTTTTTTTTTGTAAAAAGCAAAGATGGTTAAAAAGATGTTTTTCTACTCTCATCTGCTACTCATCACTCACAAACTCAGCACAGCAATCTGTTCAGTGTTGCCAGAATGGACAGGATTCCCCATTTTATTATAACTTATTCTGAAAATAATTGTTTAGCAGTGATGTATTATTTTGATGTTTCAATTACATTTCATTAAAAAGCTTGAATTAAAGGTAAATAAATAAATGCAATGTATTATACTATTAATTATAATATAATGGAAAGTGAATTAACCAGTAACAAAAAATAAAACTATAATTATTATCATTATTATTGTTATTATTGTTGTTGTAATGATTATGGTAATGATGATGATTTTCATTATTTAAGATGATGATGATGACAACTATAAATAGTATTATTATTATTATTATTATTATTATTATTATTATTATCATCATTATTATTATTATTATTATTATTATTATTATTATGTGGCTTTGGGACAGAGCCGCATTTCTGAAAAAAATAAAAATTATATATATATATATATATATATATATATGTGTGTGTGTGTGTGTGTGTGTGTATGTGTGTGTGTACACACATATATATAAAATAAAAAAGAATAGAGATGTCCCCCCTCTTGTCTACCACTAAAATGTCAAAGTGCTCACCCTACACCTACTCTCTCCTACTCTCTCTCTCTCTCTCTCTCTCTCTCTCTCCAGCATCTCTGCGGTTTCAGGGATGACTGAGCAAGCCAGGTGTCTGGAGAAAGACAGTGTACTCGCGTGTGTGTGTTCTCCTGCGAGCCGTTCGGAATGGTGTGTTTTGACAGGCCAGAATCGTAAGTGCAGGGACTGCAGAGAGACAAAGATAAATGGTGTTTAAAAGGAATCTCACCCCCCCAACCCCCCCATGAACACACACACACACACACAGACACCAGATGATGTGGCAGAGATTCAGTGGAGCGACGGAGCTGTATGACAGCGGTTTATTGATGTAGGCTTGAGCAGGAAGTATCGGAAGTGACACAGGACACGGAAGTTCATCTCTACAAGGATAAGGCAGACTAAACAGTCCTGCTAGAGTTATGTGTAGTACACACACACACACACACACAGAGTTGGTTTTTATACAATGTCAGGACGTGAGGTCATATAAATTATAACATTGTTGAGGAGAGAAAAACTTTTCACATCTTTTCTCCTGGGGCTTTACAAAACAGCAGCTGCTGTTTAAATTGTATGGTTATTCCATGATTAATGGACCAACAGATATTGTCCGGAATGGTATAATTTCCTTCTCCTATAAAACTTATAACAGCAACCATCTACACCCATCAGCCATAACATTAATACCACTTAAAAGTAAATAGCAATGACTATATAGAGAAGTGTTCAAGGTATGCAGTAGTCAGTACCTACCAAAAGTGAGCCAGGGAAGGACAACTGGTGAATCAGTAACATTGAATCAGTCATTGGCACCCAAGGCTCCCTGATGCATGTGGGGACTGAAGACTAGCCTGTCTGGTCTGATTTCACGGAACAGCTACGGTGGTTTAAAAAGTGAATGCTGACTCTGATAGAAAGGGGTCAGAACACAATGCACCAGAGTCAGAGCTGTTTCAGCAGCATGAGAGACCTACACGTCAGGCAGGTGGTGTTAATGTTATGGCCGATCGGGGTGTATGTCAGTATCAGATGAGTGACAAATAAAAGAGAAAACAACAAAAGATTTGTTAGTGAATTTCAGTGAAATGCTGCCAATTCTAAACAATTATAGAAAAAAAATCAAATTATGATTTTTTTTCACCAATATTTTAACTGAGATTTAAAATGCAATTTATTTCTGGACATTAAGGATCCAGGCTTATTTTGGGGGCTAGAATGACAAGCATACCAGTTTGAGGCCTGCTTTATATTGCTTTGACGGCATTTTTAGTCGTGTTGATGTTTATTTGCTTTTTATTGATCTAACTCAGGTAATGACAGTCCACAAGCCTTGTATTAGCAGCTTATACCTCCCCACTAATGCTCTACTTACGTGTAGGCTATGATTAAAACTGCAACTTTTCCAAATTGCAGTTTCATCAGAAATTGATTATTCTTATATTTAGCTACCATGGTCTGTCAGAACAGTGTCAATACAACTGGTATGGATTCTATTAGCCTTTGAGCTGTACTGGAGGGATGAAACACCAGTCTTCCAAGACAGTTCCTCTACTAGAGTTTGAGGTGATGGAGTGCACTGTCTTAACACATCAATTCAAAATCTCCCATAGGTGTTCAACTGGGTTGGGATCCAGAGGCTTTGAAAGCCCCAGTATATGTTTTATACCAGGAGTTTTAACCCTTTTGCATTTCACAGCCCTCACAGTTGATGAAAAAAGCTACTGTGGCTCACACAAAGACTTAACTAAGCAGATCTTTTGAACATTTAAAATGTAAACAAATATAACACACTAATCAATAACAGAATTATTAGCTAATGCTAAATGTATAGTACAATTCAAACAACTGCCAATTTATCCAGGACCACCTGCCCCAGCAAATTCAGTTTCAAAGTAGTCCATTTGATGCCAAAAGAAGTCTCCAAGAACCCCAGACTTTCATCATGCGATTGGCAGGTAACTCTTACAACTGTTGGCATGAAAGTTCATGCGAAACAGAAACAGATTAGACAAATTTGACCTGCATAGTAGATCTGTCTGAAAAAAATCCTTGCACTGCACAAAGAACATTAGAGCAAGACAGTACACTTTTGGTCAAAAGTTTAAGAAGACCCAAATTTTTCAGTTCTTACTGGTCATTTGGGCAGTGTATAGACAAAGACGAGGCCTTTCTGAATAATGCAGAAGAAACTGTTTGGCCAAAGTAACAGTAAACATGTGTGTCACAGACCAAAGACAGCTTTGTAAAGAAGAACCCTATACCAACATTGAAGCATGGTGGTGGAAATATTATTGTTTGGGGTTGCATTTCTCCCTCAGGGACTGGGCAACTAGCAGTCAGTGATTCAGTTATGAGTTCTGCATCATATCAAAATGTGCTTGAAGCCAAATCTTTACTTACTTTTCCTCAAAAGAATATTACATCTGTTATTTTTATTGAATAAATGATTGTGGTTTAGTTCAAGTATATCACCTTTATCCCTAGACACTGTATTAAAGGGGGTGAAATGTTTGCTTTCTCCCCACTAGAAGCCACTGGCCACAGGTTAAAAACCACTAAGTTGCATAATTTTCACATTCATCAAACCATTCAGAGACCCCCTCAGACCCTCTAGATGGATTCACTGTTGAATGGACCTGAAAGAGACCACTCACATCAGAATAGAAATATTTTAATATAATAAAGGTGATCAGTCAGAATAACTCTGTACTGTTTTGCAGACCCTTCCTTCAAATATCAAGTGGACCCAAATCATGGCAGAAAAATGCCCTAAATCATAGAGCCATTGGCAATCCTCACTGTAGGGGTCAAGCATTCAGGTCTGTACTATGCTCTTGTTGTATACCACATATGCACTCCACTTGTGGAGACTCTACTTGTAAAGGACATGGTGACCAATGACTCATCTGACCATATCACTTTGTCACATGCAATTTCATATCCAGTACAGTAAAGAAAGTATTCAGACACGTCTGTTGCTATTAATTAATTAATTACCAATGACAGCTTTACATATTATTGTTAATGCTTCTGAATACATTGTTCATATCTATAAGTACAAATACATCCATTTTAATCCACTTCAAATTCACATGGATCGTTTATGTATTTGTACTTATAGATATGAACAATGTATTTAGAAGCATTAACAATAATATGTAAAGCTGTCATTGGTAATTACAGCTTATAGACCTTTATGGCAAGAGATGCATTTTTCTGCAGCATTATGGTTCAAATTTGGCCAACTGCGGTGGGAAAAACATCTTACATTCCTCAGGCTATGGGGATCCATTTGATGGACTCACAGTTTCAAAGTCCTCCATACATTCTCAGCAGGACTGAAGTCAAGATTGTCTAGGCCATTCATGCATCTTTACCAGTTTTAGAGTAGTCTTGAATAAATTTTGTTTCTCCTTTCTTAGCTAATACTATTAACTGCCATCTAATATGTCCTGACATTTTTGCATTCATGTTTCTTTTGGTGACATAGAATGTCTTACTGCAGTTTAAAGAGAAGAAGCCCCACGCCATGATGCTCCCACCATACTTCAGTGTGGCCTAGGCACCATGCCAGACACCTGCCACCAGGGACAAAGACCCCACGTCACCCAGTGAGACAACATCGCTCTTAGTTTTGGTCACATAAAGCACTGATGGTTGTCAAAACTGTTCTAATATGTCTAAATGTTCACCTACAAATTTTAAATTTGTACCTTTATACTTATTTTACAGAAGGTACGTTCATGTGTGATGTACGACTAGAGATATGCCATAAAACCAGGTGCTTGGTTTAAGGTCTTTGTTGAACTCTATGTTTTAACTATGTTCTCTCTGAGAAATTTAGGAAACTTTCACCTTAACCATGATTATTACATAACACATTAATCAATGGCAACATGTTAAACAAAGGGACCAAGTCCAATTTGTGCAATAATGGTTTGTTGCATTAAGGGAAAGAGAACACACTTCATCACACAAAGCGCATTACAACAAAATGTGACCTCTGCATTTTAACCCGTCCACACGTGGAACAGTGGGCAGCTATAAACAGCACCTGGGGAGTAGTGAAGCAGGAAAATACCTTGCTCAAGGGCACCTCAGTGGTACGTGGACCAATATCTAAACCAGCTGAACCACTAGGCCACCACTGCCCACCATTAATTGAAGACCTAATTGAAGTCATTAAGTCTGTACATTTCAATTTTTTGATTCAATCTTCAATCCTCATTTTTTCCTCATGTCTTTCCTAAAGTTCTAAATGCAAATGTAGAGCGACTCTGATCTTTTCCTCTTGTCATCTTGTTACAAATTAAGGCCATTTGTGCCTAATCAATATTGTTACACATGCCACAGAGCCTGGTTGCTTAATCGTATGCAGGATACTTGTCTGAAGCTTCTGCATTTGGCATGTTTCTCCACTCATTTATTCTGGATTTTTTTTTTATTTCCCTCAGGATCAATGAAGTATCTACCTACCTACCTACATAGATACTTGTCTGTCTGTCTGTCTATCCATCTATCTCTTAATTTGCCAACTTTTTAGACGTAATAAGTATTTTCTAAGTGTTTTAGTAAAATAAACAACAAAACGAACTAGCTGTAGCTTTTACTGTCGTGGCAAATGTTTTGAGAATGACAAGTACAGGTTTTCACAAAGTTTGCTGCTTCAGTATTTTTAGATCTTAACTGATGTATAATTACAAGCATTTCATGTTTCAAAGTCAATATTTGCAGTGTTGGTCCTTCTTTTTCAAGACCCCTGCAATTCACCCTGTCATACTGTCAATCAACTTCTGGGCCAAATCCAGACTGATGGCAGCCCATTCTTGCATAATGTGGGTTTTTGTTTGTCCACTTGCCTCTTGAGAATTGACCACAAGTTATTAATGGCATTAAGGTCTGGGGAGCTTCTTGGCCATGGACCCAAAATTTCTGTTTTGTTCCCCAAGCCACTTAGTTATCAATTCTGCCTTTTAGCATGGTGCGCCATCATGCTGGAAAAGGCTGTTCTTTACCAAACTGTTCTTGGGTGGTTGGAGAAGTTGCTCTGGGAGGATGTTTTGGAACCATTCTTTATTCATGGCTGTGTTCTTAGGCAAAATTGTGTCCACTCCCTTGGCTGAGAAGCAATCCCCATAAATGAATGGTCTCAGGATGCTTTACTGTTGGCATGACGCAGGACTGATGGTAGCGCTCACCTTATTTTTTCCGTACATCTGTTTTCCAGATGCCCCAAACAATCAGAAAGGGCGTTCATCAGAAAAAATGACTTTACTCCAATCCTCAGCCTTCAATTCCTGTACCTTCTGCAGAATATCACTCTGCCCCTAATGTTTTTCTTAGACAGAAGTGACTTCTTTGCTGCCCTTCTCAACAGCAGACCATTCTCTAAGAGTTGCCTCACACCTGCCCACGGGCATTCCTGAGCAAGCTCTGCACTGGTGGTGCCCAGATCCTGCAGCTGAATCAATTTTAGAAGACAGTCCTGGTGCTTGCTGGACTTTCTTGAGCACCTTGAAGCCTTCTTCACAACAATTCAACCTCTCTCCTTGAAGTTCTTGATGACTGGATAAATGGTGTATTTAGGTGAATCTTACTAGCAGCATTATCCTGCCTGTGAAGCCTTTTTGTGCAAAGCAGTGATGACTGCACATGTTTCCTTGCAGGTAACCATGGTTAACATAGATAAAACAATAATATCAAGCACCACCCTCCTCTTAAAGCATCCAGTCTGCTGTTCTAATAAAGGTTCTTTTAAAGGTTCTCTTAACTCAATTAGCATGACCAAGTGATCTCCAGTCCTGTCTTCCTCAACACTTTCACCTGTGTTAATGACTTTTTGGCCACAGCTGTGCTGCACTAAACTCTAGCTTCAAGCAGTTAGCCTGCACAGTAAACCAGAACACTTTCGGACTGCAGGAAGTTGTGCATTTGTCGGTTCTCAACTTTATTCAACACGTGTTTATGTTATGGGCCCATCCCATTAAATGTTTTGTGACTGGTCAACACATGAACCATATTCCTCCATTCCCTATAAATACAACAGAAAAGCAACTGGACAAGGTGTTAAGTGGCCGAGTTTGTCTGGGGCAAATGTGCTACAAAGGGTTAACAGTCATGACAAATGTGTAAGATTGGGGTGTGTGAGTGTGTGTGTGAGAGAGAAAGCAGACAGCATAAAACAGCATACGTAAATCCATGAAGAGAGCCAAACATTCACGCACTCACTCCCAGGCTCTCCTCCCCATTCACCCTCTCTGCCTTTCTCTGTCCACCTCTTTCTTTCTTTCAGTCTTCATTTCTCTCTCTCTCACTCCATTTACCTTATACTCTCTATCTCTGTCGCCTTCGTTCTCTCACCTTACAGTTTCCTCCCATACCCTCTCGTCTCCTCCAAACCTCTTACCCCCTTTTTTATCTGTCTCTTCCTTATTCTGTCCCTCATTCTATCTCTCTCTCTCTCTCTCTCTCTCTCTCTCTCTCTCCTTCTCCCTCTTTCTCTCTCTCTCTCTCTCTGTTTCTCTCTCTCTCTCTCTCTCTTGTTGTTGTTTGTTGGGGGAGGAAAAAGACTGTGGTTTCCACAGTGACAGGTTGAAAGGGAGATCAAGAGCAAGTGTGAGGAGAGGGAGGGCGGGTGATATTCGCCCTGAACGTCAGCCATATTTTGTTGTGTGTGTTTGTGCCTGTTGATCACATTTACACATTAAGTGAGACAATCAACAGTGAAGTTTTTCATTATAATGAAGTTACACTGAGATGCTATGTTGCTTCCCTAAGAAGAGTTAAGTATGGCCAATAGATGCTTAATTAATTTTGTGTGGATTAACATCAAAAGTTGCAGTTGACAAACATATTTTACACGTTTTACCTAATTATGTCTCACTGGTAGCTGACTAAAACAAGCAGAGGCTTTCTGTCATTCAGCAGAAGAGGAAATATTTTAGTGTGGCTTCAATTTGATGAAAAGTTTCTGTACGTACAGCCATGTTTTTTTTAGAAGAAAAACTATCTGCATTTTCGCCATTTGTTAACATCAAAACAATGCTAATTCACAGCAGGTGAGGCACCATGACTGGGTATAAAAGCAGCATCCATCAAAGGCTGAGTCTTTGCATGCAAAGATGGGCCGCAGCTCACCCCCTTTGTGTCAAAATTCATGAGAGAATTGTTACTCAGTTCAAAAGGAACATTTCTCAACACAAGAAGGCAGACAATTTAGGTTTTTCAGCATCTACAGTACATTATATTGTGAAAAGAGTCAGAGAATTCAGAGACACCTCAGTGCATAAAGGGCAAACTCAGAAACTATCAAAGCTCCTAGACATCACTGCCTATGATTCATGCTACTGTGACAAATATAATGTGCATAGTAACGTAGGCTTGGGAGTACATCAGAAAGCCATTGTCACACAATCTGTTGCTGCATCAAAAAATGTAACTTGATTTTGAATTACATAAGGAGGAAGCCAAACATAAACTTCAGAAAAGCAGATGAGTTCTCTGGGCTCTAGCTGGTGGTATGGGGTGCATCAGTGTCCACAGCATGGGTGAGTTGCATACATGTAAAATTACCATTGACTCTGAGGCATATATTAGGGTTTAAGAGAGACATATGTTGCCATCAATGTAATGTTTTTTTCTTGTACGTCCATGCTTATTTCAGCAGGACAATATCAGACCACGTTCTGCATGGGCTACAACAGCGTGGCTTCGCAGACATAGAGTGTGTGTGCTTGAATGGCCTGCTGTAAGTCCAAATCTATCTCCTATTGAAAATGTATGGTGCAACTTGAAGAGAAGATTCAGATAATGGTGACCACAGGTGTTGAGCAGCTGAAGTCTTGTATCAAGCAAGAATTTTTAAAGAATATCTCCTCAGTTCCACAATGATTAAAAAAGAAAGATGGTAACACATTCATAAACATCTATCTGTCCCAACTCTTGGTGAGGGTGTTCTAGCCATCAAATTCTAAATGTGTGTATATTTACACAATACAATTAAGTTGGTCAGTAAAATCAAAATCTTTTCTTTGTACTTTTGGCAATTGACATGTCACAGATGTTTGTTTTTATTGTATTTCCAAAAATATCCTAACTTTTCTGGGTTTGTAAGACGAGATAAAGCGCAACATAACACACTGAAAAACCTGTATTTAGGGGGTTTCAACAGGAAGTTGCAACCAGTTTGACAAGGAAAGGCATGGATATAAGCAGTGTTACATCAACAACAGTCAGCAAATGACGCTAAGCCTCAAACATTCACACAAAGGCAGGAAGCTACAGTTTTAGCAACATTAAGTCATGCATCCAAACAGCGAATCAGAGCACCAAAACGGTCCTCTGAATGACAAACACCATTCTCCAACTGTAAGAACTGATTTAAAAATCATCAAACCTTTCCGCCTCACTCAGACATTGTCCTATAAACTTGTTTTTAAAGTGTGGAACCCTCTTCTGGAATACCTTGGCCATAAAAAGCTCACACATCAAAAACTTTTAAGGTAGGCCTGAAGAGAAAGCAGGAACCAGAGACGTCTCCTCTAATAATAAACATAACATTGTGGTAAAAAAAACTAATTCATATCTCTATGAAAAGTGTATAGGAGAAAAACTTAAATTTTTATTTTATTCTGCATCATTTCTGTTGGTCATTTCAGCTATTTTGAAATAATACATCAATTAAAAAAAGACAGAAAAAAATGAAAATGATCCAATTTTCGATTTTCACAAGACAATGTATATCAGTCAAGTGCATGGGAATATACTGTAAGTTCAATAATTATTGGCATCATCAAAGTTAATCAATGCCATCTCACTACAAGACTTAGCATACATTATACAAATATTTCATATAGCCACTGGGATCCCTGTGGCCTAGCCTCAGATATAGGCCAATAAATACAAATGAGTTAGCATTAGAATGAATTCTTTCCTTCATTTTTCAATCAAAATTTTAAAGAAAAATAATGGACCTCATTCATCAATATCTTCCTAACATTTTCCTTAAACTTGTTCTTCAGAAAGGTCCTTAAAAACTCTAGGTCAGATTCGTAACCAATTATTTTCCACAAACATGTCAGCACTAAAATGTGCATAAGTATGCCCTTGACTGTTCTTACCTAAAAAATCTCAAGCCCTGGCAAATGTCAAAAAAACTGTAAAAAAAAAGTTTTAAGAATAAACTTCTTAAGAATAAATCAATCAGGTCCATTTATTCTATATATTTACATAAAAAGTTGCCAGAGACAGGTTTTAACCTTTTTTGCAGAGAAAGAAGAAGTTGAACTGAAGTTAGATGTCTAGATAGAGGTTTCTCCCAAAGTTTCTTCCTAGAGCTAGGAAAATCTCACTCTAGAGTTTAGAAGTTTGCAGCACTACTGTAAGAGTGTGAGAATGAATGTTTACAACAGATTTAGCAATGATTGCATTTTTCCCTTTAAAAGAAGAAATAGCTCATGTTTTAGATAAGGGGTCTCAAATTCGAATTATTAGGAAGCTGATAACCAGGTGGTCTTCACAGAGGTAGGGGGTTGCAGTTGAAAAAATGACTGGAAAATGTTTTTCTAAATATGGATTTTATCTACATAGCATATATACCCAATTATACTAGAACTACTATTGCTATTATTTTTATTAGTAGTCGTAGTGGTAGTAGTAGTTTTTTTAGATGTTGTAGTATATTGTAATAAGAATTTAATAAATAATTTAGTCTATGCAGCTCCCTGTTTTTCCTGTTAACACCGTAAGCATCAACCTAAGCTGATTTTATGTAGCTTCTGTTTGGTAACCAGCCACAGAATCTGATGGGTAAAGCAAATCTACCCATCAGCCCTATTTAGCAGCAGAAATGTGGAAAAAAAGTGTGCCAGATTTAAGCATCAATTATAAATATGTGATGGCCCATATGAAGCTGTCTGTGTAGTCAGGACCCCCTGCATTAGACTATGGAAATAATTCCAAACAAACAAAGGCACGCCAGGATGAAAGCACGAACAGGGCTAGTATTTAGAATATAAAAAGCAGTGGCCTGAAATGGGAGCACCTGAACGCTAGGGTGATGTAATGTGAGGCATCCACAAATGGCCACTCAAGCGCTATATAAAGGGCCCAGAAGTGAAATAAATGGACTGCCTCCTTAACAATCTTAAGGAAAAGATGGTTCCCCTTCATTAGGCTGTATTCCTGTCCATGGCGGCGGCTTATTATGAAGATGTAGTGATCCACGTTTCCCCTCTCATCTCCTCTCATTGCTTTTTCTGTCTCTCTTATCCCTCCCTCTCCCTCTCCCTGCTGTCTCTCCTTCCCGCGCTCTCGATCAGTGGTAAATGTGCTGGTGATTTTAAAGGGCCGCCGTGTGAAATGAAAGCGTTTCCTGTTTCTATTTCTGTAGCTGCCTGCGTGAAGGAGCTACTGAAGCACAACTCAGTGCAGTGGAGCGTTCTACAGTGACTAATCTCTCTCTCTCTCTCTCGCGCTCTCTCTCTCTCTCTCCTTCTTACTGTGTCTCTTGCTCTCTCTCGCCGCAGCTATTAAACGACAGTCCAGGCCTTTCATCTCTGGGCCAATCTCTCCATCTCTCCTTGCTCTCCCCCCTCGGCCCGCCCGTCTGCTCCACTCCTCCGTGTCTCTAGATTGCCATCTCCATTTTACAACCCACTCAGACACAATAGGAGTGGAGATAGAGGGCGAGCTAATGCACGAGTGTGTGTGTGTGTGTGTGTGTGTGTGTGTGTATATGTGTGTGTTTCCACAGGAAAGGGCAGCTTGATTGGCGGGTCATCAAAGGAAGTCTTTTTCCTCACTCCATCTAGGGCAACAAGGCTGACTGAGTCATAGAGGTCAAAGTTCATTTCTTGTCCAGTTTCAAGGACACAGCAACTACAAGGCAGACTTTCCTTTAAAGCATGATTAGCCTTTTCTGTGTAAAGAGATTTTAGCATTGCTTCACATGTAAACTACTGTTTAGAAATTTGAGATCCATTTGAGAGTCTCACTTATTCAGAAATGTGTGGCCGAAACCTGCCTATTCTGCAGGAAAAGCCAAAAAAACAAAAAGATCAGGTTTTGCTTAAAATCACAACATTCTGATTGTGTATTTTCTGTAGTTTGTGGAACATGAATAATTGTTTGAAGAAAGCTTGATTTTAAAGGCTATTATTACTATTTTGCAGAAAAAAAACAAGAGCCACAAAGTAAATTAAGTAAACCGATGTAAAACTAGCGATTTGTATGAGTAAGTGACTGATGTGTGTATCTGCTTGTCAGATCATCATCATCCTCATCATCATCAGTAGACATGCCTCACGGCCTCAAAGCATGACTGGAAAGTCAAAGAGCCCATATTTATAATAAATGCCCCTACTAACGGTATAATTACACTATTAATAATGACAGCAACAACAATGCAACTATGTAGTCACTGTTGCACAAGGATTACAGTACAATGTTTTATTCATTAATTTATTAATTTGTTTGTGTATTTCCTTTATTATGATTATTTTAGTCCCTTTTCATTTATTTTACCTTTAGTTCTATTTTTTGCCCTACATCAATGTTTGACTTTGTATTATTAATACCAGTTTTATGAATAATTTTATACACTTTTATACTTACATTTATTTTCCTACTTGTTAATCAATGTTATGATCTATTTTATGCCTTGCTCTATTGCTTACTTCATATTTGTATTGCTTAATGTTATAATCCGTTTACTGTTAAGCACTTTGAGCTGCATTGTGCTATACAAATAAAGTTTATTATTATAATTAATAATGTTATACGATTACACATTTATGAATCTCAGTTTTTACTCATGTAATTGCATGTTGCACTGTTACAACAGTATCTTATACATGTGTGTAATTATATCAGCTGTACTACTCCAATCATGACATCAACAGTAATTACATAGTTGTTACATGTATTGTTACTGTATTAATACACAGTTATTATGGACACAATATAAAGTGGGACCACAACGTTTGATCGGAAGGACCCAAGCAGGGTGACCAACTATGAATGAAAAGTGATATTTTTTCCAACTGGTCCAAAAACTGAAAGTGAATGTGAGGGTGATTTAAGTAATACATAATGCTTGCAAAGAAGGGAGGTTGTCCTCAGCAGGTTAGCCACCCGGTGTAGCAGAGACAACTGCCCAATATTATTATTTATTTCATTTTAAAATGATTAAGGTATGACTAACGACTACCACTGCTCTCCTGCATTATAGACAAACATATTTATATAAAGATTTGGATTTTCAGAGGTTGTTGACCTTAAAATCAGAATTGGTTTCTGACTGAGACATCTTTAAATTCAAAAAGCAACATTCTTAAAAGGGTACATTTTAAAAAGAAAAAGGTCTTTTGGGAAATTGAGCGAATCCTTAAACCACCCCCCTAACCCTCTCCAAAACATATCCTATTTACCATTTTTGATGTAAACCACTGTAAATGTCTATAATTAGGCATCTGGGGGCACCCTATCAGAGCAAAGTAAAATGGGAGGGGGTGGGGCTAATGTAATGGAAATACGCAGGCTATAAAATAACTGATTTTTTTCCCCTTGAGAACTTTTAAATTCTTAGGATTTCATCAACAGAGAAATCATGGCCCAAGACTGATATCTAATATAATATTAAGGAGTGACATACCATATTTCTGTAGGGTTACAAGTGCAAATGAACAACAGGCAGATATCCCAGCATCCCCCCAACATTCTGCTCCTCTGGAGTACAATATCTAACTCTTAAATCATTTCAGACGGACGTTACCACCTGGTTATCCCCAAAAGCTATAATAGTTATAATAGATGCAGCCATATATGGACAAAAATGACAGTAAAGTAAATGAAATTTGATTTCTTCTATCTGCTTTCACAATGTGGGCAGTGGTGCCCTAGTGGTTAGGACATTGCCCTTGAGTTCAAGTCCCAGCCCTGGCACCACTGAGCAAGGTGCAGTTGTGACTAGTGGTAAGGACTAAATGCTAATTGGCTTAGGAAAATGAGGTGGGTTCTTATGCCTCATACTAAAAATTGCACTGTACACTACTGCTGGAGAGTAGTGTGGAGTATACAGTATATACTGGTGCAGTATGCAGTATACTGTACACAGCATGCTCTTTCAAACACAGCCTCTGTCTCTCTTTCCATCCCCTGCTCTTAATGAGGTAGCCCTGGTTCCTTTAAAAAAGAGCAAAGAGACAGGAGAAGAACAGAGAAAAGCAAGCAGCAGTCAATGACAGTGAAGCGGAGAAGCGTGTGGCTCTTGAGAAGTAGGAGGTCTGAAGGGTTTCTCTAAAGGCTACACGGTTTATGTTCTCTGGGTTGCACCCTTAGAAAGTCTGAGAGACCCTTGAGATTAAAAAGAGCCCCTTGGTCTGGCATTTTCAATTGTGCTTTGTATAAAGAAACAGAACGATTTCTGCTGCCAATCCTGATGGAAGCATCTATGCTTCCACCCACATTAAGCCCAAAATTGCCCATAGCTGTCCCCAGGCATTGTCACTTTGAGAGCACGTCTGCTCGTTTGAGACAAGTGAGGTTAAAATGGTTCCACACATGTACCTGCAATATGTTTCTTTTTTATGATTATTTTGAAAAGCGTAATTCAGAACCTTAGAACTGCAGTTTCAAACCATATGCCTTTGCAGAAACTCACAAAGCTGAGTCATCACGCTCGCCTCCGTTACACCCAAACAAGTGGCCCTCGGTCTAAGCAGATATAATGATGAACCTAACCAATCACACGGCATCATCTATCGACATGCCTGATCACTGGTGTCCATCTGCTATGCTATTTTATTTCTCCAGTTGACCAGATGGCGGTTAGAGAACCCATGGCCGACCCACAACCAAGCAACAACACTGCCAATTATTTCAGTCTTAACGCAGTTGTAAAACTACAGCGTAGCAGCAGGCTTTGAGAAAACAGCTGAATTATGTTTTCAGTCCTGTACGTTTTCTCGAGAAAGGGCAGCGTGATTGGCAGGCCATCAAAGGAAGTCATTTGGTGCAACATGGATGAACAAGAAAGTTCACTTCTCCTCCACTGTTGTAAGCTCTTTCAGAGAAGAGCAACTCGCAACTACAACTTTCTTTTGAAGCTTGATTAGTCACACTGTGCTATGGACTAAAGAAATGTTAGCCTCACTTCACATAACCACGTAATGTCTATAGAGAAACACTGGCAGCACAGTGACTGGTAAAGAAGAGTTCAGTGATTTTAAGCAGGGATCAAATTACGTTGATTTTCCAAGTGATATTAAGTACACAGGCGTGGCACAATGGTGCCCGTACAACGGGATGGTCCTATGTTTGATTCCTGCCTGGGACAACAATATTCCTTTCTGGAATTTGAAATTGTGTATGTGTGAATTTCTACTGGGAGCTCCAGTTTCCACCAACAGTGGAATGCAGGGTGTTATTTTTCTGTAAGCAGTGTACTGGTTAGGATAAGTGGCTTGGAAAAATAATGAAAACATGTCAAAATCATCTACAGAGAACAAACCTGTGCATGTTTTAATTAACAATTACCACTTTACTGAATAATGTTTTCCCCCCAATATGCTAAAATCAGTAAAAAAAAATAGAAATAGTGCACTTAAATGTGATGTGTTCTTATTTTCACTTGAAAATGTACATGTATGGGACGTACATAATATCAGAAATTACAAAATAAATACAACATTTTTTGAGGAACACATAGTTACCAGTTTTTAGTTCTTAAGCAGTTCCATTACAGTACATAAAAGTAAATGTTACGAAGGTTAGTTCTCATAAACAAACATGGTTTCATAAATAACAGGCTCATGTATTAAGAAGCTGGTGAAATTACAGCTGATGACTTACAAATTCCTCTGTTTGAATAAAAGCAGAGCTT
>JBBPDA010000081.1:21153301-21171801 GCA_037974385.1 Arnoldichthys spilopterus | reverse complement strand
ATTGTTCCTACACCCTCTGCTGCATTATTAGCACAGTACTGTAGTGCAGGAAGTAGTACTGTATATCACTATCAGAACGGGTAGGAAAAGGCCAAAAATAAAGACAAATGGTAAGATAATGAGCCATAACATTAGAAGATAAGAATTTAGCACTAGGTTCAGTCAATGGATGAGCAGCACATTCTCCAGACTTCACAGTCAGTAAAACATCAGCACTGCTGAAAAAGAAACATTGTTAGTTCATAACGTATCTTAAAAATTATTTTGGCCCAGTCCAACTAGTCTCTTCAAGACATTTTTGCTGGTGATTTCAAATTCTGAAAAAAGAATGGATGGAGATAAGTTTGGTTCTAACAACAATGATAAAAACACACTATAAATATGTAATTAGGAGAGATGTGTACAATGAAAAGACAGCGAGAGAATGAACATCATATGGAATCTAGATTACTGCAAGCACCTACAAGATATAATGCCTACTTAAATCAATCTAAATTGAAAGATAACACAGATAGAGAAATATACAGAAGCATATATTGAGTGAAAACAGTATTTGATGGAGAAAATGAAGGAATAGGGAGCCCACCCCTCTCTCAAACACCTCTTATCAGTAGAAACAGCACAGGTCCCCCTGGTGAGGTTACTGGTATAATTCTTACACCTATCCTATCAGATCTACATGGAAAGACTGCGGCATATTCATCCATCTCCTGTCAGTAGTCTCATGCGTACGTGCGTTCATGCATGCATATGAAAGAGTTTGTGTGTAGAGCAGGGTGTTAGAGAATGCATGAGGATCAGCTGGCCTGTCTTCGTAAGGCCGGTCTGAATATTAAGTGCGTTTTTATGTGATGTGTTAGGTCAGAAGAAACTGTGCAATAAGAAGAACAATCTGGCAAAATGTCAAATCTCAATGACTTCCTGATTCATTTTGCCTATGCTCTACAACTTTGTTGCTTTTCACAGGTAGCACTAAGTCTGTTTGTGATCACCAAACTACAGTTTGTCAATTAGCCAAGAAGTATTTGGTGTTTGATATTAGCTTCTTTAGCACTTTTGAGCACTGGAGCTAGGTGGCTACTGTAGCCTAAGTTATGGAGGCAAAATCCAAACAAACTGCCATAGTTTAAACTACATGCCATCACAAACTTGTCTCAAACTGCATAAAGTTGTTAGCTAATCTCAAACACACTTGCTTACAAATGTTATTAGGCCTTAAACTATCAAATATTATCTTGAATATTCAAACGTCATATATAATAAAAAATAAAAATGGGAGAATCATGGTGAGTGTAACGTGGAGTTTTCAGAAAAGGACCCACATGCGCTAAGGATGAGGAACAACCCTACCCTACCTGGGGCTGGAACCTGAACTGCCAGGTTTACAACGCAAACACGCAATGGTTTGTGCCACAGAGTGTGAAAGGGGCTTGCTGCCAAACTAGCTGAGTTAGGAGGCCCTGGCCAAAAAAGAGGTGGAAATACAACACTGGCGGAAGAGGTGGGGTAAACCGCTTCCCGCAGCAGCAATAGTAGCTAGCATATGCGGTTAGCCGCGAGCTACACTGGGCCAACCCGGGGGAATGCTGGTAAGAGAAGGCTCTTGGGCTAGGGGGATAAGGGACTGATTCTCTAGAGCAAGGCCTCCATACTGGCCCATGCAGAAGCTTACCCAAACCATTAAGGGCCTCCTGTGCCTCTATCGGCCTTTGCTAGAGCCCGCTTCCCACTGGCTGCGACCCTTCTGTAATATGGTCCGTGCCCCTGCTGCAGAACCGGAGAAACATGACATAGCGCGGGCACTCCGCATCTCAACTGGCTTCGTGCCATCGATGCACTCCAGGGAACCCGGGACTACCACAATGCTACCATGGATCACAGGCAGAGTTAGGACGAAGGGAAAAAAGGGAGAGGGACTCACAGTAAAGTCCCCTTTTACCACTTTACCAGCTAGAGTCCTGTGTGGCCTAGACACCATGCCAGCCACACCTGCTACCAGGGAAAAAGACTCTGTCCCATCCCTGTGGGACAACAATGCTTATAAGGGCTTGGGCCCAGGTGGTAAACACAAGCACTGATTGCCCTACACCATGCAGGACATCCATACACCATGCAATGCCCCCTGCTGGCCTGACACAGTGCAGTCGTGAAAACAGGGCTTTCAACCTCCCCCAGCCACCACGTCTGGATGCTGCACCTTACGAATGAGAACTTGTGCTATAAAAGGACTAAACAATCAATGTCAATATTTAAAGAGATATATCACATTTTTCAGAAAAGAAATGGAACAACACAGAAAGAAAGAGGAAAGTTAGCTCCGCATGTGACAAAGCCCCAAACGAACATGGCTCTCCCATGGTGCAGCTTTCACAGCATAATAAAGGTGCTTACACATGACTAGTTTAGGGAGATTTTGACGCTAGTCATGTGTAAACATTTTTAGGGCCTTAGGCACAACCATTTGAGCAGGCTACACAGCATTGGCTCCAACTCTAAAGCTCCTAGCTGGCTTGTAACAGTACCAGTGTGTGGTGTGCGTGACCATTATAGTGCTCTGTACTCATGTTGCTATGCAGCACCAGCAACTTTTAACTTCCATTTGCAAGAAGGACTATTTTTCTCAATGGAAGTCATGATACTGTAATAAAATCATTAAAAATGAAATGCAGCGTGAAGTTTATTTTATCATTCTGGCAAATGGCTGTATAATAAGCCGGATAAAGTGTAGTCTGCTGGTCATTTTTGAAAAATAAGTCCCTTCAGGACAAAACAAGACCTAATAAGTCCCATCCACCCTGTCAGGACTTATTTTTCAATAATGACCGGCAGACTATACATAATATAATGGTAATATTATTATACTGGCACACTTGATTTTTTCCCTCTTTAATAAAGCTTAACTGAAATAATTAAAGCTAATGAAAAAACATCACTTCTAATTATATTCAGTCAGCTGGGGATCTGGCAACCCGGAAAAAGTTGAATTTTTAAGACAATGACTAAGAAATAGTAGAATATAACTCTTGAAATGGCTGAGCTTCTGAACGGAACTTGCTTCTGTACTAATGCATGTCATTAATGAAACATGCTGGGAATGTAACAATCTTTGACTATAATGCTGCTTGCAGGAGAAGAATCAGTTAAATCCTCAAATGTCAGTGTTAGAAATGCCGTAAGTAACATTAAATCCATGCTAGATCTCAAATGGCTCCCTACTCCCTGCATAGCGTGCTCTAATGTTTCCAATTCGGCCATTTACATAAATAGCCCAGTATGGCTTAGTGCATTCATGGCTGAATGTGCACAAGTGGCTCTTTGTAAGATATTCTATGCACTGTGTGAAAGAGTCAGTATTTTAATTACTAGGTAATGTGTGTAATGAGTGATGCTGTGGTATGTTCATAATTATATGACAGAGTAAAATCACACATGAAATGACTGCAATTTACAGTCAGTGGTTTCTCAAAGTTTTTTGTTCTCCAAAAGCAGTAAATGTTTGATGGGCAACAGTAAAGTACTGTAAACCACTAAATTACCACTTAAATTTTACCTTAGTATATGCTGCCCCTTAACCATGATAAAGCCACTGAAATTCAAGGCTCCTATGGCACATTGGTTTATTAATATACATAATTACTCACAAAGACAGTCCTGTTAAAACATAAAATGAAAAGTGAAAGTGAGTTAATTATTTATCATTGTAAACACACCATATCACAGCGCAGCACACAGGTCACCACAACAAAATGCAACCTTTGCATTTAACCCATCCGTGTAGAAGCAGTGGGATCAGTTAGCATTCTGTGGTATAAGTGGATATATATTAGAACTTCAGGCACCAAAAACGACTTGGCTGTATTTCAGCATATGAGGCCAAACTGTGTAAATTTTTGTGTTTTTGAGCTTTAACCATCTTTGTTAAACTGTGCATGAATACCACATTTGACGGCTTGTGCGCATGCCGATAGGAATGTGTATGTGTGTGCAGGAGTGTGCATGTTGCTGATTGATCTGTGTGTGGAGCTGCTTGCTGACAGCGCCAGGTGCATCTTTGCTCGTGCGGATCGGTCTAAATAAAGTTTTCCGTGTGCTGCGCGCTGTAATTGGCTGTAGTGAAGGTTCTAACAGAGTGTAAGACATTCACTCATTTAATAAAGCACAGAATAGAACTGCACTCTCTTCTAACGGAACACACAGGCTATTCCACTTAACCCACCCTCTGTGCCTATCTCAGCATATTACGTTACTATCAGACCTGTATGAAAGGCTTTAAAAGTGTGTGTGTGTTGGTGCTAGAGGGAGGGAGTGAGTGTGAGAGAGAGAGAGACAAAGAGAGAGAGAGAGAGAGAGAGAGAGAGAGAGAGAATGAGACTCTGTTGAGTGGATGTTTGAAGCAAAGCAGATTAAATTCCTATCACTTCTTTAAGTCTGACTTACGTAAAAGTGCCTTTAAATTGGGGAGAGAACGTGTGAGTGCGTGTGCGAGTGTGTGTGTGTCTCTCCATTTTTCTACGTGTGTGTATGCTTAGCAGAGCAGAACAAATTTAATTCCAATCACTCTTAAGTGAGGCTTTTTTAATGTGTCTTCATAAGCATGTGTGCGAGAGAGAGACAGCAGGGGAGACAGATAGCTAGAGAAGCAACGAAATAACGCGGGAACGAAAGAGGAAGTGGGGGAAGAAGGGAGCAATAGAGAGAGCAAGAGAATGAGCACGAGACGGAGAGAGCGCACTTAGCAGGGTAAATTTAATCCCTATCTATCCTCTCGGATTGTCTCTTTGTTCTTGCTTTAAGTCTCATTCTCTGTAGCTCCTCGTTCGGTTGGGCCCAGAGATGCCTGATTACTCACAGTTCTACCTCCCTCACCTTACAGAAAAACTATCCAGTCAACCTACAGCAGCTTCTCAACCTGTCCTGAATGATGCGTAGCTAGGATTGTGCATCATCCACAATTATTCACAGCCGATAGCAATGTTATGTGGCGCGCTTACAGTTACAGCTTGTTCCCATTCACATTTACCTTTTATAAATTGGAGCGTATAGGTACTCCATGGGGTCATCCATGACTTTATGTTTTACTGGGGTATAAATATAAGGTGGCACAGAAGCCAAATTCCCATGGTTATCCATAAAGTGGAAGAAGAAATGACACAAACATATGTTGACCTTTATTTGGCAATGGCTATAAAATTTATTTAATACCTGGAAATGCTCATACCCCTGATTTTATCATCAGAACATTATATATTTATATATATACATATTTATTGTACATAAACCAACTGCATATTTGTGTACCTACTGTATATTTATACAACCCACTGTTCATTTGTCTGTACTGTACATATAACCCTCTATAACTCTGCCCACTTTACTCCCATTTATAACATATTTAATACACTGTACAAAACTTATTATCTGTATATACTGCTCTACAACATCAATAACACTCTGTTACTTACTGTAACATACAGCATTATTTATACTGTAATTTATACTATTCTCTGCACTTTTGCTTAAATGTTAAGTGCATTTTATTGGCTTTGTACTTATACTCTGCACAATGACAAAGTTAAAACTGATCTAATTAAAACAACCAGAGCTGTAGCAAATCCATATGGAAGAGGAGTCATGTTTTTCTGCCCCCATGTAAAGTAAAGGGGGTAGTTAAAGGGTTAAAAAAACTCTCCAAGGATGACCGTTCTAGGTTTGCAGAACAGAGCAGCGTTTTATAGGGTGCAAAAATCTTGACTGAATTCCATATCATATACATTTACAGTGCTATAAACCAATTTTTTTCAGCCTTAAGACATGAGGTGGTCTAAAATGTACACAAGCTTATTTTCATTTTTTGAAAGTTGATTTTATCTATAAAACCCCATTCCAGTGATATTGCATTCCATGCCAGTGAAATGATCATGTAATTGGATTGAAAAGACAATCTGTAAATTGAGGTCTTGAGGTCAGTTTTAGGTCCTGGATTTGTATACATTGGTAGGTGTAACAATCATATACAACACAACAGTTATAATGGTGATTCTTAAACACAAAACTGTAAACTGAATTCACTCTTCAGTCTAAAGACGTCTGCTCTAATTAGCAGGCTTGCAGTATTGTGTGTAACATCATTCAAACACACCCCATAGCCACTGTTGATTGCACAGTAGAACAAGCAGCATTATTAGTATGTGTGGGTGAGGGTGTGGTATTGTGTGTTTTATCAACATTGCAGTGACTGAGAGACTGCTCCTAATGCCAAAAGACCATCTTCATCAATATGCTAATCAATATCCACAGCACCTTTCTCCAGTGAGCCATTTCAGTATGGCAGGTAATGTGTTAACTACAGATAAGCTGCTTAAGCCTAAGAAAACAAACACACACTCACGTCTAGATTTGTCCTTGGTTTTGAAGTTTTCTGGTATGATTTGGAAGTTCCTACTAGAAATTTAGGTTTAAAGAATTAAGTGTTTATAGTCTATTAATTGCCTATGGTATAGGTATTAAAAAAATGGCTGGAGCTTTCCATGTGACATATCTTAATAGCTATTTTTGGATGATTATAAATGTTCCTATACATTTTAATTCCTAGACATTTAATGTTAAATAGTTTTTTTCAACTTTAAAATGTGTTTTGTTTTAATACCATCAAGAAATATTCAACTTTTACTCTGACTAATTTATATCTAGATTTATTCCTGTATGATGCTTTTTTAAACCTTCTTAAAATTACAATGCAAAAGGTGGATGTGACTTAATAGTGGACATTGGTGGGCAAGTGCTGGATGTTGGAATGTTCGCTGATTGCAGTGGATTACAGACTAATCATGAAGCGCTGATAATAGCATGCTTACAGAGTACATTTAAACAACCAATCAGCAGTCTAGGTTTTTAAATGAGCATGCTTACTGGTTCACGAATGCTAATAAGATGGACTGTTCAAATGCTGAAATTTATCACTAAATGGCATGGAATTGTTAATACTTCATTGTACTAAAGTATTTGGTTCCATAAAAGTATTGGGTTTTGCAGGGCACCTACCTTGTATTTAAACTGGCTATTTTATCAGAAACACAAATCATACAGATGCACTTTGCAGGTGTGCACATAACACTACCATGTCAGTGTCAACAGATGAGCTGCAACAGATGGGCTCCTAGAAAATGCATGTATGTGGTAAGTGTTTCTGATAAAATGGCCAATTTGTGTAGCTGTCTGTAATAAATTTACCATTCGGTGCTGGGGAAGTACACTGTCAGTGACCTTGCTGTCAGTGAAAAGGTGTCCAAACACAGCCAAAACTGAACACAGCGGTCTCCTTTTTCATGCTAAGCTTCAAAGAGTTGTTGTCTTTGTGTTCATGCACTTTACAGGTGAACTGTGGGCGCAGCTTTTAAATATTAATGAAACACTGATCAGATTGACCTAATTAAAACCAAAACTGCACAAAGCTGGTGTGGTTATATCAATATTCTCTTTGATATGACTATTAGATGTGCTCTGATCTGAATTAGCTTAGTAGGCTAGCACTCCCACTTTAATCACACATACATGCATGCACATGCACAGCAGCTTTGATCTTTGGGATGCTAATACACAAGCATGGTCATTAACAACAAGGCTATGGAGACCTACACGCCCACACCTTTCAACTTTCAAACCAAGGTAAGCTGAAGCTTGACATGCAACCTTAAAAGAAAAGGTCAACCAATACTGAGGGGAGGGCACAGCCTAAGACCACTGTGTCACTGGGGAGCCAAATGTGAGTTGCCTTCTGCTGTATTTCTCTATATGACAAAAATATCGAGTGAGGTGGTGAATTAATGAGAAAATGCTATCATGGTAAAAATGACCAAAAAAAGAAAAAAAAAAACACCCCAGCATTTTTACATAAAAAAAAATAGAAGTTGTATTTGTATTTGTATCTGTATCAAAAATTTAGATAAAAAAAATCAGCTTTTTGCATCAGTTTTGGCACTTACCATTATCACTGTTCAGGCCAGCTGTTACTAGCTAGGCTAATCATTAATTGAAAAAATGAACAAACTTTCCACATTCAAGGAACAAATATCTATCATATAAATAGAGGGTCAGAGAAACCAGAACGGTCAAGTACCTGTGGACTACACTAAGGAAAACTAAACTACATGTAGCCTTAATATCAAACGAAGACACTCACCAAAGCCCAGCCTGTTGTCATTGTTGCCAAAATCCAGTGAGTATTTGACGACATGGTAGTTGTTCCAGACGTACAGCAGGTTGTCCCGGGGGTTGTAATCCACGGCAGCGATGTACTGGTAAGAGTTAGGGAAGGGGATGTTGATGTGCGTCTCCCGGCTCTTCTCCGTGCTGTACATGTAATCAATCTTGTTCCCTGATGCTTCGTTGTCGTCATCTTCGTAGACGCTCTTGACCACATAGAGGACGCCACAGATCATGAAGGCATTGGAAGCTGATCGCTTGTCATATGTGGTGTCCCATGAGCCTTCGATGCGGAGGGTGTAAGGGTTGAGCTGGCTGACCACGATTCTGCCATTGTTCTGCTCTGTGGCATAGATGACCCACAGGCCATTCTCGTCCACCGCCAGGTCAATGTCAGACTTGCCCCCCCAGCGGTAGGGCGAAGTGTCATGATAATTTGCATTGGCGATGATGGCCTCTCCGCTCTTGATGCGTGTTCGCAGGTCAAACTTGACAATATTTCGAGTTCGTTCCTTGTTAAAGAACAAAGCGCCATCATACACCACAAAACCTGTGCCGTCCACTCGGTGGGGCAGCTTATAGGTCGTGGTAGGACGGCCCGCTATAAAGTCCTCTTTAGACGAGTACTCGGTCAGCGTGTCCGTTCGATAAGGGGTCCAGGGCATGTAGTAGATCTTGTTGGAGGATTGCAGCGGGTCCTTGCACCATGATCCCGACTGGTGGTCCGACTCAAACAGGTGCTCACTCTGGTACACGCCTTTCAAGATGCCTGGACATAAGAAGACTGGGAAGGAGAAAGGGGATACAGTATAATAAATAATGCTAATATGCCAGTCCCATGTAAATTCACAGTTTTCAAGCTATTTGTATGACCCATGTAAGCTGTAAGAACGTTTAGATGAATGAATAATGAAGAGTTGTAAACGATTCTAAAATGACCCAGAAACATGCTATTACATAAAAATGAATGAATGTGCTGCAGATAATTTTACAAAAGACATAATAAATGAATTATTGTACTTATAATATTGTACTTATGATTTATCAGTGAATATTTTTTTGTAATTCCCATATACTTATATTGAAATATTGAATTAAACATCTACTAACATATACAGTACTGTGCAAAAATAATCAGATATGATGTGACATGTACAGCCATTAATCTGGGAATTAACATAAGAATAAACAAAAACATTATCAAAATAATTGTGAATTGATCTGGGTGAACATGTTGGCTTAAGGAAGATTGTTTGCAAAAGACAAATTATATTTTGTTTCCATAAGTGAAAAAAAGTACACATCCTTTACAGGTAACAAACTAATTATGGCATTTTTACTGCACATTTAAGTGTCTGTTTATTTGCTAAGATTAACATATTGGAAAAGATAAACATGAAACATTACTTTTGCACAGGCCATATTTTACGGATGCTTTTCGGTATTTATATTTATTTGTATTTCTTCACTGTCATGTAGTGTTTGCATTGGCAAGAAAACATTAACCACTGAAATACTTTTTTTAAAAATGGCCATGACATGCTGTTTAAGAGATTTGTACATCAACACAATTTTAATACAACTAAATAATATGCCACCACATGCATCCAGACATGTGTAATAAACACTTTCTCAGGCCTATAAGTTATTTTACCTATAATATTCATGTGAAAGTGGAGAGGGAGAACACAGAGAGGTAAAAGCCAAGAGAGCAAGAGTTATAAGTTTAATTATACCTGCTGACTAACACCTCTGTATATGGGCTAATGGCTACTCTACTTTCCCCCAAGGGGAACCTGTCAGACCTTTTGTAACATTCAAATAATTTTACCTGTGTGTGTGTATGTGTCATTGTGTAGAATTGACCCTGTTGAAACATAACCGTATTTTTCCTGGTACACTAAAAGTCTGCACAAGAATTAGCATCAATTTTATGCTAATCTGGGATAATTGCTTCAGGACAAGCAAAGCGCTAATGGCTAATAAAGCTAAAAAATGCAAGCAGTTCTGCTGTATATAAACTTCCTGACCTCCCATTAAAAGGTGATATGATGACCAGTGCACGTCACAGATCCTAAAGAATACTTTAATGGTCTTAATCCTTGAGAAGAAACCTTAAGGGAGTGTGTTTTTGTAGCACAGGCTAAAGGGCCTAGCTCAGTGTATTTTAAGGCCACTGCCAAGAGTAGTGCCTGATTTATGTAAACAAGTTGTGGGGGGAGGAGGGTTGTGGTGGCATCTGTTACAATTCATTTCTAATAAATTTATGTCCTCTGTGTGTGTTTGTGTGTGTGTTGGGGTGTGTGAGTATGTTTGTGCTCTTGAGCTGGACATATTTCCCACACTGACTTCTCCTGCCCTTTGATTTACGGCTGTGTTCCGGGAAACCGCTCACACAGACACACACTCTGAGAAAAACAGAGGACAAAACTCACACACACATACACATGATCACGTGAGGACATGGAATGCATGCCATGGCAACTGTCCATTCCCACAATTCCGTTCCCAGAGTGAAGGCCATCCTTAGGGGGAAGTGAGGCTAGCATCTGCACTTACACTAACTACTAATGCCTGTTTCCTTTAATTGTTCATTTATTTTCCTCTGTGTCTTAATGCAGAGGCGACCCCATACCTTTGATAAACTATAAGAGGAAGACATCAGTCAGATTTTATATCAAAAAGGATGGTCAAATTGTGGTATGAGTGAACAAGGTGGAGGTAAGATAAGTCAACAGTAAAGCTAACATTCCTTTATTGCTCTGCTGTTGTTTGCTCTTTTAAAATGACACCTTGCTTCTAGGTGATTTTCACCACTTTTTCAAACTTCCTGCATAATGCAGCTGTTAATACTGTTTTGATGTGAAATTAGGGCTAACCCTAACCCAACCAAGATTCTCTTTAAAATGGTAATGATAGGAACCAGGGTTCACAATTAGGGATGCGCAATAATAAATCGGGATCATATAGACATTGGCAGATATGTGCAGTACAAGTCAATTTTATTTCTATAGCGCTTTTTACACCTGATGTTGTCATAGCTTTACAGAATCTGGGTCTGAGCCTGCAGTGAGCAAGCCAAAGGCGATAGAGGCAAGGAAAGACTCCCTAAGCCAAAGTTAGTTAAATTAGTTAAATGCAAGCTGTATTTTTCTAATACAGGTAGATCTAGTCCCAATTTCTGCATTTTTATTTTTTTAAATATATTTTTATTGGTATCTGCATCAGTGATCGTCTTCCCATCACCACCACTGTGAACACTTGTGACTGTGGAAGTTTCTCTAGAATGAATCATTTCACATCAAACCACTCTGAATTACTTTGTTTATATCTAAACCGCTTAATTGTGTTACATTTTTTAAGTAGAAAACCCATTTAAGATGGCCATCTAAAAACTCAAATTGCTCAACCCTACTATACTACTGAAAGAAACACAGCTAAAAACAGACAAGACTTGTTAATATACGTAATAAAATAACAGAACCATTTCCAGTGTAGCTATGTGCAAAATGTAATCCCCTACAGCAATTTAGCCCCGCCCAATGACGTTCTAAGGAGTGTTTCAGCCTGCATTTCTTTTTGAATGAGCCAAAATAGAGATCACCCAGTAGGAACAGAGCTCATTTACATCTATTACTCTCTATATATATAAAACAGCCTGTTTCATTCCAAGGGACAATGAGAAGTTGGAAATGGTAAAGTAAAATAAACTGATTTTGATATATAAAACCACACAAATGTCATCTGATGACATGAAGTAAAGCATACGAGCCCATTAAACAAATTAAGCATGTTGAAAATAGTCATTTTATTGCTGTGCTACTAATGCGAACCACCTTTGATTTAGACTTCATGCCAATACATATGATTACTGCTTGCTTCTCATTCACCATGCACTACTGATCATGTGCTACATTGACTCATTATTAGGTAAATGCTTCTAGGTGCCAATCATGAAGTCCTTTCCTCCTATTGGCTGGCCCCACTCCAGGTTCATTTGCGAGGAATTACAATGCAAAAGCATCAATTTCACACTCCGAATTGATGTGCTACACTGAAATGTTTGCCCAAAACAAGGTTTGCTGCAATATGTGATAACTACATTACAGTCATGGGTACTGTGGCGAGGGGGGGAGTTATGAGGGATGGGGGAAAAAAAGGAACTGAAATAAGGGCATGGCATGGGAAAGAACAAAAGAAAAAAGGGAAGAAAGACAAAGCTAGCTGGAAAGTGGAGAAACAGAGTGAACTCGAGGGTTAATTCAGTGGGGAATACTGTTGATGCTGGATCAGGTTTCTTTTCCTCACTCCTGATATAAACCATTATGGGCTACTGATCCCCAATCAGTCCTTTGGTATCGAATAACAGAAACAGGCAGATGGTGAATTATGCCCTTAAACTGCATTAAAGTAATGGACCTACCTCTCTGCTCCACTTCTGCATCCGCGTTCGCAAGGAGCACGAGAGAGAGAGAGAGAGAGAGAGAGAGAGGGGGGAGAGAGAGAAAACCATAGATTAATGATGTAATAGCAAATCAATTCCATATACACATAATAAGTGTCATATCTGATCATGATCTCATAAAACTCCTAATACTCCTCCTAATTTATTTTCTATATATTTTATTAACTAAACAGTTGTCATTTCGGAAAAGTAATACACTGTAGCCAGGCCTGTTACATCAATAAATGAAAGAACAAATGCATTTTTTTTTTAAAAAGTAAAGAAATATAGAAATGATTCCTTTATATGATTTGGCTACTTTTCTCTGGGTCACAGTTTAATGATTTCAGTCCTCCCAAACAGGAATTAATCTCGAATCATTTTATACATTCATACTTTCATAATAAAGGTAGTCTACGCCTTGGCATGGAATCATAAACAAATCAGCAATCCAATTCAATAAAAACAGCTTGAGGCTGGAATCAATATTCTGATACAAATGGGCTCACTTTCAATATGTACACGCCCCCGATTTGCCCCGTTTTGACTCATTTGAAAGTGTTACGATGTCTTAACGTGTTAGTGAAATGCTTCAAGGCTTTTTAACAGAGCTGAAATCAAGCTAGCTGGCTTGTGTGTGTGTATGTGTGTGTTAGAGAGACAGAAAGTACAATTCACCTTCTTACTATGAAATATGCATGAGTATCAACTGTTAATGCATCACTCAATAAATAAGGCCCTTGCAGGAAAGTGTGTGTGTGTGTGTGTGTGTGTGATTGCAGGAAATCTGATTTACAAGCAATTACTACCCCAAACTGCTCCTACACTTCCCACCTACACACATTGTCAAATTTCAGGCTACCAGTTATAATCGTGTGCCATTTGTTAATACTGAAATTTGAATAGCTTAAACAGTTGGCATGTCTGATTAAGTGAAACAGGTTTTTGACAGCAGTGAATTTCAATTCCACTGAAGAAAAAAAATGTCAGGGATAAGTTTACAATTTCTCAAATAGACATGAAAGTGTAACAAGAAATTTAACAATTATCTTCCATCACCTGATTCATGCTGATGCAGTAATACATTCCCATAGTTAGCCCTTTTCACAGTAGCCATAAAATGCCATTACTGTTTCTGGGTCCCCTAAGTTCATTTCTGAATAAATTTGATTTAAATATTTGTTTAAAAATATTTTGTAATACAATATCTAATTTAAATATAATAATACAAATATCTGAAGAGTCCATTTCCATTTCACCATTAGCAGGCCTGCAGAAAAGCTTTTAGATGTCTGAATGCCTGGCAGCTGGAATACATAGACTAGTAGGGCTTCAAGGGAAAAAAGCATCAAAAGGAAGATTCGTCTTTGGCATCTGCATTGTTTAACTAGCCGGACTCCACTGGATGTGAACGTGAGAACCATTGTAAGAAACATCTGAGCTGGATGTAGCTGATTTACAGCCAGCCCAAGCTAAAGATTTACTCAGCCTTTTTTGAGCCTAATGTTAGGACAAATTTTTTCTTTACAAATGCTATAGACAATTTATCAAACAACTCTCAAACAATTTCAGTGAAATGTAAAATCTCTGAAATATTCACATGATTTTCAGAATTTCTTTATGTTTCCCTTTTGCTTTAATGACAGCACACACTTAAACTCCAAAGGTTTGTGCACATGAGATGGATTCTGATGGCGATGATATAGAGATGTATAATTACACTGTTGCGTCTGCTGTTTTTCTAGCCCCATCTTAGGGTCCTACTTTTAAAAGTGGCATGAACAGCTGAATAAAGCAAGAGTCTTACATGGAGGCCAAAAACAGAGAGGCGGATTGGAAAGCAGCCAACTGCTCCATCACGGGGGAGTGAGGAGAGCCAAAGAACCTCCAGAAAACATTTGGAACATGTTCCCAAGGGTCTCTGGCACAGAATAATTAAATTACCTGAGTGTGTATATGTGTGTGAGTATATGTGTATAAGTACATATGTGTGATTGTGTGTGTGGGATTGAACTTCCTTTCTAATTATTAGTCTGTAGAAAACAGTACTGAGTGCTTGTTCTTCCTTTTTGGACCAGATCAGTTCACTTTCATGCTTATCACTTATTCTTCCTCAGGCTGTTTTTTAATGTATGCTCTTCTATGCTTAGAAATGCAGTCCTGTTTGACTATAATTAAGGCAGGTTTCACTGAACTATGTAGTTCAACAAATACAATTACTACTACTAATAATAATGCTAATAGGATGGCATGGTGGTGCAGTGCTTAGCGCTGTCGCCTCACAGCAAGAAGGTCCTGGGTCTCTCCCCCCCAACCCCACTCCCACCCCCCCCTTGTGTGTGGAGTTTGTAAGCTCTTCCTGTGTTTGCATGGGTTTCCTCCCACAATCCAAAGGCTCATGGTTTAGATTGACTGGTTGCTCTAAATTGCCCATAGGTGCAAGTCTGTGTGAATGAATAAACTGTCTCTGTATGTTTTGCCCTATGATGGGTTGACCTCCTGTGCTGGGTAAAGCTTGCCTTGTGCCCATAGTCAGCTGTAAATGGCTCCAGCCCCCTTGAGACCCAAAGGTTTAGGTCATAAATGAAGAATTAATCATCACCACACGTTTAGACAAAAACACCCTACAAAGGTGAAGGTGAAGCTTCAACACCTTCTGAGCAATGCAATGAACTTTTCTTGTCTGTAATTACACAACTTCATAACGCATAAAAAATTCAAGCTGCTCCAATTAAATAGTGCAGACATCATCATAGTGGGTCTGTTTCATACGTGTCCTTTGTAAACCCCTGACTCTGTGTGGGCAAGCCTTAACTCAGGGTATGCACATTCATTCTCACACCCTGTTTACATCCAACAAAGTGAAAAGGTCAGAAGTCCTGCTTATCCTCAGTCATTGTGCTGTGAGTCAGAAATTCCATCTTTTCTTTTCCCTTCCAACCCGGGAATGAGAGAGTGACTAAAGCATATCAAGCAGATAAAACGTGCATGTCCCCATTGTGTATGTGTTTGTATGTGTCTTCAGGCTTTTCCTGCTGCCAATAAGCTGCTCATACGATACTGATTTATTGTTGCAGTCTCCACAGCTACCCCAGATTGAATCGCTGAAACCAGGAAAAGCGCGAGAACGTTGCTCCGAGGAGAAATGACTGGCAGGCCGAGGGCACTGGGGGCGGACAGCAGATGGACATTCACTGCTATTGGCTAGTATAGCTAATAAAGCAACCGCAGCAAATCGTAAATACTTTTGTCCTTGCTGCAAATGTGCCGTTTACGATTGCTAATATGCGCTTACAATCTGTTTCGCCATCAACAGGCATGGTAATGACGAGGCATCGCAGAGTCAGCAGCTTCACCATTTGCCTAACCCTCCTAGGTCCCCAAGTGAAACATGTCTCCTTACATTGTGTTGAAATATCTGGAGGATGGAGAAATTTTAAACTTTCAGTCAACACCACAGTTGTGTTTGTATATAAAAGATTTTTGTCACTTTTTGTGAAAAAACTCAAACCTGTTCATTAAAGAATTTAAACTGCATTTAAACATCATTCATTACATAACTATGGGATTGTTTATGTATATGTACATTAGTTAAGTACAAAATTAACAAACACTATAAGACAAGAACTCTGGGCAAACATAAATGTGCAAGTCAGTCAGTACAACACACTTCTATTATATTTCACATACACTCATATGCAAAAGTTGGGAAACCCTCAGTCAAATGATATGATTAATTGGTTTCTATGTAAAACATCTATTACAACAGCATGGATCATAGTGGAAGGTTCCGGGTGCTGAAGTAGCCTGCCTGCAGTCCAGACCTTTCATCAGTTGAAACATTTAGTGCATCATTAAATGAAAAATGCAACAAAGACTCAGGACCATTGAGCAGCTAGAATCCTACATCAGACAAGAATGGCACAACATTCATCCCCTAAAAGTCCAGCAACTGGTTTCCTCAGTTCCCATACATTTATTGACTGTTGCTAAAAGAAGAGGGGATGCCACACAGTAGTAAACATGGCCCTGTCCAAGTTTTTTAAAGCGCATTGCAGCCATCAAATATAAAAGAACCTTATTATCTTTCTTAAAATGGTACATTTACTAAGTTTAAACATTTGATAGTTTTCCTAATGTGAATTTTATGGGTTTATGAAATTTGCAAATCAGAGCATCCCAACATTTTTGTAATTGAGGTTGTGCAGTGGCCCCTATGGATGGAATTTTAAGAAATTTGATGTGCTTCCGAGGAATGTGGTAGCGATGAAGTGTGTAAAATTGTCTGAGGTTTAAAACTTGATGTCACACGATACTGGCTAGCAAAATGTTACATTTTAGACAATTCACTAGGTGGCATTACTCAAGTTGTAATGAACTATGGTCATTCCCTTCCTAGAGGCCAAATTGCCACAGAAATTTTAGGATTTCTGACTAAACAGTTTCTCACAGTCAAGCAATTGCCCCAAAAGTGCTCTGTGTCTGCCCCACTAGCACGAACAGACCTCATATACCACATTCTGGATTGGTGAAGTCTAAGTATATGATACAGTCAACCACAAATCAGCGAAAAATAGAGAAAAAAACACGGCTCTAGACAGCTGCAGGTTAAAGAACCCATGTGTTCAATGTTATATAAAGTGCGTGTTGCTGACGATGGCACCTGGATGCACAGTATCAGCAAAATGCACTCTATGCGTGTAAGCAATGAGTTGGTTTTGCAAAACGCATTCTCTTTTTACAGAATATGCATTTCAGACATTTAGGTAAATTTTTTTCTCGAGTCTTGAGTAACAAACACACTTCTTATCAACTTGGATTTCATGGATTTGCACTGAATGCGTACTTACTATATGGCACACACTCATACTGAACCTCTAGATACTTGTATGTTCCAGGACATGGATCAGGGAAAACATCTGGACCTGCGACCACTGCACACTGCGTCCTATTATTACACCTAGGAGAGAGAGAGAGAGAGAGAGAGAGAGAAGGAGAGAGAGAGGTTAACATACAAATACTAGTTAAACACATATGTTTAATCACATCCTGTTCGCTTGCTATTATTGTAATATAATTTTCTTTAGTAGCATTGCCTAATTTTAGTTTGAACTCTGAATTTTTGTTATTGTTTAGCTATGATTATTACAACCATAATTACTGTCATTAACTGCTATTAGTTCTATTATGTGCTATTATGTCCTTAAGACAGTCATGACTTTAAGGGGGGAGAGAGAGAGAGAGAGAGAGAGAGAGAAAGATAGTAAGAGAGGTGGGCAGAGGGAGTCAGGTATAAAAAGATGAAAGAGAGGAAGGGAGGGAGAGAGAGAGAGAGAGAGAGAGAGAGAGAGAGCTGAGCATTAAGTCATTTTAGGATATAAAGAATGTGCTTACATTATGAAAACACACATGCACACATATCATTCAAAACTTCCCAACTATGTTTTTTTTCTTCTTTTCCAATTAAACCAGCTGCTCTTTACATTGTATGAAAATAAAGGGATTGACAGATATGAAGAAAAATTAACTGTCACATTAATATAAAGTTTTGAAAGATTTTCCCGCTCCTGTAACGGTTCAAATACCCTGTGACAGTGATTATATACACTATACACAAAAAAACATGCTCCACCTTTCAAAGCCCAAAGATCCCACAGGTGCTTATGCCTAAACTACTGTGAAACTCACAGGCATGCTATCAAAACACACACAAACACACGCACACCTTACACATACACCTCAAACCAAAAACCAAAACCCAATAACACCTAGACACTAGAGAGCGAGAGAGAGAGAGAGAGAGAGAGAGAGAGAGGGAGAGAGAGAGAGAGAGAGAGAGAGAGAGAGAGAGAGA
>JBBPDA010000081.1:21127704-21138868 GCA_037974385.1 Arnoldichthys spilopterus | reverse complement strand
ACATTTTGTGTGACAAACATGCAAAAGAATAAGAAATCAGGAAGGGGGCACATAGTTTTTCACACCACTGTATACATGGACTATATTTAAAGAAAGTGTAAGTCACTATTTGTCATTGTGATAATAGCTCAAAATCTTGAATCAATAGTCATTGGTGGTCTGATGGTTAGGGACTTTAGCTTACCATATGGGTAAGGTGGGTTGGAGGTTCAAATTCCAGCCCAGGTGCCTCTGAGGTACCCTTAAGTAAGGTACCGTCCTGCTACACTGCTTCCTGGGGGCTGTTGATAGCTGCCCACTGCTACACATGTGGATGGGTTAAATGCAGGGGTCACATTGTTTTGTGGTGCACCTTGTGTGATGAGGATGACAATCACTCTTCCTTTTTTTACTTCATTTCACTGGCTGTTTACATAATGCCTAATAATATAATCCCACTGTAATGAGATAAACATTGTTATTCATGTCACCTGACAGTGGTTTTAAGCTTGATGTGGATCTGTGCATATTAAAAATGGCCCTAAAGGTTTGAAATATAGTGCATTTTACATTACGAACAGAGTTATAATAGTGAGAATGCTTGTAGTGTGGTAGATTCCCAATGCTAATGTGTTAGCTTCATTCATAAAGTGTCTGGATAAATCGAAGGTGCTTCTCTCTCAATTGATCACCTTCTAATTACCTTTTCTTATTGATTAGAGCATCAACCCAACTACCGGTAGTGACACACACACACACACACACACAGACACAAGAACGCATACCCTCAGCGGCAAGCAAATTAGCCCAGACTGAGAAAAAAAATTTAAAGGTCAGACAAAATGAGAAGGGGAGAGAGAGAGAGATGAGGTAAAGAGTGAGAGAGAGAGAGAGAGAGAGAGAGAGAGAGAGAGAGAGAAAGGGAGAGAAAAGAGAGAGCAATGGAGAGATGAGGTGGAGAATGATAAATGATGTGTGATGCCAACCACCGTTTCTATAAAAAGCAGTGAGGCAAAAAAAGAGAAAGGAAGGGAAGGAGGGAGGGAGGGAGAGAGAGAGAGAGAGAGAGAGAGAGAGAGAGAGAGAGAGAGAGAGAGAGAGATGAGCGGGGCGGGGGGAGAAAAGCACTAGCATCTCGCACTTTCCGCCTGCTTCTCTTTCTTCTTCTTTTTTTTCTGCTCATTCTATGGAGCAAGCGCCTGGGAGATATCAGACTAAGCAAGACCCATAAGTGCAATTCATAGATATATTTACCTTCCTCCTATGGCCCTTTCCAGACAGGAGCTAGCTTCAGTGCTAGCAAGCTATTTGTTTTTCTCCTGATTTGTGGATTCTGACAAGCTACTGGCCAGAGATGAGCATTTTGCCAGCTGAAAAGCATCTGTTATATTCTGAATAACAGCCGTCATGGATTTTCAGCTGCCAGACATTTATTGCAACCAACAGACGCTCTCTTAAAACAGTTGCTAGGCTATACCGGAAGAGCTACCTATCTCAACTCCCGTAGGACCCTCATGCATTCTCCAAATCCCCCAGGAGGCCTCATACCAACGCCCACTTAATAATGCGGTTCAAGCTGGATGCATACACATCAAATATGTTCCATTTATACCTGAAAAGAAAAGAGGAACGCAGACACAGTCTTAAAATCTAAAATATGAAACAGGGGTTGACTGTATGTCTAAGCAGCAGCATAAAAACATGCCTAAACCAGGAGAAGGCATATGTTAGCCTTTGGCAGGTGTGGCCTGGCAGCAACTAAGATTGTAAAAAAGCTTGGAAAACGTATTTTGGCTCAGTGTTGGAAAGTGTAAATCCCTTAACTCTAAGATGCTGAGGCAGAAAAAGTAATAACTGCTTTTCTTTATGCACATGTATAATTTGTGCAAATATATTGATTGGGGATTCATTCATTCTGATGAACAATTTTTGATAATTGGTTAACAATTAGATCAATTATTAACATGGAGAAGGGAAACTGTGTCAAATTAAAGTAGGTGGTGTTAGGTAACATTAAAAAAAAAAAAAAAATGTTTTCATCCAAGAAGCTGCCTCTTCAGATAAGCTAATAAGCTACCACTAACTGTTGGGTGCTAATGAGGACTTTGCAATATGCAATATGTTAGATTGTAATATATATTTTAAATCTTTCTGGACATAATTTAGAATAACAAGCTAAGATACGATAGCTTTATTGTCACTGTACAACTACAATGAGATGTCGTTTGGGGCAAAACCTTTAAATGCCTTAAGACAGAATACAGGATATAAATTATAAGAATCTAGACTGTACAGATATATATCACATCTATATATGATCTATAAAACATAGATATCTATAAAACACAAAATTACTATATACACCTCCAGATGCATAGGATATGGGGATAAGGTGCTGGTGCCTAGTGCAGAAGGATTGAAGTGGTATATCAACAGTGAAAATATGCACCGAAGGTATTTACTGAGATAATTATGTGTTAAGATGTAGTATTATTGCATATGAATAGAGGTTGGTGTGTGCACATGAAAGAAAGCAGTATAAAAAGTACATTATTGCATATGGGGGATGTAGAATAAATAAAGGATGTGGAATAAATAATACAGCATTGCATAAGGGATGTAGAGTAAATGATACGCGTTCAATGGCAGTTCTGTTATAAATAGGACAGTGATTGCTGTGCGTTCAACAGGCTGATTGAACACAGCCACACTATTTCTGCCTTTTCAATCTTTCTCAGTTCAGATCATTCCACGAGATTGGTGCAACATGTACATGCTTATGTGAATTCATTGAGTTAAGAAATCACACATTTGTTCTTCATATCTTCAATCACATATTGCTTTTATCAAAAAACAGATCCCACCTCAGTAAGCATTATAATGTTTTCTGTGCCAAGTAACACAGAGAAGACTAATCCCATCACACCAAGCTTGTTATAAAGGGTAATACTGAGACAAGGTGGAATATTTAATGCTAAACTGGCTGCCACACCACCTGTTATCAAGGCTTGATTTTCTATTGTAAGTTTTAAACTGTAAATTAACTTCTCTGTATATTTTTTAAGAAATGTTTTAAAAAAGACTTTGTTAAACATGTTATGCTTCCCGAACCCGGTTAACAATGAAGAAAACAATAAACTGTCAATGTTGAATAATATCAAAGTTTACCAAGTAAGCTGAAGGAGGTAATTTAATCTTCATGTGATTTAATAGGACGGCACATTATTTCATGCTAAAATAAACTGATAAAGAAAAACACAAGGACAGAGAGTTTGATCCAGTTTATATTTTAGTGCTGATGTGGAAAAATGTATGTGAGCGTAGTAAAGTCTAATGCTTCTTTAACCTTTATTCAGTAGCATTTAGGGTTGCAAAATTCCAGAAATTTTCAAAGTTGGAAACTTTCCATGGTAAATAAACAGGAATTTACGGGAATAAACTGGAAGTTTTCAAAGTTGAAGGTTGGGAACATAAAATATAATTGATAGAAAATATATTGTAGCATAATCGTGGCTAAAACAATCAGATTTAAAGCAAATACAGTAATCTATGTTATTCTTCAGTCACAGGCACATAGAATGCTACTTAATGCAGGGCTATTGAGGCCACACCCCCTACATGCACTGTGCATTCTTACATTACATGCACAATGATTTCTAGAATTCTGAAGTACTAAAGCTACTTTTTTGAGCCCACAGCACAGATAGAGACTACTGAATCATACATTTGAGACATAAAGTCAAGTAAGTTTTCATTATATTATGAGGTAGATAATATTTGATCTATGATAATAAAGTTTAACTATAAACTATTAAATCAAAATGTATTAATACAGTAGCTAGCTAACCAGATATGCTAAATGTAGGCTAGCTAGTTCTATGCAACTGGCCGATGCCTGATGTTCCCATACAATGTGTAATAGAAGAGATTTTTTATTGTTCTCCGACCAGCATGAAAGCATAAGCTGAAAGCAGTCATTAATGAGTTTTTGCACTTGTTACTGACAATGCTGCAAACATGAAGACGGCTTGGACACAAGAGGAGGAAGCCTACCCTCAGATGACAACCACTGGCTGTGCTGCCCACTCTTAATAATTTCCAATTTGTAATCTTTCCTAAATTCCTGACCTAAAATTCCCCTGGAAAGTTTCTGGAAATGTACTGGACATTTTCCACCCCTTTGCAACCCTAGTAGCATTTGGATAGAATGTCAAGTGGCACTTGCAATTATTTTTCAGTGTGTTGGATACATATAATTAATATATTTAAGCCTGCACAAAACATTTTTGTCCCTTAAACATTCCATCAGATATTGTCAAATGGCATTTACTTTATTGAATGGTTCATTATAAAATTAACCCCTAATGGAACAATATCATACAACACTTTTCTCCCTTTTATTCAAATAAAACACTAAGCATTTTAAATGTACTACCTTCTTTTAACCTCTCGTTATCATTTAGGATAAATTACGCATGTTGTTCTTGTTACTTTATAAATATACCAATCGCCGATAAAATTAAAACCATATTGAGCTACCCCCTCATGTTGCTGAAACAGCTCTGACTATGGTCCACTGTGCGTTCTATCCCCTTTCTATCAGAGTCAGTCTTTACGTTTAACACCACAGTAGCCCTTCTGAAGAACAAGATCATACTGGCTAGCCCACATGCATCAGTGAACCTTGGGTGCCCATGACCCTGTCGCTGATTCAGTAATTCTTCTTTCTTGGATCACTTTTGGTAGCTACTAACTACTGCACACCTGGAACACTGCACAAGACCTGTCGTCGTTCTGGAGACACTCTGACTCCAACCATCACAATAAGGCCCTTGGCAAGGTGACCCTTACTCTCATCCATTCTACCTGTTTCCAGCATACCAACTTTAAGAACTGACTTTTCACACACACACACACACACACACATAAACCCCACAAACATTTTTGTGCAAGGAAAATTTAAAAACGCTATTCCGTTTTTAATTTTAAGGCATTAATCAGTATGCACTTTATATATATTATTATGTATTTATAAGTCAATATCTTTTATGAAGCCAACATATATGTAAATAACAGTTATCCCAGTGAATTGTTAACAGACCTTAGCAGTGTAAGGGCTTCAAAAGTTTGTGTGTCTGGGTCTGTTAAAGAGTGTGTGTGGGTCTATGTGTGAATAAGGAAGTTGTGGATGGTAATGAACTCTACTGTGCTACTAATCTTAGCCATACAGCCTTGCTAATTGGAGCTCACAATCTGATCTACCCCGGGGCAATGTGTGTGTGTGTGTGTGTGTGGCAGCTGGCCACACACACAGGTGGTACTGTATATCATCCAAGAGCAGGATAGTGATAGAAACAGTGTTCTCCCACTCATACACATTTTTGCAGTCATTAGGCACATGCATGCACACAGACACTGATGAATGTGAATACGTCTGAGATCTTACACTGACACTTATTACATGTTAATGTACATGTCCGTGCAAACAGAGAAATACAAGTAAACTAAATTACGATTCAAACTTCTCTCAACCCACTCAAACCACATCCAGATCTTTATTAAGTTTGGGTTTAGGACACATTACACATTACAGTGAGCTCTAAAAATAAACAAAACCGCAATGTTATGAACTGTCGTTCAAGACAAGGGCTGGTATTCATAAAGCGGTCTTAAGAGGGATTGATCAGTACCAGTCTTTTCTGATCACTTGTAGTTTTTCTAGCTCAGCCCTCCTACACCTCAGCTAGTTTGTCAAAACAGCTGCCCTGAACAATACAGCTACATGGTTTTGCTCTTTTTTTACAGAAAAGCAAGTCATGCTGCTTCCTGAACCACATTCCGCGCCCCCTTAACAAAGAGCTGGAAGTGTTTGAAGCAGGTTGAGCAAAGTTTTGGGGGTTTATTTACAGTAAAAGGGTTTAAGTAACAGTTGAATTAAAGAGTTAAGTGTCTGCAAACTAAAGAAGCAAAATGAAATTTGAAAATGAAAGTGGAAAATTGTGTGAATATTAATGTGTTTGTGGTTGTGATGTCACAGCCCTGATGAATACCAAATGGTATATATTTGCAACATAGTTCACTTTTACACCTAGCTTGTCTGGCATGAATCAACCCAACCCTTTCTTCAGCTTGGTCTGTTTTAATGGATGTAAACACTTGTACCATTCTCAAGTCAGCAATGAACAGAACCATGGATTTTCAAAAATCACCTGGTTCAGTTTGCTGGTGGCGGGAATGCATTTTTGCTGTGGTCGGACCCAACAAGGGAATTACACTCTTCTTAGTCACTTATCATTGGATTCTTTACAGAAGCTTATACGGTTCCTGTACAACTTAAATTCTTAAACCCACCACATACTCATCACATCCCACTTACTTATACTCAACAAAATGTGTGCTACCCATTTCGCTTTTACTGTTGCACTGCAAACTGTGGTAAAATAAACACCTCTATATTGGGTCTATATTCTGGGTCTGCTAGTAACAAGAGAGTGTGTGTTTGTGCAAATGTAGTAAGATTGTCTGGTTCAGCAACGAATTATAAGTTGTGATGTAACGTGATCCCAAGTATGCAGCAAAAGCTTGTGTGGTTTGTTGAAATACAACCAAACCAAACAAAAAAATGCTTTGGCAGAGTCTTAGTCCCCATACATGCACTTTACAGCAGGGGCAACCAATGGCATTGACGACATAGATGGTTGCCTAGGGCACAAAATGCCTTGGGGTCACCGAAAATTGGTAAAACAATTTGTGTTCTCCATAAGAGCGATTAGAGGGAGTTTAACTTATGAGCGCTCTATGTTTTCCCACCTACATTCAGGTAAAGGCCGTCTCTGGCACCAGGATTGACAAATGTTTAGACACAGAAGCAGCTCACCAAAAGACGATTAGTAAGCTGCTTGTAAATATGAACTACTAACCAATCCAAGCGCAATTGCAGGAACAGTGGTAACTAAGCCTAGTGTAGGAGGTAGGATTTGTTGGAATGTGGGTGGGAAAAACAATCTGGAAACATTTTAATACTGTTTATATTGTTGAAAGTTTTTTATTTAAAAAAGTGAGGATCAGTAATTATTATAGTAATTATTATAAGGGCATATAATCATATCCATATCCTATCTTTTTTCCCCTGAGGTCCCACAGCATTTTGATTGGCTTTTATACCAAAAACATCATTTATTATCATTTATTTATTTTTTACACAATTTCCCAATCTCTCTTTATCCCGTTGATTTAAAAACAGCAAATGCAAATGTGCTGAGTCATCACAAAACCAACTACTTTAAAATGGCCAGGTTTTGCAGTTTAATTTCCATATGTGGACTGGGGAGTGAATGTGTATGTGTGTATGTTTTGAAATTTTCACAATGTTTACATATTGCAAAACATTTGGGGGAAAAAATGAAGCAGTGTTTGTTTTCCATAGTTTGGGCCCCTTAACCTACAAAGAAATCAGTTAAAGCAAAAAAACTGCATCTTGCCCCACTGTTACCTGAAGCCCATAATCTTGTACGCGTCAGGCAGGTAGCAGCGGGTGTTCTCCATCTGAGCAGGGTCTGAGTCACAGATCTTGTCGTCCGTGCGCCCGTAGTTGGCACTCTCGATCATGATGACGTCAGTGCCAGGGCACCGCAGCTCAATAGGGTAACCCTCACACGACAACTCGCGTCGAACCACAGCCATTGGCACAGGAGCACGACTCAACACTACAGAGAGTGAGAGAGAAAGAGAGCGAGAGAGAGAGAGAGTGAGAGTGGGAGAGAAGTGAGCAAAACTATGAAAAATAAGCTTTTTCAAACATTTGGGATCATTTCTCATCATAATAATAATACTAATTGTAATTATTGTTGTTTCATTTCAATTTTACTTATATATCTACAAAACACATTCATGTGAGACCACAGGGATATGCACAACACTTTTGCATTGCTACTATCATTTTGGTTAAGCATGACATCATGTCTACTGCTGGATCTCAAATGGCTCCCTACTTCCTATGCAGTGTGCTGAATAGGTCATGAAACTGACTAGTGCCCAGATAGTGCAGTAAATGTTAAACAAGGTCTATTGCAGCTTTGGATAACGTAAGTGGCTTTCTATTTGACATTTGCACTATTTGTGTGCAGAAACCATTATTTCATGACCTGCATAATGTGCACTACATAAGGAGTAGGAGGTCTTTTGAGACTGAGCCTATATCATGCCCAGATTTGTTTATGCTACTGTTATAGGCTTAGAATGCTATCATCCACAAAGCAATAACACTCAGAAAATCAAACCTTCATCTATGCCTTCTGGCCACGGATAGCTGTGGCATCACCAGGGTTCGAACTGGTAATTTCCTAATATAAGCATAAACTCTTACATAGTTAAATTTCTGTAGTAATGTATTTCATATAATCTTCCAAATCGTTCTGCAGAAATGAAGCACAAGTTACTTGAATTACCCTGATACTTTCCAAATCACCTGAACTCATAGTGAGTGGCCATTTGTCATTGTGAACACACCACAGCACAGCACACAGTGCACCACAAAAAAATGTGACCTCTCCATTTAACCAATCTATGTAGGAGAGGTGGGCAGCTGAAGTGGGCAGTGCCTGGGGAGCAGTGCTTGAGGACGTTACTTTGCTCACAGGCACCTTAGTGGCACTTGTACCGGTCTGGGGTTTAAACCCCCAAATCTTAAGTTCACAAGGGCAACACCCTCACCGTTACACCACCACGGCCCCATTCAAACTAGAAAACACACAATTGAGAACCATATATGGTGATTGTTTGTAGTTGTGGCACTGAGCTTGAGTTTTAACCTAACGCGAATGAAAATAAAGGTAGAAAAACCTGTTATTAATTATAAAGCCCAATAATGATCTTATTAAAACACCCTGACACATTTCACAAAATTAATATCGTTCACAAAGTTTTTACTTCCTGATACAGTGAAATGACATTTCATGTTTTTCTGTTGCATTTGAGGACAGTTTAGCTGCTCCTTGACTTTTCTTATCCATTTTGGTTGCCTGTTTAAGTGTCTACACTAAACTAATTTGATAGAATGGTACTGATTAATAAAACTAGGAGGTGCAGGCTAAATGATCTGTTGGCTGCTACTGAGATGATGGTAGTTCCATTTTACAAACAAAAACATTTTTTGTGTGATACCCTGTGAGACCACAGCAAAGGCAAGAAACCATGAGATTTGACAGCCATGCAGTGAGGAACACAACCAAATGCCTTTAAACCTGACTGTGACACTTATTTTGGTTAAACAGGAAAACAGTTTCCTGTGTTCAGAATCCCGGAGAACCCAGAAATGTCAAAAGTGTCTATTATATTATCTTGGCAGTTTGAAAAGAAGTGTTAACATATCTACAGGACTGGTGGCGCTTTATTTTAAGCATCTTATGGTTAGCTGATGCTCACCTCATCTTTATTTACCATTTTTTTCAAATATGTGTTAAATCCACAACAATGTTAAGCTGAATATTAGAAATTCTGTTAAAATCTAACCCTAAACCTAACCCCAACCATAACTTCAACCCAACATCTAAACCTAATGCTAACCTTAACTTCAACACAACATTTAAACCTAGTGCTGATCTTAACTTCAATTCAACATCTTAACCTAATGCTAACCTTAACTTTAAACCAACACCAAACCTAACTCTAACCTTAACATTAACCCAACATCTAAACCTAATTCTAACCTTAACATTAACCCAACATCTAAACCTAACTCTAACCTTAACATTAACCCAACATCTAAACCTAATTCTAACCTTAACATTAACCCAACATCTAAACCTAACGCAAACCTTAACTTCAACCCAACATCTAAACCTAACGCAAACCTTAACTTCAACCCAACATCCAAACCTATCGATAACCTTAACTTCAACCCAACATCTAAACCTAATGCTAACTTGACTCAGACTTATACCTCACAGACTCAAAACTAGACTAAGACTCACACCAAAGAGACTCAAGACACAACTTAAACAAACAGAGGTTCAAGCCTTGACTTAGACTCATAAAGCGACTTGTGGTCATCTCTGCCTACTACTTACCTACTTTGTCTGAAACCACATAAGCAAGTATAATTTGGGAACAGATTGTAACTCAACATGGTGCGAGATGAGTTGCAGGCAGTTTGCCTGATGCTAATTTGTGGGGTATAAGCTTTCCTTACCCATTAGCCATTCATAGCTTTAGTGTGAGGGTAAAGATGCAAATAATAAACACCTAACTGACTCGGCTGATCAGCTACAGTTGGCGTCAGCCAAACTATCGCTTTAAATTCATTTGGTTTTCAGTGAGCCGTCTGAAAGAAATTACAGGCTCAAACAAGTATCCCATGTTTTGCCTGATTGCGGCTCACTATGCTTCACTGAGTCAAATATTTGTTGCTAATTGCTCCGCTAGTGCCAAAGTGAAATTTCATACAGTCCAGGCGTCCTTTCTTAACTCAAGACAGCTGGAATAGGGACTAAGCATTCAATGACGCACGCGGTCTCTCAATCTTTCCCTATCGCGCTCTCTCTCTCTCTCTCTCTCTCTCTCTATCTCTCTCTCTCTCTTTCTCACTTTTTGAAGTGGGTCTACAGGATGTGAAGGATGAGAATGACACCAGACTGTCTGTATTAATTAAATCCACACCGAGGAAGAAAAGCTAATTAAAACGCGCTGACGGATGCAGCGAAGGACCAATGGGGCATCAGGGAGAGGAGCTGTCAGCCAGTCAGGGCTTAGCTCTGAAGTGACGTTACTCGGATCTAGTCCCCGGGGTTTTTCTGACTGACAACCACACAAACACTAAGACACCCGCACTAGCAGATCCCTCTCAAGGCGCATAAAGCTTGCTTGCTCCAAAAAAAAAAAAAACGCAGAGAACAGCAGAATTGTGTACCTGTGTGTGTGTGTGTGTGTGTGTGTGTGTGTGTGTGTCTGTATGTATAGTGTAAATTGCGGCAAGAAGAGCCACCTTTATAATGAGTATTCCAGTGGCTGGAAGGTGTGTTATCTGGTTCAGGCAGTGTGTGCTTTAGACAGCCTTCCTGACTGACTGTAGCTCAGTCTCTAGTATGTGCTTGAGAGAGAGAGAGAAAGACAGAGAGAAAGAGAGAGAGAGAGAGAGAGAGAGAGAGAGAGAGAGAGAGAAAGAGAGAGAGAGAGAGAGAGAGAGAGA
>JBBPDA010000081.1:21078250-21093303 GCA_037974385.1 Arnoldichthys spilopterus | reverse complement strand
CTGTCACTGTTAAAATAAACCTACCATCAAAATGATACTGTTCTGAGACTTTTCATTTCTTTGTCATTGGACAAACTCACAAAATCAGCGAGGGGTCAAATAATTAATTCCTCCACTGTACATATCAGCAATGGTTTATTACCCACTGAAAACGTATTACAAGCCAATGCTGTTGTTATTTGCCTGCACAACATGCAGTATCTTTTAAATTTAATTAACGACCATACATTTGTGTGTGTATAAGTCTGGCTCCTGTTGTGTAAGATTTGTGTGTGTGTGTGTGTATGTGTGTGTATTTGCAAATGTAGGTAGATGGACGGCGACTTCATGGCTGCAGTGAGGAGCGAGCAACTGAGATTTTAAGATCAACAGGCCATAGGGTGGAACTCACTCTAATGCGTAAACATCAGCCTGCAACCTCTGGCTCACAGCCTCTTCCAGCAGTACCATCTGTATCAGAGCCAAAAACAGCTTTATCCTCTGGGAAAGGCCTCTCTACGCACTGCCAAGACCTACGCATCCATAAGGAAAAACGTAATCATTATTATGCACTATAGTCTTTGTCTTGCATTTTGATGTGCAGCCTTTTACATTCAGATCTGAGTCTGACTGGGTTTTCATTCCAGTGGTTTTTGGCTTAATTTAGGTTCGAGTTACTGTTTGACCTTCCTGATTCTAGACTCGATTCTCTACTTCAGCTTCTTTTGGAGTTCTTTCACAGGAGCTGTCCTCACCAATCGGCTTTGAGAGACTGAAAGAATAATCTTAATGTTTAAAGTTTAATGTTACATTATTAATCACTGCATACTCGAATGCAGTTTCAAATTTATGATATACAGGTAAATAGGTAATTTCTGTCATTTTTTTTTAAATAGTAGTTATCAGGGTGAGTGTTTGCCAGATGATTACTGACATGCCTATTTATGGATACTATATATTAATATGTACATTTAGATATGCAACACTTAATTTTAGAATTAACATGAAAACACTCTCTAGGGAAAGGATTTTAACAAAGGATTTAAACAAACATTATTAAAATCTCTGTGTTTATTGTTCTATCTGGGCAGTGGTGGCCTAGTGGTTAGGACACTACCTTTGGGACCGGAAGGTCGCATGTTCAAGTCCCAGCCCAGGCACCACTGAGGTACCCTTGAGCAAGGTACCGTCCCACTACACTGCTCCCCGGGCGCTGTTGATAGCTGCCTGCTGCTCCACGTGTGCATGTGTGATGGGTTAAATGCTGGAATTTCTTTCAGAATATTGTCAGAAAAGAAAATGTCAATTTCAGTTCATTACTTTTATTCAGATGTAAGCTGAGAGTTTTGGTTCTGAATGAAGAGAAATGCTGATAACTAAAATTTTAATAACAGGCCTCAGAATTGCAAGTGAAAAGTCATGAAATATTTACAATTTGTTTGGATTTTATTATTAGTTATAAAGAAACAGGCATAGACATTTGATTTAGATTTTATAGGAAAAAAGCTTTTCAAGGATATATGACATGAAATCTTTGCTTAAAATGGGGGCAGAGGACTTGCATTTCATTTGTCATATTTACCACACATTTCCAAACATTTCTTAGTAAATCTTTGTGGACCAGTGGGTGAGGAAAAATAATATTAACCTATATTATAATATTTCACCTTCCCTTCCTACTATCAGTAGGTGAAAATGCTAAGCTAAATACTCTTCCTGAAACTAAAATATGTCAAAAAGTGAAGGAGAAAGAGTAATGATTTACAATGATGTCACCTTTAAAGCCACAGCAGAAATATTAACCAATCAATCATTTAATTTGCTATTACACAGGAGGACAAATGATCTATTCAGCCTCCTAATTTACTTTTCTTAGTAAGTAATGTGACCTCTAAATGATGTGTGCCCATGATTAAATGAAAACAGAATGATCCAGAACAGAAAAAAACTCCCATTTTGAACAAGCAACCAAATGCACAGGAATATACTCCAGACTTCAGTCACCCCTTTACTGTTAGTCTAAACAAATGTTTTAAAATAAGATGATTTCAAATCCTACCTAAATGCATCCAGTAGGAGACTGGGGCTTCATGGTGGAGTTACATCTTAACTAGTGTTATCACTAAGTCCCTTTGTGTTGCAGCTGCTAGAGCATGTAGGTTAACGAGTTAAAGAGTTTCTTTTGTAGTGTAGATACCAATATGTGCTTCTCTAGAGGGCTACGCTGAAACAGAGGGTGAAGAGTGAAGCAACTCCCTTGAAATTAATAGACAGAGCTCTAGAAAAATTCCACAATTTGAAGACGTAGTATTGTTTAAATTTTGTATACTATACTTTGTTTCATGAACATGTTTGTAAAAAACACATTTATTGAAGACATCATTAAGCATTACCTACATAAGCCTATCATATACAATCATGCTGAAGGTCAAGGAGCTTCCAAAAGCTACATGGACAATATTAGGGCCCTACAGGGTCCTAGCAAAGGCTTTAAAAGTCCATGTTTGTCTTATAAGTGATGTATGGAGTTAGAAGCATTATAATATTGGACTTCTCTGCAATGGTACTAGGACATTATGCATCACAGACGGAAACATGAATGGAGTGAGGTACTAGAAAATTGTAGAGGAGAAGTTAATCTCTTGGTCAAATATATTAAACAGGGATACAAAAAGTGCCTTGAATATTATCCATCTGTCCATCTCTCTATTTTTAAAGGTGAAGAAATCCATCTGGTGAACCAACAAACCAGAATCAAATTCATCTCAAAAAGAAAATTAGTAACTCGGTGTGAAAAATGTTAAACAGAGGAAAAGCAATTTTCAATTTTGCCAGAGTTTCAGTTTAGATTCAGCTATTAGTCAGGGGTAGGTTAACTGCCGGGACACTTTTTAGATTAACCATCAGTCAAAAAGTTAACAAGGGGGTTGCTTTTTGGCACTTTTACTAAATAGAGCAATCACCTCCCTCACCTCCCCATCTCCCAAATTGCCTACTGACTACCCATTTCTGGCACTGGGCTAATGATTTTTTTTATAAATACGTTTGGGACGTGTTTCTGTTTGTTTATTACTAGGGTCCAAGCTATCAGAAGAAGAGAAGACTGAACTCAAGAGAAAGTGGCAAAGCAGGCTGGGAAAGAAGTACGAAGTCATGGTGTGTTTTGTTTTGCTTGTGTACCTATTATCTATCCTGTTTTTTCTCATTTAAACATTAATATCTTCCAGTAATAAGCCTTCTGGAAGTCAGTGCATACAGCTATGTGTTTGTAAGTGTGTTTGATTTGTTGTTTTACTTATTGATTGTATTTGTACATGTATTATAAAATGAAATGCATATATGAGCATGCATTTATACTGAGATTAATAAAAAATACTTATATTGAATCTGTGTATATACATACCCATATGTGTTTTTTGTCTGTGTATGCATATGTGTGGATTGCAGGTGGCCCAGGTCCAGAAATTCAGTGAATGCAGTGGTTTAGGGGTGAGTTTGGAGGCAAGAGCAGGCCGTCACTATATCTGTTCCATACTTCCTGAAGGACCATTTGGCCAGTGTGGCCTCATACAACCTGGAGACCAGCTACTGGAGGTTAGCAATACGTGTTATAACGTTACATTAGACACATATGCTCATACCAGTGCAACACAGCATGCCTTTACTATGCTGATGTTTCTGTGGTGAGAATAGTCCACCGCCCAAATAACATCAGGTCAGCAGTGGTCATATGGTGCTCTCCTTCTGTTGTTGTATGGAGCAGCTGTGTGCTACTGTCAGTTTGCTAACCTACAAAGCAGCATTGTGATGCTCAGTCTCATCTCGGCCTCCATATTTTAATCTCACTCGTATTTATCTTGGTCTGAGAGTAAGGAGGAATCTGAATTTTTTCTCAGAACTCAAGTGCGGTCAAGTGAATCAAGTAAGGTGTTTCGTTTTCTAACCATATTTGGTTGTTTTTTAGTGAGCACACAGGTATGAAATGTAAACACATTTTAAAACAGAAGCAGCAGTCATAAAATGCTGTGTTTACCAGTGTGGCTGGTCCATACACAGCAAAAGTAGGTACAGATGCACAAACTTTGGCTTCAATCATTAAGTCTATTTTGTCCCGCTTGCCTCTAAAAGTATAACACAATTCCACAACATTTCACTTACAACCGACTGGTGTAAAAATGTGAAGCAGAAACCTTCCATTTTTCAGCAGTTTTGATTGGCTTCTGGTATAAAAAAACTTGTGTTAGCCTAAATTTGGTGTTATATTAAGTAATAAACATTGTGAGGTAAGCTAGCTAAAGCTGATCTAAGTCAGCCTAATATAAACATAAACATAAATGTTTTTTAATGTTGCAGTGGTACCCAAACTCCACTGTGTTAAAAACATAAAATATAATTTACAAGTCTAAAATAAATCTGCATGCAGATGGGAAGCAGGTCACTATTCTCATTCGGTATTTAATCAATTACTGCAACAGGTTGATAGTCTAATGTACTTGTTATTTATATTTGTTTATATTCATTTATATATTCATATTATATGATAGACGTAGTAATAAATCAAAAAATCTGCACACAGACAAAGACAATTCACTATTCTCATAATTCTTCTAATTAAGCATCTATCAATTGTTAGAGCCAGTTCATACTCTAATTTATTTATATTTATTACTGCAGCATTCTTCATATAATGCAGTCATTTTCAGCCTGTGGGCCATGGTCATGGTAGTACTGCTAGAAGGCTGTGGGCTTCATCTATTTTATTCCAAACTTTGCCAAAACATTTTTACATTCAACAATTCATTTTTAAAAATAACAATTATTATTGGGATAAATATTTGTCAAAATGAGACATTTAGGCTTGTTGTCATGCATGAATGACAAAACTGAAACATCTAGTTATGTCTAAAAATTTCAGTGCAAGTCACTGTAAAACATTTCTCTATTTAAACAAATGGATTTTATCCTTTATGGAAAATTGGTAGTGTACAGAAAATTCTCCGTTTTGCCATTTATTATGGTGTTCAAGGATGTGGTCAAGAGAAATTTTAGTGGCTAAGTTTATTGTTCTGTATTAGTTTCCATTTTAAATAACTTGGTTGTGTGAGTTACAAAAGGTTAGGAACCCTTGATGTAATGAATGTAAAATTAACTACTATTACTTTTCCAAACTTTCTTCGTCTTTTAACATATTCTTGATTCAACTACTACGAAGTCTTGGTTTTATCTCAGTCATACCATTAATAATCTCAACTACACTACACACTACAACAAAGTCCACCTGTATGGTATGGTACGGTATGATAGTATATATGTACCTAATAAACTGCTAAGTCTATATCTGTCTAACAAGATTATAACAAGCATATGTGTTCTGCTTATGTAATGTATTTTACCATTGTTCTTCCTTCACTAATACACCTAACTGTACTCCAAAAGGGCTTGATAATTAGCAGAAAAGTGGAACCAGGGTGTGTTAAATTGAGGAAAACACTGTTTACTGGTCATCTACAGTTGTGTAATAAAATGCACTAACTGGACTTTTGGCATCCCCAGTGTAGTAATAATAATAATAATATTTATAATAATAATAATACTGTTGCAGTGCTATAATAGCACTCATAGGGCACAGAAACACTCTGGAAAAGGTTTCTCAGTCCGTTGCTGTAACGTATACTCCCCTTGTGTTCCACGTGTCAGTGTTTTGGTTGTGGGCGAAGTTTCGTTGTTGTTAGGACCAATTCTGAGCGTTACATTCTGTCTTGTCTTTTTGGTATTTTGACTCATGCTCATGTATTTTTGGATTACGTCTTTTGTTAGCCCTGGTCATATCTGTTTGCCGGTATTTTTGAACTTTTGCATGTTTTTTCGGATCTCTCTTTGAACGCCCCTTTGGATTTAAGGACTTTATCTCTTGTAATAAAACTTTGCGTTTTACCTGCACTTGTGTCCAAGAACTTCAATCATTACAGAAAACTTCGCCCACAACCAAAACACTGACACATGGAACACAAGGGGAGTATACGTTACAGTTGCAGGGCAGTTAATTTTTTTCCATTGCATTAAAAGTTATTGTAAATAAATATTTTTTTGTTTTTTCGGATGGAAATAATATCCCGCAAGCATATACAATCACTTGCCTAACATAGTGTGAGTCCTCCTCGTGCCTCCAAAACAGCTCTGGCCTATCAAGGTATGGACTCCACAACACCACAAGTGTGCAGTGGTATCTGGCACCAAGACATTAGCAGCAGATCCTTTAAGTCCAGTAAGTTGTAAGGTGGCGCCTCCCAGGATCAAACTTGTTTGTCCAACACATCTTTGCAAATGATTGACTTGGTTGAAATCTGGGTAATCTGAAACACACACACACACACCCTGCTTACACAAATGTTGGGAAACTATAAAATATGAAAAAAACAGAATGTGATGATTTGCAAATTATGTAAGCTCATCGTTAATTAAAATGAGGAAGAAAGACAACAAATGTTAAAACTGGGAAATGTTCTTTTTTAATGAAAAATATGTGTACATTTTGATAACAGCAGCACGTTTAAAAAAAGATATAAAAACATTTCCACCTGTATTGTTCTTTTAATAAACACTGTGCAACTGTCAGTTGATATGTTGTCTTCTATTTTCATTGTTTGCAAATCATCCTCTCTCACACACACAAACACACATGCACACAAATATATTTATCGCTTCAAATATGTTGATGATATATGCTGTTGTAATGAACTTTTTGTAATTATGTCATTATGGATTGTTTCTACTTATACAACAATGTAAAGTGCAGATGGTATTTTAAATGGTGTTTAAAAGTAATAACTGAACGAGAAATAGGGACTCCCTCTCACTGTCTCTCTCTCTCTCTCTCTATGTGTGTGTGTGTGTGTGTGTGTGTGTGTGTATGATGTACATGATGCTGTACATTAAACATTTCCTCATTGAACTGACAGAGAGAGCAAGAGAGCAGAATTTCATATCAGACCAAAAATAACCTCAAAAAGACCTTATTTGAAGGCTGACTCTGATCCTCTTCCTTCACAGCACTTGAAAAGAATGAATCCTTTCTCCTCGCTCCTTATTGCTACCTTTTTTAGACTGTTTACTGCCAAGCATGTCATATACTATTTAACTTGCCAATGTACTTATATCCCTCTGCAAGGCACAGAACCAGGTAGAAATTACCCTATAGCACATAGTTACGTAGTACCTAGTGTGCTGGGAGCCAAATCAGTCCAAAAATGTGAACTTGGATTGTCTGTGGTTCTTTAAAACCTAAAACATCATTCACTTTGTTTACACCCACTGGCCATTTTATCAGAAAATCCGACCATATGAATGTACTTTGTAGGTTTATCTTTACTAATTACAGCCCAGTTGCTGTGGAATTTGTCTCTTCTACCCTGTTCTGTATAATAAAATGGCCAGTAAATGTTTCACAATTCCAGCAACGTTGCTCAGTACATTTAAACCAGCACAACACACACTAACATGCCACAGCTATGTCAGTGCCACTGCTTTACTATAGAATGCTCCACCACCCAAATAATATGTGGTCAGTAGGGATCCTATGGTGGTGGAAAGTCACTAATTGTAAACCATAACCCACCAGACATTTGATAAAACAGGTGTTTAGTGTAGATAAAAGAAGGTGTAACTAATCAACACAATGTGAGTAACTGAATGCAGTATATGGACCACAGGTGAATGGGACAGTCCTGATTGGCGAGACCCACAAGGAAGTTCTGGGACTCCTGAAGGAACTTCCCATGGATGTGTGTGTGGTGTGTTGTCACCTGATCCCACCCACTCCAGATGAAGATGATGATGATGATGTTCAGTTCAGTCTGAAGGAACTAATCGCAGAGTTCTCAGAAAAGGTACAGTATGTGTACATTTTTTGTGATTCAAAGTTCTCAATTTCAACAAAGGATATCATACCTTGACAACCTGACCTACAAAGCCTGAAGGGCCTACAACTCAGTTCCCTTGCTTTTTTGGACAAGTTACACTAGAATTTATCGCCAGTGTTGCACGAGTTTTACATTAAGGGGTTGCTAACTCCAGTGAAAAACAAGCAAGGCACATGGTTCTGCTTAACTCTACTTTCTTTTTGGTGCAGCCACCAAAAAGTGAGCAAAGTGGAACAGAGCCATGTCGAGCTGGTACTATGCAGTGGAAAAGCAACAGCATTTTACCATCATTTGTGCCTATGTTAACTCTGCAAAAAGCATGTAAAGCACAAGTTGAAGATTTAAATTGTCACTTTAGACAAATGATTATTGTTTGCAGAATTATTCAGAACTGCACAAAGCCACAAGGCCTTACAGGGGTAGATGGAAATATGACAGTAAAGTAAATATAAGAATATTTCTAAAATAACCATACTGGGCTGAGGCAACACATAGCACTATTAACATTCATTGTTTCTGCACATTCATTTAGTTGAAAAGTCATAGTACACTACCTGTAAAAAACTTTTAGAACACCCTGTTTTTCCAGTTCGATTACCAGTGAATAACCTTAAATGGAAAGGTATGTGCTTACAATAAATAAATACATCATAAATAAAAAGTTGAAACATTCTGTATTTTATAGAAACAAGCTTTACCCTTAGCATTAAGAAACTGGTGAACTTACAGCTTTCCTGCAGCAAGGAAGTAATTTAAGACTTAAAGCTGAATGTAAACAATTCCCATAGGAGCCCTAACTTGTGTGAACAAACGCAGAGCTGGGACACATTGTTCCTACAGCCTCTGATGCATTAGTAGCACAGTACTGTAATGCATGGGTAGTACTGTATATCACTATCAGAATGGGGAGGAAAGTGCAGGAAACAAAGACACACATGAAGATAATGAGCAACAACATTAGAAGAAAAGAATTCAGCAGTAGATTCAGTTAATGGATGAGCAGCACAGTTTCCAGATTTCAACTCCATTCAGCTGGTTTGGGATGAACTGTACAGAAGAGGGTGAAAGCAAAGCAGTAAAAATTGGGGCACCTCTCAATTCTTTGCATTGATTTTATAGCTTTGCTTGTTTCCTGTGCTTCAGAATGTCATTTATTCATGAAAAAATGTCTGTTTTCCATGATAGTTACATGATTATTTTGTTACTGATGTAAATAAACTGCTTAAATTACCAGTAAAAGTTGAAAAATTGGGAGTTCCAAAATGTTTAACCGATTACTTTATTTTATATATATTGTTATTTTAATTACCAGCATTACCAGTATAATCAGTAGTGACAGTGCATAATGAAACAATGTTAGGGAATGAGGAGAATTTTTAACCTACTCATTCACTCCCATATCTGAAAACATAGTTAGACATGACTGAAAGACCTTCGCTAACAATAATTCAAAAGTATTATTGATTGCTTTTGCTAAAGGGAAAGATGAAGGAAAACCATCTTGTGACACTTTTGTTTCATATTATATACCTCCATCCATCCTGGTGATCCTCCAGCCATCGACAGCCATCCATATTTATAATTATCCATTTGAATTTAAAAAGATAAAGATTTTTTTTTTCAGAGAAAATTCAAAGACAATAAATATAGTAAATTAAACAGCAATAATGGCCAATAATCGTATTTTTATAATAATTTGTGGTGCCCTCTTACTATGGCAGGCAGAGCAGAAGAACTGCACCGGTCAACTGCGAAGAGGAGAGGACTATGGGAAGATGGAGGTACCTGCTCTATCCCATCAGGCCATGTGGGAGGATGAAATCCAGGTCTATGAGCTACAGAAAGGAGAAAGTGGCCTGGGCTTCAGCATACTGGATTACCAGGTGCGTTTGTGTATGTGTGAAGGAACAAGAGACCTGTCCCATACTCTTATCCCACCATCATTTTTGTACTACAAATCTTCAAAACGTGGCATTGGTTTGCTCAGCAGAGTTTTAAAAGTTGCTTTGTGATCGTGACTATTGTTATACGTACTACACAGATAAACTGAACTGAATTAAAGCTAAAGACAGTCTCTTAGAGAGTTTGGGATGGGACAGAATGAAGATCTCATGTATGACGATCTTGCGTTATACATATTTTTGTGTTATTTTTACAGTATCTTTAATGTCTTTAAAATGATCATGGTTTTATCATTTCTTGTCAGAGCATTATAAACTGAATATCCCTTGCCTATTTATTGTCTTTTCTCCCTCTCTCGCTTTCACTCAGGACCCAGAGGACGCAAAGAAGACGGTTATAGTGATTCGCTCCCTTGTATCAGGTGGATTGGCCGAGCGAGATGGACGTTTGTTGCCAGGGGACCGACTGATGTTTGTGAATGGGATGGATTTGAGTCACGCCAGCCTAGGTCATGCTGTTCACGTCCTGAAGAGCACCAACTATGGCACTGTACGCATCGGTGTGGCCAAACCCTTACCGGTAAATACCTCCTTGTGGACATACTTAAAACCATACAGCATAATCTAAAAATTACCAGAATTTACAGTTTATTATATTTTTTAGTATAAATAATTATGAAGACGTCTGTACCTATGAACTATGAAAAATAAATAAATAAATAATAATTATATATATATATATATATATATATATATATAAATTGAATTTGAGTTAAATACATATACAGTATATAAACTTAAATTCAATTTTTAATCTTGTTCATTTTTGGAGTGTACAGTTGTATGCAAAAATTTGGACACCCTTGTTCAAATTATACATTTTATTCTTCTATAAGTGAAAATAAGTTCAAATACTCTACAGAGAACATGAAATGCCCCTTATGCCACATACTTGTATACACTGCATACTTATGTGCCAGCTTGTTTTGGTTTTCAACATAAGAAGAAGAAATCTTTAAAAAAATCTTTAGTCATAATGGGTTGTTTGTTATCAGAACTAGAAAGCTGTAGTTGAACTTTAGATTTGGTTTTAGTTTTCTGTCATAACCTATTTTTAAGCTATCCCTTAACTGACACAACAACAATTTCAGAGCCACACAACATTGTGTGGCCCAGTGATGCTTTGTTGATGCTTTTTAGCTTTGTATTAGGTTATGGCCTACCAACAGGGATGGAAAATACTTAAGTAATTCTACTTCATCATTGTATAACACTTTTATTTTGAAGCATTCTGAAAGACTCAAAGCCTAGGAGATTTATTTTGCTTCCCAAATAATTTAGTTCTCCTGAATATAGGTTTATTGATTTGATTGAAATCAGTATAAAATCAGTAAAAAAAAGACACTGCCCACAACTTCATTTTTAGTTTTATATATAGCTGTATGCAAAAAAAGTTCAAAAACCCTTGGTAAACCCTTGGTCTTGTTGATTTTCTAAGTAAAAATGTATATACATCCTCTACAGACGACACATTTAAATGTGACGTATTTTAGCAAAACTAAGCAATTACAGCAATAGCACTTTCTAATTACTTGCTGAATGTAACATATTTGAAAAAAAAGCCAAAATAAAAATTGTATTACAACTTTTTGCACAGGCTCTATGTTTTATTTTTTCTAATATGTTTTAACTAATTCATTCCATCCAAAAGTCCTATAATTATGCTTCTCTGCCTAGCCCCCATGCTGTGGTGTGTTTGCACAGAATCAATGTCTTGTTTATTTCAACCTTGACATGCTTCTTAAATTTAAGCTTATGACTCTGGAGGGAGTTTCAGTACAGCATCAACATCACCATAAGAAATTCCATTCTCTAAAACAGCTTATGGTGATCTTAGTGCTTTGATGCTTTGGCAACACCTGCTGTGTTTTCATTCAGGTCTAAGTCATAGAATATCTGGTATGTTCCTTCTACATTTTCATACACAGATTAGACCCTTCACGAGTCCACCTTATTGTCCATTTTTATAAGCCACGCTTAGGTAGGCCTGTGGAAGTCCTGGTCATTGGTGAGAAGGTCAATGCAGAGAAACAGATGGACTAATTTTGTAATAAATATAGTAAAAATATAGTAAGTGGGGCTGATAAAAATAGTGAGTAAATACAACGTGGACTAAATTAAGTGGCTTGTTGGTGTACTCTATATTCTTACTATAAAACATTATAAAAAATATAATTAATACTGAATGCTTCTTTTCCAGAACAAACATCATTTCATTTACATGTTTATAACCCCCAGAGTCTAAGCATGTATTTTCTTGGCTCTAGCCATTGTTCTCTGGGCTTTGTTGTGGCCCAGTATCCCAGGCACATATAGTCTCCGGTTACTGACACTATTCAATAATTAATACTGGTTGAATTCTAATACCAACCCCCCAAATTCAACACGTGTTTACTGAAGTCCGCTGCTCAGAATCTAGTGGGACTATTCCGGAGGAAACACGCTAGTCTACGTTTCATTTTTTTGTATTTCTGAAATATAGTGAAGCCTGTGCAAAAGGACGCAAATGTAAATTAGTTTTGTTGTCCCTAGGAGAATGATCCTCAGGACACAGGAACCTTTCTGACCAGCAACTGTCACTCTAGAGAAAGCAACCAGCTCTCAGCAGTACAGGTAGAGCTCTTTTTTACCCCGCTATACAGATGCTGTTGCTTGCAATGGAAATGTTCTCTCGTCTTATTAAAAAGCTTCTTTACACTGGGTGAAAACACCAGCTGCCTATTAAACTCTTTAAAATGGACCAAATTAACTTTAATTAACATACACTAACCTTCTTTCCTCCTCCTATGAGGTAAAGAAATGTATGTTTCTTTTGGGACAGAGGCAATGAGGTTGTAAGCCAGCATTTTTTATTAGATGGTGGGATAATTTATACTTTAGGCCAAAATGAAAGCTTTCTATCGCGCAAGTGCAAGTGAACTCCAGATACATTTGGCTGTTTTGGCCTCCCTACTTAAATGACATGTTGAATTTTTAAGTGAACCTAAGTGCACATCCACTAGAGGTTAGATATTCCTGCACAGTTTAATACACAATTTCTGGTGAATTTTGCAGATAAAATATATAATGTAATGTGGCTTGTGCAAAAGTTATGGCACATTTTTGTGTGTTTCTTTCCCCCACTATGTTAAACAAAGAGAAACTTTGCACAAATTAACAGAAAATTGGTGTTTTAAAGTTTGTCCTCTGTAGAGCAGTGGTTTTCAAACAGGAGGCCCTGTTCCTTTGAAGAGTCGCAGGAGGACTATGAAGTCTGTGGAAAAATGCTAGAAATGTACCTTAATTTAGTAGTTTAATTAAATCTAATTTAAAATAGTAGCATGTTTAAAAATTGCAAGTAAACATTTATAAAAAATTTATAATATTTACCAATCAATGACAATTCACAAACCTTCAGCACACTTTTAACTAGTAATGCCTAATGTCATAGAACAACTGAATATCTCTTGTCTAAGAAGGTCAGCTATAGTAGTAGAGAAAACTTACCAAATGGACCAGGTTCTGGTAGGAGTGGTAAGTCTAGTGGGTTGGAAGGGTTTTTGGGGTGCAGTGGCACATGCTATTCACAAGGGGCCTTAGACTAAAAAGGTATGAGAACTTCTGCTGTAAAGGATGTCTTATTTTCGCTCAGAAAATCAACATTTGATGGGGCGTGTTCAAATTTTTGTTTACATACTGTATTTCAAAGTAAATTATTTTTCTTTCAGCCCCTTTTGTTAGGGGTCGCCACAGTGAATCCTCTGTTTCCATTCCTTCCTGTCCTCTTTCACACCAACTGCCTGCATGTCCTCTCTCACCACATCCAAAGACCTCCTTTTTGGCATTTCTCTCATCCTTTTGCCGGGCAGCTGCAACCTCAACATCCTTCTCCCAATATACTCAGCTTCTCTCCTCTGCACATGTCCAAACCATCGCAACCTCCCTTTGTCTCCAGACCATCCAACCTGTCCCTCTGATATCCTCATCCTCATCACTCCCAACGCAAATCTTAGCATCTTTAGTTATACCACCTCCAGCTCTACTGTCTGTCTTTCCATCAGTGCCCATATAACATTGAATTTCAAAGTAAATGTCATATGTATAAGCTTATATAACTCATACAAATTATCGGTACTAGATGTCCTCACCAAACATTCACCTGGTCATTGCATACAGTGGTTTTAAATGTTGTTTACAACTGATCTGTAGACCAAAGAGAAAGTGTTGTCTTTTTTTTCCACTGACCTACTTCAGCACAGTCACTCTAGACTCAAGGGCTTAATCGGTGGGATATTTGTTCGCAGGATACGTGTGACATCATCTCTTATTCACACATATACAGGTTTAGGTTACTAAAGACTGTGAGCTGGAGAGTGACATTTAAAAATAAATCCTGTGGGACTCCTGAGGAAAATATAGCCCTTTATTTTGTACAGGGCAGTCTACTGCGGTGATTTTTATTTTAGCTTGCAGGAACAGACAGGATCTAAATTGGGTACAGCATGGACTTTGTTACCTGCTCAATAATAAAATATGTTAGCATAAGGCCATATCAATACAATATTGTTCAGAAGACCAGTAATGTTCAGAAGACCAGAATTCTCTGAAAAGGTTAAGCAAGTTAAGCATCCAACTTCACAGCACTTGGCAAGAATAATTTTGCATTCTCTCCACAGGAGAGGGTACAACGGGTACAATAAAGAACACCATACCACTACAGGCTATGTTTATATACTGTAATCTGTTTGGAGTATATGCTGGAATAATAAGTGTAACTCAGCCGGTAATAATCATTTCCCTTTTTCCCCAAATTTTTCCCAGTTAATTCTATGATTTTATGCTTGTTGTAGGTCAGTACAATTCATGTGGAAGAGCAAAGGCTCCACATGACTGCTCCAGTCTACCCCAGTGTACAGCTTCCCACAATTTCTGTGCACTGAGTTTGTTTCACACCACTTGAAGGAGAACCCATCATATCATTTGCAAATCTATTGTAAATTAATCACTAAAAATATATTGTAAAGAGGGGATTTTTTTTTAAGATTCTTTGAAATAGTTGATTTTTAACAGTGTTATGCTTTAGGCATGGTTTTAGACCAGGGTTAGGTTTAGTTCATGGTTTTGGGTTTAGGTTGAGGGTCAAGTCAAGTCAAGTAGGCTTTTATTGTCATTTCAACCATATACAGTTCACACAGTACACAGTGAAACGAAACAA
>JBBPDA010000081.1:21063261-21078150 GCA_037974385.1 Arnoldichthys spilopterus | reverse complement strand
AAACATTTAAGTGTGACAAACATGCAAAAGAATAAGAAATCAGGAAGGGGGCACATAGTTTTTCACACCACTGTAGTTGCCCAGTTTTGAAAGGAGGTTTATGCTTAACCCAGAACTAACAGCTGAAGGCATGTTCCATGTTAATGCTTTTCTGTCTGGGATTGTTCCTCAGGGTTCCTCAGACACACTAGGGCTCCATGTGAGTGTAGTTGGAAGTTTAAAGGAGAAAGCAGGCCTCTTCGTGTCTGCAGTGGATGCCGATTCAGCTGCTGCTTACACTGGACTTGTTGAGGTATCATTACAATGAGGGAGCTACAGTATTAGAGCTGCACCAAACTGGCTAAACAATGATAAAAAATCTTGTGAGGAACAATTTTGTTTTCTTTGACATTTTATTTCAATTTACTAGACTACCAAGACATGCCACTGTAATGTTGTATAATAACTGTAACTGTGTAAAACTGAACTAATCTGACATATGAGCACGTCTGTAAAACACACTGCGACCCCTTAGCATAGCGAGTTTGCAGGACTCTTAAACTGTAGTCAAAATTTGTGTAATTTTTCAGGCATATTTTGTGTCATTTGGTTAATAAAAATAAACAAAAAGAAGAATGGTGACTCTAGACTGTAAGACTAAACTATGCTAATCTGAAAATGTCATTGTCATTGTGAACAAGCTCAATCACACACAAAGTGACCAAATGTGGCCTCTGCATTTAACCCATCACACGTGGACAGTACTTTGTTCAAGGGTCTTGAACCTACAATCTTCTGTACACAAGGGCAAGGTCTTAACTACTAGGCCACCACTGTTCTAATTTGTTACCACTGTGTCACTGAATAGTGACCTTTGGAGGGAATATCTCCAGAACAGTGGAGATATTTTAGAATTTTTTACCAAATTATTTTCCTTGCATATTATTGAAGTTGAGGTCGCTCCTGGATCTGCTGATCCAACCACAATTAAGATTTGAGGAAAAATAATTTGACCTTTACCCCTGATTATTTGTAAGAGTCTCTTGCTATGACCTACACAGCTTAAAGACATTTGCACAGTACTGTACATTTAATCAAGCATAATTTTCACAAAACAGTGCTAACAGTGGATAAAGTTTTGCTCAGACCTGAACCCAACAAAAACAAAATTAGTGTCCAAACCTGAGCTGAACAAGTTTTGAGTCTGAAATCAAAACGAGGGTGAACTAGCTCATCATAAAATGTGACTGGAAAGCATTGGTTACTGGACAGCAATGACACAGTCATCATTAGATCAGAAACCAATTAAATATAAATTAATATAAACATACTCTGTAGGAAAATAACCAGGCATCCACATCTAAGTTTATAAGTTAACCCCTCTGTAAAAAAATAAAAATCATTAATGGTTGAAGATGATGGGGCAGCTGTGTTGGAGAAGAAGGCTTCCAACTGGAGGGTTGCTGGTTTAATCCCTAGAACCAGAAGGGGAAATGTGGGAAGGGGTGAGTGAGTATATAGCACTGTCTCCCTCCCACATCCACAGCTGAAGTGCCCTTGGGCACTAAAACAATTCTATGTAAAGGCTTAGCATCAGCTCGGGTAGAATCTTGGTTGACTAACAGCTCTTCATGTAATTCTAGGTTCGGAGACTACAAAGCACTCGTACATCATTCTGGATAAGAGCATCTGCCAAATGCTGTAAATGTAAATCTTAAATGTTAAAGTGTTCCACATAATCTGAAAAAATACAAAATAAACAATGCTTTCACACAAGATTGTGTATTGCCACATTTTGAAAACTGCCATCAAGAGCGTGTAGTTGGTCAGTGCTCTTCGAGTACCGACAAAATCAAATGATCAGAGAAGCAGGGTGTTTGTTTCGGACAAAATTTATCACAATACTGATCAGAAATGTCTCGATAAAACTTTTCACTTCTAATACCAACACCAATACCACAGCTTCTCTCACAGCTATCTGCCCATACCCATATCAGTCTGATGCGTAGTTTTAGTCTTGAACTAATAATAAAAGAGATTGTGCATATTTAGCTCTGGAAGTGGACTTCAAGAATAGCGTGGTTCTTGCAGAGCCTATTTCTGAGCACACACATGGCACACAATTGACAGAATAAAGAAAGATTTATGTGTAAAATCAGCGAGCTATACCTTTAACAAACATGACGTGGTTAACGCAGGCCAAGAGTCAGGGGCTTGTATTCTGAATGTTACACCATTGTCCTGTTTTTTTCCCTGCTGAATTCTTTATCAGGTCGGTGACAGGATTGTTAGCATCAATGGCACATCAACTGAAGTGCTCTCACAAACTGAGGCCGACACCCTCCTGAAGAAGGCGAGTGGGGTCATCACACTGGAGGTTTGTTTGTGTGGGTGTGATGGAAGTTGTGCAGTTGTACTGAACGTGCTTGTGTTTCTATAGCAGCTTTAAGATGCTCAGATTTTTCCTCTCGATGGCTTTACTGTGTGCGATTTAAGGTCATCCAACATTGTGAAACTCTTCAGACTGGCTGGGGGGGATGTTTGCCTGGCATTCCAGAAAACTACAGTACCCATAACCACCTGAGGTGCGCAACAGTTATTCTACACAATGCACATTAAAGACTGGCTCTTATATTAATGTACATCTGACTGTATCCCTGTCCTGATCAAAAATACACTGATCACATGTACACTTTGTAGGTTTACAACTGCTGACTGTAGCTCTTCTGTTACTGTACACCATCAGGCCCCTGTAGTGAGATATCAGAGATATCAGCACAGTTGGAACATAGTGTGTATGTAAGGTGAAAATGACCTATGTGTCATTGTGAACACACCCATCACACAAAGTGCACCACAATGAAATGTGACCTCTGCGTTAAACTCATCCACACATGAAGCACCTACTACCATGCATTGCTATGGTATGGGTTTATCAGGAACATCCGGGGTTAAGTGGGTTTTTCACACATCTCAGTGCAACTGCTGGGTTGAGAAAAGCCTGAACCGACCAAACAAAAATTCCTTTGTGAGGAATGGTAAAGAACTAGAACATAGCTAAAAATTGTTAATGGAAAAAGTCCAACTCTGAGCCTACATTGGTGAACAAGGCAGGCTTGTATAGCTGTTGAGCAGAGAATGGCCCAATAAAGCATTATTAGGTCAGTGGTAGCCCTATTACATTCCCATTTAGTTGATGCAGGTGGTAGGAGCTGATAAATTGTGCAGCAACAGATGGGATGCAGTTAGTAAACCTACAAACCTGCAGCTCTATCTTAGCTGTACCAATATATGTTAAATTTGCGCGTTACAGTTCTCCTTGGTACCAGACTATCTCTTTGGAGCGAGGTTCTACTGGTCTGGGCTTCAGCATTATGGGAGGGCTGCACAGTTCCCATGGTGATCTGCCCATTTATGTCAAGAACATCTTGCCCAAGGTAATAAATATAAGACATGAAGGGTAGACTGAGGTTACTGAAACGATGTTACATGCAGGTTTGACTCGTCAATGTCACTATTTTTGTGAGCTACTCTTATGTAATAGTTCTTCGAGAAGTCACTTACACCAAATGTAGTTGATCAGTAAAGACGTTTTTGGTTCAAGTTTTTTAAGTTTTGTGTTATAAAAGGGCAGTATCATTACAGAAGGGAGGGGGGGGGCAGCATTAAGGACCAACACTGCCACCTACTGTTGAAGTGTGAACCACATTTACTGGCACAGTACACACACATTATTGTGTTTATGATATTTTTTAAAATTGATATTGTTATAATCATCAATACTGATATATTGCAACAACCTTACATTTGAGACTTTAAACTTCACACACCTAATAGGTCTTTATTGATAAGCAGCATTTGCATTAAAAACTTTTACACAGTAAAAACTGCATTGATTTTTCAACACGTGCAGTGAGACCTTATAATTACTATTATTACTATTATTAACTTCCAACCTTATAAAAAGGGCCCAAATCTCAACATTGTCTTTTATTTTAGCACCATAAGTACCTTTTAGGTCCCCTAGGTTAATTCATTAAAGCCTGCAGACAGTGGAATTAGGGTATTTGGTATGTGCTTCAGTTGCACTTCCACATGGTTAGGTACTGGCTCTTAAAGAAAAGAGCTCTACAAATGCGTGGGTATATCTAGGCTGGTACAGTATATACAGATGCACATGCAACATGTTCGACAGCCATCTGTGATGACGATATAGCTTCCAGAAGGTCTGTGTTAATGTATCAAAGCTGTTTTTATACCTCATGCTGCACAGGGAGCTGCCGTGGAGGACGGGCGTCTGCAGAGTGGCGATAGGCTGGTGGCAGTGAATGGGAGGAGTCTAGAGGGCATCACATTCTCAGAAGCTTTGGAGATTCTGAAACGTGCCAGGGGCACCGTCACACTCACCGTAATCTCTCGGACACACACTGCACAGCGATGAGGTCCGAGAAAAAGTATCCTTCACTTCAGTATTTGGTATCTTCATTTGCTACAACTTGACAGGACAGTATTGATGGGCAGATGAACAACATTTATCAAAGAGGAAAAACCTGTTACAGGTATTAACCCACTTGGTTTGCTGGGAAAAGCATCTGTATTTGAGGCTATATGCTAGCTTGTCAGAAGTACATTTACATTTATTCATTTGGCTGACGCTTTTATCCAAAGCGACTTCCAGGACAGAGGAACCAATCAAGCATTCAAGAAGTATCATGATCAATATAAGTCTATGGAGGACATTTAAGCTTCACTGGACCCTCTGTAGGCAATTTGTGTGGGTTTAACTTCAGATAACCTTGCAGCTTGCGTTTCTTGGGATTATTCTCTGATGGGTAAAGTAGACTGATACTTTTGGTTTTCTGATTCAACGAAGTCTAACGATTAAAACTGCACTGGGTAATAAAGCCAACTTGGCTGAATTTATCTCCGGCTTCGATATAAAGCAGTACAGAGCTAGTGCCACTGTAATTAAATAACTAGATAGTTAATGTTATGGCTGATGGGTGTATCTTACTGTATTATCTACAAATGCTTGTCTAATTTGTCCAGTGTGGTTGTTAAATGTGAAGAAAAAAAAAAATAATCAGGGATTTGAACAGGATTAACCTATGGACCTGCTCTAGAATGAATCTAAATTGCAAATCATGGCTGCATATGAATACGTTGTAACCTAGTTTACTTATGGAATTCAAAGACCAATAAAAATGCTAAACACTTCCATTCTAGTACAAGGTTGAGCTTGGGCAGTATCCATTTTTCATACCCTGACGCAATACAGATGTCATGGTAACGGTGTTAAAAATGTGGAGCCGAGCGAGGAGTGAAGATTTTGCACATGTCCTCCTGTGTAACGTTTATGATGGTTGCAATTGTGGGATGAAGGTTTCGGTTTCTCCTGTGGGCATCAGTGTTGCAATGACTACAAATTTTTGGTGCTGGTGATATGGAAAGTCATACCGCTATAATTTGTAAAAATTGCATACAAGCTTACAACCAACTTAATTAAAAACTAGGGCTCAGTATGAAAATTGTGGCCAATACCAATTTTAAGAGGCAAAAATCTGATAAACGGTAATTCCGGCGGATGTTACACTTTATATTCTAATAGTTTTGAACAGTGCGAAGTCACATGACCATCAGTTCCAAAAACACATACATCTTAAAGAATATAAATATTTTAACACTGATGGAGCTACCCATATTATCTGATTTCTCATTACTTACGTTCATAAAAAGGTATTTTGTGTTATATTGTGTTTATTTACAATCAAAAAGTATTTTTGTGATTTTAACCTTTTTTTTTCTTTTCAGATTAATTCATTTAGCTTGTACTGCATTTAAACAGGGTGATTCATATTGAGTTCTCCAGTGGCACAGCTGCCCTATTGAACGCAGAACACAAGTTTGATTTTGAACAAAGCAGAGTCAAAAAAAAGGACAAAAAAAAAAGAAAGAAGAAAAAACTACCTATTGAAAAACCAAAACATATACTCACCTCTTTCCTGATCAGTCAAGTGGCTCTAGTTTTGACCTTTAATAAGGGATTAGTTTTAAAAAAAAAAAAAAAAAACATGTTCACACTGCTAAGAAGCAGGGGCTGTCCTGCACAAATGACAAACACTTTTTCAAATACTTTTCACTTTAATTTATTCAATAACTGCAAAAAGCAAAAAGTTCAAATTAATTCACACTATTCTATTTCTCAGTGGGAGAAGCCAACACATGCCAGTGCTAAACTCTTTCTTAAGTAATCCTGCTTGAACTTCTTTCTTCTGTAAATCACATACTGTCAATATTAATCTGCTGTGCTCTATTTGTAGGTACTATGCAGAGAAAACAACCATGCATATTTCTTGGATCTGTATGGTGTTTTCATTCTATGGCTAATGTCTTACTGTTTGTGTCATAAATTCTAAGAATGTACAAACTCCATTTCTAGAAAAGTTGCAAGAATTTATTTGTTTTCAAACCTTTAGTTAATTAAAGATTTCCAGTGTTTTCAATTTTGTAAATATAAACAAATTAAAAATTAGATGCACACAACACTGGGAGAGGGGCTTATTTTCCCACTATGTGCATAACCTTTTAAATTATACTTTTATATTGTCTGAGAACTGAGGAGACTAATTGTTGCAGTTTTGCAAGTGGATTTTTTGTCTATTCTTGCTTGTTACAAAATTTTAGTTGCTCAACAGTTGCTCATAGTCCCATTCCCCTCTTCAGCTTAAATGTGAGTCAGATCTGCACTGCTAGCAGGGCCGTCAGACATTTGCTATTGTTGTCAATAAACCCACACTGGTGTATCATAAGCAGAACCTGGCCTGGCATTGTCTTGCTGAAAGAACCATGGACGTCCCAGGGAAAGACGTTGCCTTGATAGCAGCATATGTCTAAAACTCCAATATATGCCTCAGTTTCCAATAGTGCCACATTACTGATGCACCCCATACAATGACAGGCGTTGGCTTTTGCACCTGTCGCTGATAGCAGTTAGGATGGGCCATTGTGTTTGACATGAACATTTTTTGGCAAAAGTGGTGAGCCAAGCCCCATCCTTGCTTTGAGACTTTGGTGGATGCTCCTTTCATTAACAATCAATCTCCTCACCTATTACCAGCTCACCTGCTTATTGTGGAATGTTTCAACACAAAATGCAATTAAGTTGGTCAGTTAAAACATTATATTTCTTTGTACTTTTGTCAGTTAAAGAATTTGAGTGAATAAAGAATTTTACAAACTGCAGATTCTGCAGAACTTTTCTGGAAATGGAGCTTGTAGAAATACAGAGTTTAGAAAAGAACTGGTTAATGAGTCCTTAGAATAAAATGTATACACTTATTTTTGTAACCATGTGACTTTTCTGTGTTGTCTTTAGTTTCATTACAATTTCTCAATAAATATCCTAATGTACATACATTGCATGTTCGTGTCTGAGCAAGGTTTGATTTGTCTGGTCGAACTGTGGCCATTTCAAATGGGAGAAGGCAAACAACTAGTTTAGTCAACGACAGAAAACACGAAATCACTTTAAGATTACACTCTTTAATTGCTTGGTGAGAGTCATGTACAATATTTGCATACTAATAAGTAGCACTGTCGTTGTGTATTCAATAGTGCTGTTGTACAAAAAACTTTTTTTCTATCCACAATCTACAAAATGAACTTAGTAGCAAATAGACTTAAACTGCACATATTTACAGCCTGATAAAGTGGTAGTTGAATACATCTGCGTGTGTTTTGTTTTAAGGAAGCACACAAAAATGTGTTTTCTCAGAAAGTGTTGCTATAACCTTGTAAGAGCTGCAAGTTGTTCAGAGATGTGGATTTAATGAGGAAAACGAAAGATTTGCCCCCCCAAAGACCTCAAAGTTGTATCTGGTAAATGTGTGCATGTGGTCCCAGTCGTTTCTTAATTTCTTTGTTCCTGAGGGCTATCCAGTGCAAGAGATCTATGTAAGAGGAGCTGACCACCCTCTTAGTTTCAAACTAATGAATGAATCACATTCTTATCCCTTGACCCTGGCTAATACTAACCTTTGGGCAGACTGAGGGAAGGGCTTGTCTTTTCTAACGGTCATCTCGATTTACCTTTCCAGCCTCCAGCCAGCAAAGTTACTCAAGGAAGGAGATGAGTGGGCAGTTGTGTTGGAGAAACTTGTCTGTCTGTTCTCCGTTCAGTCTCCATTTCACTTCTTGCCCTTTCCTTTTCCTCTGCCCTTGCCCTTTCCAGAATTCCCAGCTTTCTCTTGCTTGACCCCCGTTGTGGTTTTAGCTTTCTTTTGCTGTACGGTGGAAGAAGACAGACAAACACAGAAAATAATCAGAATACAGTAAAAGTCTCAGCTTTGAACGACAACAATGCTGCATCTGGTACCAGCACAACACACCCACTAATGTGCCACTGCATTGTTTTGAGAACGGTCCACTGTCTGAATAACGATATTTCTACAACACACAGAACAATGCTCAAACAATTAGATTGTGTGGTCAAAATTATTTGTCATAACAGAATTGTTTCCCCCCCAATGACTATTTCTGCTGACACTTTTTGCTAAACAGCAGCTTGCTTTATGCTGTTTTTTATTTTAAACATTAGCTTGTTCAAAACAAAATTGGACACCGTAGATAACTCGTATGCAGCCGGTCAGATTCAGATGATCTGTTGTTGTGAACTTTTCAGTCTACAGCTGTGACAGCAGAACAACTAAGTAAACTGAACAAGCAAGAAACAAACAAACAAAAAAAAACACTGCAAAACCAATAGGCAACTCAAAATTGTGTTATGACAAGGATGATCTATGGCAATGTTCCTCCTGAGTTCTACTGCTTAAATATTCATCAGTCAGTCACAACATTAAAACCACCCAGGTGATATGAGTAACACTGACTATTCCATTACTATGGCACTGGTCATGAGGTAGAATATTAAGTAGCAGGGATCAGATCAGACGAGCTAGCTCTTAACTACCTATGCACATCAGATAGCCTTGGAAGGCTGATTCACTTGTTGTCCCTCCTTGGATCATGTTTGGTAGGTACTAACTATTACATCCTCCAAAAGACCTGTTGTTTTGTTGAGGCCTCCAATTTCTCCAGAAATTTGTCTGATTTGTCCAAACTTGTCTAATCCAAAAATGCCCCACCACAAAACTTACAGGACATTAAAAATCTGCTTATGTCTTGGTGTCAGATACACACACAGCCCATCCTCAGAGGTTTTGTGGAGACCACCTTTCAATGAATCAGTGCTGTTTTGTTGGCACAAGTGGGACTAACAGAATATTAGGCAGAGGTTTTAATGTTAAGGTTATTATGGTTGATGCTAGATTGACCACAGGCAGCAAAATGCCCAATTTCCAGATAAAAGAAGTACAGCACAGTAGAAGAACGTAAATATTGATTACAACTGATAAAACTGCAAACCTTTTAAGAAACAAAGCCTCACTTAGTGTATTCACCTTGATCATGGCATCAGAAACTACACTTTCTTCCTCCTCTTCATCTTCCTGCCCTTGGAGGTCATTCTCAGGGTCTAAGCTGAGGTCAGTATCTGCAGCCCCTCTGCGCCCTTTCTTTATTATCTGCAGTGAGTACGGGGTCAAATGTGACTCCTTGTTATACGCACGTGTGAATGAGGACTTCACCTGCAGAGAAAATTATGTACAGATTAGTGATTTTAGTTTTAATGTAGACTTGAGATGAGCCAGTCTTCATGATTTAAGCAATGAAATGTGCATTTGCTTCACAGTGAAGGTTAAGAGCCAGGTAAAACTGGCTCAGTCTAGAACTAAGTGCCAATGAAGAATCACCATTGTGTATCCTTAACCTAGGTCTAGGAAACTGGCTTTTAAGGTCTTAAAAAATAAATCACTATTGTAGATATTAAAGCAAAGGTCTGTATTATGAATATATGGCTTTCAAATGTATGGACACGACTATACGTGTGCTATACATGGAAAGTGAAACATTCAAGAAACTCCAAAACAGATTCAACTAAAATGCCACTTTCTGTAAGGTGCATTTCACAAAGCTGTTTCTGTATTGTAGGAACATTAATTATTTTTTCTTGATCTTTGACTTATCTAGCTTTATTTAAAATCCTGCTTTATTTAATGCAAACACATACACCAACAGACCTTGGAGTCAAGTTTAGAATAGGGGTCAGGCTGTCCACCCCAGCTACTGATCTCCATGATGCTGTCAAAGTCCTCTTTGATAATGTTGTAGTCGCCCATAAGCTTTACACTCTGACCGGCCCCCTCTGAGCCATGTGACTGCAGAGGCTCCAACAGTGCAGTGCGGAGGTAAGGCAGGTAGTCCAGATTCACTGCCTCCTTACTACTCAGCGTCCTACAGAAGAGGAAATACCAAAACATCAGTGGCTCTGTGCTCCTGATATGCACTTTAAATCAGGGTACCAGCATTGCAGAAACATGCTAGCTGGTATTCCCAACCTAATTGAATTAATATGTAGTAGTACTGGCTTTTGCAAAGCATATCACAGAAGGTGGTGATGTGCAAATAAGTCCTGTAACCAATCATACTCTTTGTGTCTTATGAATAGTGTGTTTTTAACCAATCATGGCTCCTGATGGATTTCGGTCAACTTAGTAGTAACACAATACAGTGGGAGAGCACTGAGCTGCATGTTTATTAGGTATACTTACGTTGTACTCACACTCACTGGCCATTTTTTTCTGGTGCACTTAAATATGGGTAACTTTCTCCTAAAGTTTAGTTGAGATAACTTTTTTACTTTAATTGTTCTTGCTAACAGTTCTGCCCTGTGAGAATCTTGTATTAACTTCTGACAGTGTCAAGAGCTCATTACACTGGTATACATTTCAGGGATTCTGCAGGTTTCAACAAGTGAAATGTAAGATTTTTGAATACCTTTTTAAGACCATTATGAATAAAATGTAAGGCTGTTGTCCTGTCCACACTAGTAAAAAATAGAACGGACATAAAAAAAAATTGGACAGTCTTACAATAAAAGGCAAATTTATTTACACTGGTGGGCAGTAGTGGCCTAATGGTTAAAAACTTGCCCTCGTGAACAGGATTTCAAACTACAACCTTCTGCAAGGTCCTAACCACTGGGCCACCATTGTCCCCACTGCCCAAGCCCCAAATGATAGAAATAGCATTAAATACAGACATTTAAGACCACAATGTAAGCTATTTAAGACCAAATGCATAAAACAATGCTTTTAAGACTCACTTTAGACTCATGTGCGATGCCAGCTCCTGTACAATACGGCTGTGCTTGCCTGTACTTGAGAACTTCCCCAGCCAGCTGGGAAAAGTGGGAAACTGACTCATGTAACCACGCATCAACTCGCCCGGCAACACGCTGGCATATATTGCCTAGATGACAGACAGATATGTGCACACAATTCATATAATTCAGTATAAATTACGATACATTGATTTTATTCAGTAAACAGTATTCAGGGTCTTCAACCTGTTTAAGGAGTAACGCACTGGTTTGTGTGTATGTGTGTTACCTGTGTGGGCAGCAAAGACCAGGTCTGTCTAGACCGGATCTGTCGGTCCACCAAGTCGCCGTCACAGATGCTGTCTGCGGTCTTACTCAGTAACACCAAATGATTCTTTAGATTTCCCCTGTTGTAAATAACACAAAAAAACACAAATAAAACACAGTGCGACTAGGCAATAAAATGTCAACGTTTCAATTTTAAAAGCTGGCCAAAAACTTTGTTGGTTACTAATATTACTGTACAATATCTACATATAACTGTGTAACTGACCAGAGTTCAGAATCACTCAATATTAATAATGTTACTTTATATACAATAACTTTGCTTAAGATAACATGAGAAAGATAAATCCACTCATGCAGCTGATAAACCTGTAGATGTAAACCTTAAATATGCAAGATTTATTTTGCTAAAAAGCAAATTACTTTCAACAAATTCTTAATTTGATTTTTGATTTGATTAATTTCTTCTTGAATTAAAAAAAAAAACCCAGCAGTTTGACTCTGTTACATAAAAACTATTTACCGATGAAGAAAATGACCTGTCTTTATAAGATCACCTGTCAAGGGATAGTATATATATTTTATGGAGCAAATCACAACCATGCAGTGGTTAGTACCTACTAGGACTGCCCCCAACTAAAGATTTTTCTAGTAGACTTCTAGTCATTAGTTCGAAGCAAATAGCTGAGGAGTCATTGCATGTTTATAACATTAATTTAAGGATTTTTTAAAAATATATATTTTTGAGAGATCAGAATATGGTGTTCCAGGGCTGAGAAAAAATGTTATAGGGGAGACTGAACATTTAGTTAATTTATTTAAGTCATGTTTGAAGTAGACGAATGGCAGGCAAATCTCACATGCAGTCACTTTCTGGGGTCTGGATCCAACAACTTGATTAAGTTAAACAAGTAATCTCTGAACACTTCCACTCTAAATGTGTAAAGCAACAGTACACAATCAGTAGAAATGCACATAATGGGCAATATAAAATACAGATTCAGTTTGGTTTGATCCTATCGGAAACATTTCAGAAGCAGAGCATTTTTGTTGTCTTGCTGACGTGATCACTTCTTGAGATTTTTGTGTTTCTACCATAGTAGGCTATATAGATAAAATCAGTCAGACAACTCGCTCTGCTCTGTAGGGTATGAAGTTGTGCGGAAGAGAAAAGAAAAAATAAGCTGATATAAGCTGCATCCCACATCACAAACTATACTCAATACTAGGGATGTCTTTATTTGACCTCAGAGATCTCTCTGCATTTTTAACTGATTGGGATCGGCTCAAGCTCAAATGAGCCTAAGCCCAATCCTTTGCTTTATGTCAGCAGACATGTGGTCACTGTAAATAGAGAGCACAATTTGTGGCAGGACACCATTATAACGTCAACAGCCACAAGTAACGTCTGCAACGCTTTTATGCTTAAAACCATAAGCAGAATTACATAAGTCCACTCAGGAGCCAACTTTTACAGAAAAGAGATTTCTTTCAGGCAACAACACGGTCAGAAAACCTCTGGTAGAGATTTTAGGTTCTTTTAGGTGTGTGTGTCCTGGTGACTATTTAAAACTTAAGGCACATTGCCTTGAGATTTCCAACATATTTCGCCACACTGTGTTTTATTCTTGAAGGAGTTTTCTAATCCTATTGTTTCAAACTCTCAGCTCTCGTTAGTCATGTTTTCTTTTAATCGATTTCAGACTTTTCTTCCGCTTATTGATCTAAAAAGGTTGATTAACTATACTATAATGTAATAGTTGTGTCACATCTGTGACATTTTATTAGCAACAAAATAAAAAAGCTGGGTAAACATCCTCTAAACATTTCCCAGAAGATTTGTCTAAGCAAAACTCCACAAGTTACATATTTTGGAAGCACAGGGGGGACCTACACAATATTAGGCAGATGTTTAGTGATATGGCTGGTCTTGTGTGTATATGCAATGTCAAAGTCAATTATCAATTTTGCAGTAACCTATTTGAAAGCTGTGAAGTTGGGACAATTATATAAGCCATAAGTTTGAACCCAGTTGCTGACACTGTACAAAACTGTATGGGTGCTGTGTGAGACCTACCCTGCTGCAGCTGGTCGTACATGTATGTAGTTCTCTTGAACAAACAGTGGTGCTAGTGAATAGTCGTGGAAGAAAAGGTCCGACTTATCAATCAAAGACATGTGGGCAGTCTCCTCTCCAGAAGTAAACACTTTCCTGCACACGTCAAATGGACCCTGTATACACACACATACACATTTTACTCAACAACAACGGTCACTTTTTTGTCCAATACGAGTAGTTTTACACAGTATCCATGTATGAAAGTGTGGTTAAGTGTTTTACATATTTTAAAAGTTTAAATAAATTTGTGTACCATTTTCATGTCCTTCTTAGCTTTATTAGCGTCTGCTTTTGCCTGATCATAGGTCATGACTTTGTCTGTGGCTGACCACATACACAGATTATGTAGAACCTGGATGTAGAAAAAACAAAAACATTATAAAGGCAGATCACGAATGACATTTTTCTTTTTTTTTTTATTATTTTCCTTGATGTCCAGATTTAAGTATGCTTTTCCAACCTCTCTTCATCTTTTAGAAATAAATTGACTGTTACTGTGCCTTTAAGACTGATATATATGAAAAATTCCTTGTATGTTATGTTTCAGATACCATTTAGGGCAGCCATTCAAAAAGCAGTCTTATCCAAAACGGTGTGTGTGTATGTGAGTAGGATCTTGGCTGTTTTTGGCAATATAGTTTCCATTTCTGGACCATTTGAACTAGGGAGAAAATGGTGTGTTTTGAAACTTTTACAAAGTGTATTTGCCAGATCAAATTCTTATTTAAGACTTTGAATGGACCCTGTAAACATGATCTTCATATTTCTCATTGCAGATGTGAGACACATGCAGACCTCTTGGATATGTTAGTTCTGAACAGATTCTACCAGTCACTATTCCTAAAGACCTTAAATCTTTGATCTTTTAGTTTTTATAGTAAACTTTGGCACAGATTCTATTCATTGCTGAAGTACCTGTCGAATATCTTGATTTGACGCCAGGATGATTTCATTGAGTGCTGGAGGTGGAATCTTTAAACCTTCTTTAAAGGCAATCGACATCATGGCACCCTGAATGGTTAGAAAGGAAGGGAGTACGTGAAACTGACAGTTTTTGCATGTTCGATGTAAGGATTGCTATTCTTAAGTAAATACTCAAAACATTTTTAAAAGAACAAAAACATGTTGTCTCAATTCACCCAAAGCAGAAGGAAAATGGCGATTTTAAGCATGTCCTGAGAAAGAAAACATGTCTGAACTATTGTCTGTGGTAGCTACACACATGGACAAAATTGTTGGTACCCTTCAGTCAATGAAAGAAAAATTCAAAATGGTCACAAAAATAACT
>JBBPDA010000081.1:21040032-21063161 GCA_037974385.1 Arnoldichthys spilopterus | reverse complement strand
TAAAGTTATTTCTGTGACCATTGTGAGTTTTTCTTTCATTGACTAAAGGGTACCAACAATTTTGTCCACGTGTGTATATGATACAGGTGCATCAGACTGAAGTTAGGATAAAAAAGCTGGATTGTTTCTTTAATAACTGATTTAACCATGACAATTGTTCTAGAATTCCACAATGTTACAAACATTTCCATTGGTGAAAGCAAATGGAGGCTTGTTACTTTTATCTGTTCCAGACGAGGTCTTTGGAAGCGAAGGTCAAAGCAGTAGTTAGCAAGTGAGCGGATCTTCTGGTGGTTGCGGTCGTTACACATGCAAATGATGGGGATCTTTGACTGCTTTATCAGACCAATCATCTCCTGCAAAAAATCACATGGAAGGCCAAACAGCAAGTGAGATAAGGGAAGGGGGAAAACAAAAGACCAGCCCTATTGAATTCTATTAATAAACCTATTAAACTGCCAGGTTTAGTCTGCGTGTTTGAGGAGGGCAACTACCAAGTGTGCTGGACACTGGCCCGCCAGGACCAACTCTGGGCACCCCGCACTAATGTATTTCACAATCACATTGAGCATTTTAACCATGGTAGAAACACAAATGAACATGTTACACCCTTTAGGTCATATATGTACTGTTATGGCACATGCATAAGTAATGTGTGAGAGAGAAAATAACCTGTATTCCTCCTCGGTCCTCGTTTCCTGCCATACCGTCCACCTCGTCCATTATAAGAACATGTTTATCGCTGACTGTCTGAGATGCACCTGACCAAAAACCAACAAGAAAACTCATTAGAGACACTGTATTCAGAGCCAAAGCACTAGATACTGAATTCGGTGCAAAATAGGGCGCAACCAATGTATGCGTGACAACTGAACTAAATTATGTCTGTTAGTAAAGCATTTCTAAACAGTTTGAATATAATCTAAACTCTAACTAATACTGAACAATAGTTTATATTTATAGGCATTTTTACTCGACAGAAGTCAGTATTTACCACAAATCTGTTTGGTCAGGACCTAATTTTAATTCTCCTTATCCATATGCATTGGTTCAATACTGTATATTTAATCAGAAACCTCTCTAACATATTGGTGCAAAAGATGATGAGGTTCCTTAGGCGAAGTACCTGTGTAGAAGTTCTTAATGCTTGTGTTATTGAGGGACTCTGCAATCACTTCCTTCAGACTGTTTTTGCTGCGGGTGCAGCTGGCATTCATCTCCACGTAACTGTAACCCAGCTCCTGCAAGATACAGATTTTCAAATATTTAGTCAAATTCCATAGTGCTCCTGCTTCAAAGAAAAAAAAAAAAACTTAAAGAATTACCTCTTTTGCAAACATCTACCATTAACAGGAAAAAATATGATATATGGTCCAAACTTAATATTTGGACAATCTGAACAGGGACAATAAAAAGGAAAATAAAGAACAACAACAAGAGTTAATTTCTTTCTAGGTGTTTAGAAAACACAATATTCAAAAGCATAGATGCGGTTTTAGTGAAACCAAAAGTAGAACAGTTCTACTCAAGAGCCTCAACTGTAACAAGAACACATAAGCTGTAAATTCAAGAGCAATCAGCTACAACCAAAGAAGAGCTGGAATGATGGATGGTAGGTATGGAATTTATATCGTATATACACACATACTGAGTGCAATCTGCAGTCACTGTTGCTTTCATTTTATCTCAGTGATAAAAATCAGTAACTACATTGATGTGAATCCCGAATTAAAATGTGTGGTTGTGTGTGTTACTTTAAATAATTATCACTGAATATATATAATCTCTACAATCTACAAAATTCAGCCAGAACATTAACACCACGAAGAGGTGAAGTGAATAGCATCGACACTGGTCAAGTTATTTCATTAAATTGGCACTTTAAGCATTAAATTGGGGTGTGATATATTAGGCTGTAAGTGAACGGTCAGTTCTTCAAGTTGATGTGCTGGAAGCAGGAAAAACAGGCCAGTGTAAGGATTTGAGTTAATTTGACAGGGGCCTTATTGTGATGGCTAGTTGACTAGTCAGAGCATCTCCACTACTGCAGGTCTTGTGAAGTGTTCCAGGTATGCAGGATTTAGTACTAGGGATTTACGACCTGAATCGATGTATCAAGAGATTAATTTCACTTTATTTTACTGTGAGCAGCATTTTGTACAGATAATCTGCTTTTGCTTAATATTAGACTGCGGTGTTTGACTTTTAATAATAAAATGTCAACATTATAATTTGTATATAAAGTCAGATAATGCAAATGTAACAGACGGTATTAAATTTTATCATATTTCATACAGACGGCAGACCCCAGTATCAAACTGAATTAACCGAATCGCATTAAACTGAATCACACTGTTGCACATTTTAAGGCATCGAAATTGTATCAGATTGTTTGCTAAAATAATTTGATGAGTGTAAATCACAAGTTTCATCATGATTCGTTCCTCTGTTAGTATCTACCAAAAGTGATCCAAGTAAAGACTACAGGGTCTCGGGCAAACAAAGCTTAGTGATGTATCTGGGAAGCGAAGGCTGGTCAGTCTGATCTGATCTCACAGAAGAGCTACTGTGGTTAAAAAAAAAAAGTGCTGATTTTGAAAGAAAGGGGTCAGAACATACAGTGCACCACAATCAGCAGCATAAGGGACCTACTCAGTATTAGGCATTAGTGGTGTTAATATTATGGCTGATCGGTGTGTATATTAGAATGTATACAGCCCTAGAAATACCCCAATTAAAAAGTGGCTGAGAGGTCAGTTATCTGCAGTGTGTGTTCTGATTCTGTTAAAAGACCTATATATACAAAGGCTTTATTTTTTCTATTTTTTTTTTATTAGAAAAGCACAGATGCAACAAGACCAACCTCACACACAAGAGCAGCAGTAGTGGTCTTCCCTACACCAGGAGGTCCTGACAACAGAGCAGCCTTAAAGCCAGATCCATCATCCTTACCCCCAAACTTACCAAACCTAGCTGCTGTAAAGAGAACAAGAAACAGTAAGAACCACAGACAATTCAAACAAATACGCACAAAATCTAAAAATTACACAAGACTAATAGTGAGCACTTGCGCTATTGTAGTAACCAAAAAAACACATGCTACTGACCTGTCGGTTTGGCATTGCCACTGTGATGTCTGTGCCAGTTCTGCAGCCATCTCAGCAACTTATTGGCACAGCTCTGCTCTCCCTGCTGCCCAATCAGACCCTTCAGACTGCAGGGGCGGTACTTATCCACCCACAGCAAACTTTTTCCATCATCCACTACTGCAGCCTGTGGTGTAGGGGGTGTGGTCTTTAAGTCTAAACTCCTTTTCACTCCAGAGTCTTGCTGAGAAGCTCTAGAAGTTCTAGATGTAGAGGTGGAACCCTGACAAGCCTTTCGCGGCGAGGGCCTGCTTTTAGCTGGACTGCTCTTTTTCAGGCTTGATTTTTGGGGTGTGAGCTTCTTTGGAGTCTTGGATTTACTGGGTTTACTCTGGAGTATACAAAAGACAAATTTAATGGGAAATCTGTATGTCAAGATGCTTTACATTCCTTCCTCCATATTATTTTACTATGATAGTTACTATAGGCAGAGTTTTAGGCTTGATCAGACAAAGCCCAAATGCCCAATTTATATAAAAAATTCTACTCAAAATGAAAACCCAACTAATGTATTTATTTTCTGCAGACAGTTTGTATACATTTTAAATGCACATTTCTTTTCAACCATTGTAATTGTATCTGCTAAACTGTCTTACCATTGATTTTATGTCATGCAGTATGTGCATGACATGACAGTATGTCAACAATCTGATGAACCACCAGTCAGCAAAATGTGATCCTTATCTGCATTAAGTTCAGAACTGCAGCTTTCACTGCCTGCCAATCTTCCACACATGACAAGTAAGTGAAAGGGAGGTGCTCCTGGAAAGACAGTGTGTGTGTGTTTTGGTGGGAGGTCTAACCTCGGCCTCTGCAGCAATCTCGTATTTGGACTTCTTGCCTGGTTTGGTCCGAATCAGTTCTAGAAGCTCATCTTCATTTATGATCTTGGTGCCAAGACTATGAGCCTGAGAGACAGAGAACAAACAGTAGAGTTTTAGTTCAAAACTTCGGTACTCAGTTTTACACAAGAACATGAAATCAGTCAGAAAAGGGAGATTAAAAAAGGAAAAAGCAAAAGCTAGACGTCTGAATAAAATTAAACACTAATTTAATACAAATAAAGTTAAGTGAGTAATTCTTATTCTTAGTACGGTTTCTTTTTTTCCATAAACAGATCAGTTTGGGTGTCCTTACTCCATTTACCAATTAAACAAAATTCATCCTCCAAAGAACGGATCGAAAGTCATCGCAGCACCTGTACACAAGGAACTGCTGCCCCCTATTTAAATTGTGACTAATGTATATCTCCCTTTTCTCTTGTTTGTTATTGCTTAGGGAGTTTTTCTTTGCCTCTGGTTTGCTCATTAGTGGCTCAGACCCGGATTCAGTAAAGCCGTTTTGCGACAGTGTCAGTTGTAAGAAGTGCTAGTTCTGAATGTAAATATTTTATAAGCAGTGTTTATGCAATAAATGAGATCATGTCCATTACCAGGTTAAACACTGAAAGCCACCACATTCTGAGGACAAACAGAGGTCTGTCTGTTAAAACTAAAACTCAGGTTAAATAATGATGGGAGCTAGAGTCACAAAGACATGGCAAACAATAAAAACGTATTTTTTTTAAAAAGTGAGACCTTCTCTGTCTTGGAGGCACCACTGTCTCTGCCCAACACCAGGTACGTAGTTTTGCGACTGATGTTTCCTGTGACTTTCCCACCATAGCGCTCTATTAATGACTTAGCATCATCCCGCTCCATAGACTCCAAAACTCCAGTCAGCACAAAGACACAGCCCTCAAGACAGTTGTCTGCTCCCTAAAACAAGATACACAGATAAAAGTCCCCATCCCACACATACAGCAATGTATACAAACACATGCATATGTGACAAAGAGGACAATGAGGATATGTGTTAATGATGCCAGGCATCTATACAGTTTCTAAATCAGTAGAAAAATGCTGGACTGGATATTATAGGGAAAGAATGAAGAAAAAGTGGTATCATGCCATTACTAATGGGCATTTGTGTTACCTGTGGTACTTCTTTAGACCCCAAGGCACGAGGGCCCTCTCGGTTCAAGTAGTTCCTGAATGCTGCCGAATTTAACCGCTTCTTCTCTGAGCCTTCTGGACTTATCTACAAGAAACAGAGGAAGAAATCGTTTCAGATATTCATTTTTTTAATACAGAGAAGTCTTTATATAAAACAAATACTAATACCGGTGGCTATATAATAATAATAATAATAATAATAATAATTATTATTATTATTATTATTATTATTATTATTATTATTATTATTAACAACAACAACAAAAGATAAATAAATAATTTGTCTTTAACTTCTTGTATAGCACCTTTTGACCAAAAAGTGACAAGCAAAAGAAATAAACAAAAATAAAAGCTGATCAACAGAAGTAAAAAAATTTAGACAAAGCAAATTGATGCCGTCCGACAACTTTACGAGACAACCCTAAACCTTCTTAACTTATAATGGAGATGAATCTAAAATGTAAGTTTTTAGAAGTAATTTAGAATCATTATTTTGTTTTGTTAATCATTAATTTTTAAATTTTAAAATATGCACGTAACCTGATGAACATGAAAACTATTGAAAGAAATCGACTTTTAGTGCTGGAACTTAAAAACAAACTTATGGCATATTGTAGGAGTCTGTTGTTCTGTGTGTGTGACCACCTTTCTGCTCTTCTTTTCTAAACATTACCTCTGGTTTTGTTGGTGAGGTTTTGTTACTTCCACCGGCCCCACTTTTGGGTGTGGAGAAACTTCTTGACTTCGAGGCTCCCTCAGACATGTTTCCTGTTTTGGGTGTTGCTGCCATCTCTGAGGTGGTTGGTGAAACTGGCTCTTTCTTTGGAGAGAAGACCATTTTGCTCTTTTCTTCTTTTCCGTTCTTCTTCCATTCCTCCTCTTCATCGGCCTTTCTCTTCAAAAGAGCCAACTTAGAGCTAGTCTTCACAGGGCTCTTTTTGGGCGAGTTGCCCTTATAGGTGGGCTTAGAGTCTGGACTCTCTGGTTGGGAGCTGCCCTTCACGGGCGAAACTTTATCCACACGGGCCTGGGGAAACCCACATGCATTACAACCAACTGCAAAACCAATTCTCTCTCAAAACAGTAGAAAGTTTTCTCCTTCACCCCAAATACAGTTGATCAGTGCAAACATTAAACCTGCTCAATGATCTTAAATACATACGAATTGATGATTCATAAAGTCGTAGAAAAAACCTTAACCAATGAAATGAAATGAAGAGTGTGTAAGTACCACTAACTGGAATCTGAAAGGGACCATTTGTCATTGTGAACACACTCAAGAACCACAACAAAATGTTACACAAAAAATGTACTTAAATTTCAACTATGAATTTCAGGGTTATTTGTGTCCTGCACTGAAGACATGCGCACTGCGTGCCATGGACATGCACCTGTCTCTTTAATGCTTGGGATGCACAGCTTGCTATCTGTTACTACCCAGAAACAGTTTAAAATTAACACCACTGCCCACAATATTACTACATTGAGGGCAGTGTTGGCCTAGGACGTTGCCCTTGTGAACAGAAGGATGCCGGTTCCAGTCCCAGCCCAGGTACTACTGAGGTACCATTGAGCAAGGTACAGTCCTGCTACACTGCTCCCCAGACACTGCTGGTAGCTGCCCTCTGCTCCACTGTAATAGGTTAAATGCAGAGATCACATTTCAGTGTTGTGCAATTGCATGATGGGGTGTGTTCACAATGTCGCTTTCACTACAACACTGAGCTATAGAGGCCAATAGTAAAAAAAAAGTTTTTTTTTAAATGTTATTTTATTTGACTTGCACAGTGCACATGCCAAATTGGTCTACAGAGCATGTGTTTTTTTTTTAAAGATCTGTGACAAACTTCTGAAAATTAAACATAGATTTAAATATTAATGTAACAAATAAAACTGTCTGAAGTATTCAGGCGAGCCCTAATTTATTTGCCTTTAAAGGTCATGAGCTTTTCAGCACTGACAAAGACATGCCACACCTATAGCTACAATACGAAAAAACTAAAAATGTCTGACAGTTTAGCTGGAAAACACTTGATCAGGAAAAACCATTTTGAACTTACGAACCTTTTTAGGCAGAGGGGCCTCTTCCAACATAGCCAATGTTCTCGCAAACTCTTCATCTTCATGAATCTGCTTCTCCAACTAGCACACAGACATGTTTTTGGCACACATCCACAAGGTACACAAGGTTTTCAAATGATCTGTCTATTAGAATCAATCGTTAGGGTCTCTGACTCACCTCCATGTCCTCGTCCATCTGTAACTGCTTTGCGATGGCTTCATCACTGCACGACTCCTCTGGATCTTCTGTGGGCTGGAGGGAACATGCATCCAACACATGAAATTTCAATTCAATACTGGAAATGTAACATCAGCAAAACACATATTACTGAAAAATTATTATTATTATTTTTTTTAAAAAGGGCAGTTAGGCCCCTGCAAATAGAAGGACTGTGCCACTACACTGCTCCCCAGGTGCTTCACATAGCTGTCCACTGCTCCATGTGTGCACATGTGATCGGTTAAATGCAAAGGTCAAGTTTCATTGTGGTGCACTTTGCGTGTGATTGAGTGTGTTCACAATGACTAATGCCAGAGTTAGTACTAAACAAACAAACAAATGTAAAAAAACTAGGTTCATTTTACACAAGAAACTAAACTATTTATTACTATGTGTGCGCTGGACACAAAGTTTTCATGTTCATTTTCAAAGTGCAGTACTGAAAAAACAACTGTGGTAAGAAAGTGAAACAGAAAAATCTGTGAGCAGCACAAACTTCAATAGTGATGTAACAAGTCGAGCTGCTTTCAACTTGAGGCAAACTACACATGGCCATAGACTAGTGCTGACCACTCAGGCTAAAGCATCTTTCCATTGCCCATGAATGAGTGCAGATCTGGGCAGTTCTACATGAACAATGGCTTTTGAATTTGACTATAGAACTCTCTCTTCTTTTTCTGCTGCATTTTGGAGTTTTTTATAGCTTTTAGGGCTGGTCCAGGAGTACATGGGTATTTTTTTTTAAACACGGTTTTTGAAGGAGGTTAAATACAGCTAGCTAGTCATAAGTGAAAGAAAACTGCACACAGTGAAATAAAGTCATATTAATAGTGGAATGGACACATCATTCTTTGATTGGTGATCATCTCATATTGATGTATTGGGTAGTGTGCTATTATGATTGGTATAATGCAGAGGTCACATTTCATTGTGGTGCACTTTAAAAGTGACTTGTCTTCGTGAACATACTCAGTTACATTTACTTTCATTTCATCAAAAAAAAACAAAAAAAAACAGCACATGATCTTATGCATCACTATGGCAAAAAAATTCATGTGCATGTTGATTCCAAAATTCATTTTACTTCTTTTTACTGTGAGCGATGCTTTGTACTGAGAAACTGCTTTTGCTTAAGACTGAACTGCTGTATTTGACCTTTAATAATAAAATGTTCAATTTATAATCTGCTTGCATGTGAGATCATGGAAAAGTAGAGACGATGTGAAATTTAATCATATTTCATATTGACTGTAGAACCCCAGTATTAACCCGAATTGCATTGTTGCAAATTTTAAGGAATACAAAACCTAAACATGTATTAGGTACATGCATAGGATCAGAGGCAGTTTAAGTGATCTAGAAGCTCAAGACCAACGCAAGGCCCTTCCCCACTGTGCCAAACGCAACCATAGCAAGTTAGAAAACTATGAGGAGGAAGGTCACATAACTAAAAGGACAGACACACAAAATAATTGTTTCTGTTCTTTCTGAAAAACCTACAGACTTTCAGTTATTCAGAAGAAGAGAATATGAAGCTGAGCCTATGTGTCTTTTAATATCTTTATGTTGAGACAGCTCATCAACTTTTATTCCTGACTTAATCAGCAAATTAAGAAAAGCACAATTAGAAGCTTTTTTTAAACTAGGCATATGAAATGCCTCTCCTTACCTAAGGTAAGCTTTAGTAGCCTATCACAGATAAACTGACAAGTGACTGATTGGCTAAGATCATCTGGCCAATCAATGTAACTAATACTTATTTACTGACCCCAGGACATTGTTTATGTAGAATCCTGCATAATCATGCTTGACTAAAATGCTATCCTTTTACTTTTGACATACCACTTTACATGACTATCATATAAACTGATCTTTTGATTGGGAACTTAAAATCTTAAGGAAGAGCTAATAATGTTGTGCGTGCTGTGCTTTTGGCTAAAAGGCAATACAGATGCTAATGTGTTAGTTTAGCCATTTACATTTATTCATTTGGTGAACGCTTTAATCCAAAGCGACTTCCAAGACAGAGGAAACAATCAAGCATTAGAGCTGCACAGAGCAACACTGAAGTGAGTGCTTCAAAAAGTTTAACACATTTTTCTTAATTGTAAAATACAAGCCAGTAGAGTGTGAAACTTCACAGCTTCAATTTGAAACAACGGCAAATAAAATCTGGGAAAAACAAACTGACTCCTCATGATCCAAAACCCCAGTACACATACAATGTCTACTCACCGCTTTACGCTTGGTGCTGGCCACCAACTTCTTCCCCGATCTATGAATAGTGGAGCTGCCGAAAAAATCGGCAGCTGAAGTGGTGGTGTGTTTGGGCTGGGGTGCAGCTGGTTTGGGTGAGGTTCGGCTAGGGGCATTCTTCACACCAGCAGTAGAAGGTTTTACTGGTGATTTAGGAGAAGGCAATTTCACCTCCTTTGATTTCCCAGGGTCTTTTCCCTTCCCAGCTTTGTTGTTTCCATTCTCTTTAGGCTTACAGGACTTCTTCAAGGACACAAATGCTTCATCTGAATCTGGGAGGAAGAGGATTCTGTTATTTTCTTTGGTTCTCTTTTTTTTTTTTTTTTAAACAGGTTCTCTTGCTAAACATTTGGAGGCATGTTACAGGTGTCCAAATGCTGTGATAGGTAGCATTTGGATTGCATTTGAGGAAAACAGCTTGCTTAGAAATTTTTCCAAAGACTACTATGAACGCCTGAAGCCAGAGAAACCCAAAAAACAGCATTTTTCTTATTATTACAAAATAAAACAAACATAAAAAATATTCATGTTTAAACCAGCAGTATTTTCACCTTTACCACTAAGGCCAGATTCTGGCTGCTACAGCTGGCATATGTTAGCAATCTGCACATACAGCGCTTGCACTGCAGAACATAACAGCTGGTTGTCACTGATTGTAATTTCCAATCTCTGCTAACAAAAAGATCATCTACGTCTACGCTGGATCTATGACACACTGCCATGATGCATGTACAGCCTATCTGAAATGCATTAACATGGGCTACAAAATAAAAAGCAAGATGCTCTTCATCAGAATCTGCCACAGAGGCCTGAATCTGACCTAAGTCTTTGCAACTATTAAATCAGCTGGAAATATTAAACAGGTCCTAGCTCAGGCACATACTGTTTCAAATGAATGGTGTACAGGCCACAATGTCACTTACCTGAATCAGACACATAAGTAACAGGATCCTTCTTTGCTGATGCAGTGGATTTCTCTTTAAAGTTTTTCTTTCCTTGCTTCTCTTTGTCCTCCTCAGAATCTGAAAGATGAAACGAGTGCATGATATCACACCAGGGAAGAACTGCAGGTCTGTTGAATTCATCAGCACTCCCAAAGCTGCATGGGTAATAACTGTCTTAACTGGCAAATAACTTAGCTAAACTTAACAAACCCAATGAACGAATCTACTGCACCTGAATCAGCGATAACACGTTTCTTCCGTTTTGTTGACTTCTTCTCATCAGATTTAGGACTTATGATCTGGAAGAGGTGGTGAGAAAGGGGGCAGAGTAACAGACAGAAGTCAATGTTTTATGCTAATTTTATGATAACATCATTAGCTTCTACTGAAATGTCTATAGACATAGTTTGAACCTTGGAGGGTGGTTTCTTTTTATTCTTTAGCTCCTCATCAGTGCTGCTGCTGCCAGTTGTGACTTTGCTGACCTTTGTGGGTGCAAAGAACCTGCGGATATCCTGTCAAATAATTAAATAAGTTACTTTTGTACAGTGTTCAGTATGTTCAATGAAACCCAAACGTTGCAGGCAAATACGATTCAAACAACGACTGAAGCTTTAGAAAACAAAACCCACAAAAACGCACATCAAGTGCTTTCTGCAAAGTAACGTTACTACTTTTAAAGCATGATTAGCTAGGTAACTCGACAACAGGCTCTAGGTATGCGACAGCACCAGTCATTTCGTAGATGCACACGAAACTGTGATTTTGGCCACATTTCTTGCTCCTTGACTCCATATTTGGGCAACTGGCGCCATAGCTAGAAAGTGCGCCTTGTTTAGCTGAGAGACAACTCCACATGCATCTCAAACATGCAAGGCTGAGCGAAGCTAACACTGAGGGAGCCTTGCAGAACTGCTTTAAATAAACGGTTTTTACTGTGGAAATATCCGTGTTTATAAACAGTAACGCTGCCCTAACTCACCATTAGCCTGTTGTGCACTGTGCTAACAGTTACGACAACTGCTTTAAGCTGCTCCATCACCACACTGCTGTGTACAGGAGACAGACATGTCACGTTTATAACTACGTGGACTACGAAAATGTTCAATTAACTCACCATCTTTAACAACTGTCATGTACTTTTTCGCTCGCTCTTGCAGGCGCACAGCAACACTCGCCTTTGGCGCCAAGTTTGGGCGCTGCGTGATGACGCAACTGTAGAGCGCGGGCAGTGAGCGCTCATAAATCATCAATATTGTTGTCAGTGTGTCAAAAGTCATCAAAATTAGGATGTGAAATGTGAAATATTTATTTTTCGGTTTTTTTCTTTATCACAACAGTGAACGTTTCAGAAACACTGGAGCAAAGTTATATTCCTCATCAGGCCTCAAATATATTACAATATTAATAAATATTAATTTATAACAAAAATAGGGAGACCCTTACGTCACGCATGCAGATGATGCCGTCAACACACGGTTATTTACTGATTTTGATAACTTAACACTATAAATAGCTTCAAGATTTTTATAATGAAGCACAATACGTTTTTACTACAGACCTCCAGTGTTCAGCTTATGAGCTTCACAGGTCACACAACTCCAGTATGCATTTTACTTGGGTGGTCTGGAATTCTCATCGCAGCACTAACACATCGTAGGGATGTGTATTTTGCACAGGGGAAATCACACATCTCTGTACCACTGCTGGACTGAGAATAGTCCACTAACCAAAAACATTCACTCAGCAGTTTCATATGCCAGTAAACTGACCACTGAAGGACAGCATCAGTTGAGGTTCCATCAGTAGCTTAACATCTGTAAGATGGACCCACAAATGTGACTAAGAAGGATAGTAAGTGGACGTCAACAACTCCAGCAGACCACTCTGCAGCTACAAGCACATCACAGCCACTTTTTTAAAAGAAGGATCCACCAGCCAAGTAATGTCATCTTAGTCCTGAGCATTGAAGATGGTAATGGGTAGCAAATTCTGCAGAGAATGATGGACCATAGACTGTAACTGCAAACTTAAACTGCACCTATACATTACATGGAGCTAATAGGCAGAAAGTGTAGACACAAGGTAGGTGCAATAACACACTTATGTTGAAATTATATTTCCTGTAATTTAGTTGAACTAGATCACAGTTTAACTAAATTATGGGTCACAGGATCAAGAAACCTTGCATATATATTGATTAAATATTGATTTAAAAATATTATGGCAGAAACTGAGGATACGGACAAAACCAAAGCGTGAACATATTCAAGCATTGCAAAATTGAGTTAATTCAAAACCTTGAGATGTTCTTCCAATACTCAGCAATGTTTAACTTAGAAAAACACTGGATAAGTAGACTTAAACGTTTAAACTAGATCATCAAAATGCTACTAGCTTAGAATATTGTATGCAACCTTGAGGATCAGCCAATTAACATTTTTGTAGCAGATTACCACAGTAGCAAGAAAGACTACCAATATTATTTCTAGGATGGGATCTTACTAAAACCAGGGTTTCTGCACTGAAACAGTAAAATCATTATTCTCAAGCAGCAGGTTAAACTTGCACTCATCTACATGCTATGTGAACAAGTGAATAGACCTTAGAAAACCTAGAAATGCCACCTTACAATCTATTTTAATCTAAGGAGAGAAGTTCAGAGTTGGTAGCAGTTTATATCCGTTATTAGTGCTGCCCTGGTCTTTAGCCTTATGTGCTACACCTGGACTATTGAAAGGAATAACTTCAACAACCAATACACACTGTGCAACCAAAGAATTGAGGCCATTAAAAAGACCCCCCCCCCAAAAAAAAAACAAAACAAAACCTAGCATCAAAACACATGCATGTTAACATTTGAGACCTAAACATACCCTTTTGAAGACCTAGTGCATTAAATTTGACATTTCTTTATTCCTATATACAGTAAGGCATTTAATTCAGATTTTTAGACTTGGTAGAAACCCTGTGAAACCTACTAGTGCCCGTGTGGATGCATTAACCTACAAATCAGTGACTTGGTTAGCAGTCAGCATTTAGAACTTGCCATATTTACCCAACTTTAACACCACAAAAGAACTTTAAATATAAGTGGTGGGTGGAAAAAAATGTTTATTGACAGATTTTACAAGGACAGATGCTGTTAATTATTCGGCTGCTCCACCACAGTGGTCTTCTCGCTGACAGATTCCATCCAGAAATTTTCAGATGTCCTTCTTCCGTAAAGTGGTGGCCTGCTGGATCAGTGCAGCTGAGTGAGAGAAAGGCAAACATTAACAACAGGAACAGATGTGGATACAAGGTGGTGGGACAGGCAAGATGGCACTGCATAGAACTACAGAAGAACCTGCTAAAAAACCTTCATCCAGTTCTAAAGGAATCTTAAATAAGCAACTTAATGTTGCTCTTACAATCTAAAAAGTGCAGACATGTACCAAACCATGTACCAAAGATGTTAGAGCTAGAAGTGAGGAAAAAATGTTAGCGATGGTTTCTGCATGCAGACTGCTTAGATGTATTCAAAGCCTGTAAACAAACTGTTTAAACAACCAACTCTGCAAAACCACCTTGTATCACTAGTCTGGCTATTCTGCACAGAATTCATGGCACTTGTGTAAAAATTAAAATGAATGAAGTAAAAAAGCAAAGGAGAGAAAGAAAACCCAACAGGTCCCATAACAGAGCATGGAAAACTTCGAAAGCAGCATAACGAAAGCGATGCTAAGAAAGAGACATGTTCTCCAGGCCTGAAGAAACAACAGATCCATTCTAACCTTGTGTCCTCTACGACTCCTGCTCCACTACTGTCCCCTTCTCAGAGACATAGATACCATCCAGGAACTTTCTGATATCCTTATTTTTGACTGTGGTTGCCTGCTGGATGAGGGCAGCTGAAACAAGAAAAACTAGGGAGGTGAGAGGCATGCACACAGACAGGGACTACATAGTTATAGTGGGTTAGGGTGGTCTTTTTGGATTTTCTCCCCCTCCAATTTACCTTTGGCCAATTCTTGCTAGCTAGGTCCACAACACGATGCTACCAAGCTAAAAGGCATCCTTGTATGTAGTTCCTCCAAGACATGACATAGCAAGTCAACACGGTTCTGTTAGCCAACAGATTACTGCATTGGATGAGTGATGTGGAAGGGTCATTTAAAACTAGGAAAGAGCAAGGCCATTTAGGTTCTCGGTTGTATTCTTAGCCACATATAGCTGTGGCATCACCGGGTATCAAACAATCCCTAAAATAAAGAGAACATCTTAAAGGATGTTTCATACACACTTCCCAAAGTGGACTCCCTTTACGAAATAAAACAATATAGCTAAACAACCCAATATATTCAGGTAAGACTATGGCTGCACAATGTGGGGGAAAACACATTTGCTACACATTGTGATGACATTTTGCAATATATTACAGAACGTCATAGGAGTCTGTGACTGGGTGCTTACAGCACACAGTAAAAGACATTATTACTGGTTAAAAAGCTCATCTGCATGGAAGAGGCCAATAAAAGTGGAGTCTAACAAGTGGAGAATGGGTAGAACTGCTATAATTTAATCAACCAAAAGCAGGTATCAGTGAGGTCCTAAATACTTTGGCACGGATATGGAGGGTAGAGGAATGTAAAGAGGTTGGTATAAGTTAAGGCCACACAATTCTCTTTGAGAACATGCTCCAAATATTAATGCAACTTTAGAAAGACTTCACTACTAAACAATATACAGCTGGAGGGAAAAAACACCAATTACAATTTAAACACAAGTTGAAATAGTAAGGCACAATGGCAGCATCAAAAAGGCAATTTGTTTAACATTTTAAGGTGTTTAATAAAGTCCTCTTAGTACCAAGTAAACACTTGCCTGCAGTTATATTAAATAGATACTTCACTAACCCGAAGGGAAATTTAGGTAATAGACCATTGTGACATTTGTAGGCAGATATCTAATGTGCATATCTATTGATCCAAACATTTTGAATTGTTAAATTGGAAGTACATCTTTCGGTACAAGCCAAATCCCAAGTTAAATACAAGTCAAGTTTAGAAACAAAGTAAACCGAAGGAAAAATTTAGTAATGTAATTCAGCATTACCTGAACATTGTCAATTTTCAAGCAAACATCTACAGATATAAGTAGGATTACATCATGCCTCCCAGAGTTATTTACAGCATAACTAAACACAGCTACAAACTAATGCTTACATTTAACAACTCAAAGCAGAGTAAAAAGACTGGTTATTAAAGTGTTTTGGCACAGCTTGGATTTTTAATGATTTAACATCTTTAAAAAAAGAGCCTCACCTGAGTTTGACACCAGCTCAATGTCATTACCCTCCAGAACCAGCTCATCTTTCTGGGCAGCAGAGAGTGCGCAGTTCACACCTACAATTGAAGAGACCCACACTTAGATCCTTCTGGCATTAGCGAACTAGTTATTTCACTGCTAGTTTCACACTAAAAATAGGATTTAACTTAATACAATAAGTCCCAGTTGTAGTAAAATCAAAATCCAACATATTAAGCAAACAGGTTAAAACAGTGTTTTGGGTGCCATAAAGTAATGTCTGCATAAACCAAAAAAGGCAATGGAGTATAAGGTATGCCAGTGCAGGGCTGAATGGAAACATTTTACTGGTCAAAGAAATTCAGACTTACTGAAGCAGTAGAAAATAACCATAAAAGACCGAATCTCTCAACATAAGTTGTATAATGGCATAAAAAAAAAGGCCAGAACAGAACAAAACCTAGTCCAAAGGTGCTAAACCTAGGACCTAGATCACAATAGGAACCCTTTATTGTAGCAGGATTAACAGACAAAAGTCTGCCAGCAAGAGTACCTGGCCTCATGCGGACACGGCGGATGTACTTCTCTCCCAGAAAGTTTCTGATCTCCACCAGTGAGCCGGTCTCCTGGATCACCACGTTGATAGGGAAATGGGCATACACAGATCGCATCTTGTATCTGAAACCCTACACACACCCAACATGACTGAGATCAGCATAAACATCAGCAAAGAAAACCAACCAGACACTGCATGAGAAAAGTAGCAACTTTTCCCCATTTATAACATACTGATGTTCTTACCAAAGTCACACCCTTGATCATGTTCTGAACATGGCTGCAGATCGTTCTGACTGTGGCCAGCTCCTTCCTGTTACCCCACCATTTGTCCACACGCAGCTGCACAAGGAAACGTTCAGATATATAAACCCATCTACAGTTCATTAAAACAGCTCCAATGGGGACAGATGAGGCCCAATTTTACTTTCCCGTGAAACATGTCATTTCATACTCGTTACAACTAAAATACACCTCATATCAGAAGAACCATTTTAAAAAGGCAAGAAGAAAACTTTATAACTCAGGTGCTGCAATTTACACACAAGTCAGGGTCATTGCCATCCTGAGAACTTTAACGCGGACAGAAAAAAAAATCCCATTTACACATGAAAAGTCTGCCTCTGGCCAACTCAGTCATCAGAAGTATGTGTTCATCTGGCTTTTCATACAGTCAAGTTAAAACAGTGACCCAACCATAGAAAAACCTCCATGCCCTCATGTGCACATCTGCTTGACAGTTCATAATCCTAAGACCACCACAGGTCCACTTGGAGTGCATCAGAGATCTTCCTCACCTTCTTCTGCTTCTTGCCAAGCAAACGGAGCTCCAAGTTAATGTGGTTGAACTCCCGGCGGAGTGTTCCACGGGGTCCCTTCACGGTGACGGTGCGACCCTTGAGGGTCACATCGACTGCAGAAACAAAAGACATGAGAGACAAAGTAATAAAGCTTCCCAATAATGAGGAATGCACAGTACTGGAGCTGCAAATGAATGGGCCCCATTACCTTTGTCGGGGATGTCGACCGTCTGGGTACTGAGAATGGTCTTCATTCTGTGGAGAGGAATAAAGTAGCTGTCACAGCAGAGTCAACTTAAAATCCCACCATTTCTCTGATCACAGGCACAAACAAAGTCTTAAGCATGTAGCATATATAGTGGCAGTGGAAGCTTAGTGGTTAGGGACCGACGAGGTCCCCTTGAGCAACGTACTGTCCTACTATACTGCTCCCCCTCGCGCTGTTGATAGGTGCCTGGGGCAGCGTGTGGACTGGTTACATTCAGGAGCCACATTTCGTTGTGGTGCACTTTGTATGATGGGGTGTGTTCACAATGACAAATCGTCATTCACGTCTAGCTAGCATAAAGTACGCTAACGCAGGCCAGTTATTGCCATGAGTGACACCACTACCTAAACACTTTGCCTATCGCAGATTCGACTTACCGACAGTGCAAAAAAACCTCATTTTATTGCCAGTTCAGACAAGCAGACTCATGTTGCCTTAAACCGTCTGGCTCCGGCTACCTTAGGCTTGCCGGCTAATGAAGCGGTTAGCTGACTGTATACTTATACGCATGAATTACCCCTCTGGCCTTGAAAACTTCTTTGAGCAATTGCTAAATATGGAACTACAACTTTTCATTACCAGCTCAGTCACATGGTCGAAACATATTGTCCTCTACTGAAACTTAGTAATAACGTCGCAATTCGGCGGCTCAGCTAACAGCTAGCAGATAAACAGAGACAGGGCGAATGCACGAGACTTTATCTAAGCCATTTTGGACTAAAGCGTCAAAATACAAACACTAGTGCTTCAGCAGACATTTATAGAACATACTGCGTGGCGGAAAACGCTACGTGATGGGATATTAGGGAGGATTACACTGGATAAAAATCGCTCCGAAAGCGGCTACGCCATGTTCTTACCTCGCCGATAGAGGAGGAAAGGAAGGAGGAGAGACGTCATGACGCAGTTGTAGCGCCTACGTGTTGACATCATTACTAAGCCTTCAGGCATGGGTAATAGATTACCGAGAAGATAGAAAGGTGTTCTAAGCGAAATTAACCTTCGTTGGAAGTTTGGATGCAAAAGAGAAGTTATTTAATATATAATTGTAATATAAATACAAGCATTTGATTCAAATCCACTCATTCAGATGGAGCATTAAGTGAAAGATTGACAACAAGTGCGCTGTTAGTGTTCAGATTAACGAGGCATGTTTAATCGATGTCAGATGAAGAGCTGTCAATGACGGACTGGGGTTAGCCATGGCGATGATTAAACGTAGTTGTTTAGCTGCTGGTCGTTTGTTGTCACCTAGATGCGTCGAAACGTCACATGTAAGTCGGCTTTTTTAAACACATTTACAAAGTATGTGATGTATCCCGTAACTCGAGTTGTAGCTTCTCCTAGGCTTCAGTCTGCAAGTTTGTTTGACGCAGACAGGCCGCAGTATTTTCCTAACTTCTTTAACTACCTTTTTAATGCAGTTTCAATTGTAACCGTGTAGCAACCCTTTAAGGCATTGCTTTGAGTAATTTAATGTCCATGTAGTGATGAAAGTGTATTAAAGTTGTAATAAAATGTTGTGTTTCACTGAAAAGTGCAGAGAAACGTTTTTGTTGAAGCCACTAACTCTAGTTAAGGGTAAAGCGCTTTGTTGTGTCAGCTAGTTTGTATTCAGGTATGACTTTGACTTTAATACACCAGTCAGCTATAACACAGTACCACCTGCCTAGTATTGATGTCCTCATGCTGCTGAAACAGCATTTACTTTTTAAACCAGAGCAGCTCTTTCTTAAGGATCGGACCATGCATCAGTGAGCCTCGGGTACACATTACCCTGTCGCTGATTCACCAGTTGTTCCTTGGATCACTTTTGGTAGGTACTAACTACTGCATACCTGGAACACTCCAGAAGGTCCTGCTGTTTTAGAAAATCAGTCATCTATAAGGCCCTTGTTAAAGTGGCTCACATCCTTAAGCTTGCCCATTTCCCTGCTTCCAGCACATCAAGTTCAAGAACTGACTGTATAGTTGTTGCCTACATAGTCAATGTTATTCACTTTACCTGTCAGTGGTGTTAATGTTATGGCTGATCAGTTTAAACCGTTTTGCTAAAATATTTTTTTCTTATTCTGTTTATAATATTTCTTTGTTTTCATTTCGGAAGAATGCTCAGCATCAGCTGAAGTTAAGGTTCAAATTTTGCCAGTACCAACACTAATTCCTTGATTTTGGTAATGATTCAGATTTTAAAAATTCTTTAAACTCAAAAAAGTACATAAAACATTGTCTTTATAGCTATTAATGGTCTAACAATGCATTGTGATCATATAATGTCCTGCAGATGCAAAAATGTGCATCATGGAGAATAAACACAAAACATTTTACAGCTTTTTTAATTGCATTGTTCAAAAGCCATTATTTATAAACAGCCAGCACCGATCCAATAGTCATTAGTATGTCGTACAACATAATTTTAGTCATTGTTTTCCAGATTTTGTCCAAAAATCATGAGGATAAACCATGTACCCAGTATCATTAATTGAATCAAACGGAACCATATGACTAATGGATTGTTACACATCTGAAATCTATTAAGCCATAATCTATTTTTAATATTCCAAGGTATGTACTTTTTATGTTAATTTTATTTTTACAAATCATCAGGCTGCTTATGCTTGTATACGTTTACACATGATGTGTGCAGGTAATGTAGACAGCCCTCCATCAGTCTTTGTAAATAAAGAAAAGTGTTATGGCCTGTAATACCCGGATCATTCAGCAATCATTCAGGTCACTTTTATGCCATATGATGGCACTCTTAACATGATTTTACTTGGGCACAGGTCCGCGTGTGTCGACTGACTACTTCGGCCAGCACATCTACTACACTACAAGACAGAAAGAAAGAGATTAAAGAAGATGGCCTGGATCTGCAGGACTTCATATCAGGGGACCTATCAGAGAAGAGCAAGTGGGAAGAATACAAGGGCAACCTGAAGCGACAGAAAGGAGAGCGGTAAATTAGTCTACACATGTAGAAATAAAGGCCGTAAAAGTCAATACTTTTAGCTAGCATTCATATGTGTAGCCGCACTGATCAAGAGCAAGCTGATGAAACATCAAGTGGGTAGTTTAAATCTACAAACACAGAGGCATTCAGTGTGTAAATTAAGGATAACGTTTACCCTACAATGCCAGTGGGGATTCTCATTGTTTTTTTAGTGTTGAGCCTAAACAGAGTTAACAGGACAACTATAGAAACTGTTAACCTAGTTTATTTTGAACACTGCCAAATAATTGAAATTAATACTCATGTCAGCACACCTTGATAACTGTGCTTTTCTTGAATCAAACTGTATATAGGATACAAACTGACACACTATTTTAATCCTAACATTGAGTGTTTAAGACCAGTAACGATTAATCTGTGGTCTACACTACAGGCTCAGGTTACCACCATGGCTAAAGACTGAGATACCTATTGGGAAGAACTACAACAGGCTAAAGAACACTCTTCGAGAGTTGAACCTGCATACGGTAGGTATCTAAAACCAAAAGGCTGAATTGGGTAACTAGGAGGGTACTGTAATTTATATAATTACAAACTGGATTCATCGTTTCATTCCTGTATAAGTCTCTTCGTTGTCCTGTTCCAGTCCATTTTAGGATAATGTAATTCCACAATAATAGACATAGCGGTGTCTTCCAACTGGAAAATAAAAAAGAAAAGAAAAGAATATGTTATTGTAAAGTGTGACATCTATTGCATACTCAAATAGTTAAAACTAATCCAACATGAAATGTTTTTTAAGACACCCCCCTTCAATCGGTGTAACTTTCTAAAGCTCCCATGTTGTAACTGTGTTTTGAAGGTGTGTGAGGAGGCCAGATGTCCTAACATTGGAGAGTGCTGGGGAGGTGGAGAATACGCTACAGCTACAGCAACCATCATGGTCAGTATGCAAGTGTTCTCAATGTTCAGTATGAACTACAGTTCATCAAAATACACATTAAATGTTTCACTACTGGTCAAAAGTTTTAGACACCCTGTTTTTCCCGTTTTTACTGGTAAATTAGTCAGTGCGATTACAGTGGTAAACTAAACTGTTCGTAATGCCTTGGAAAAAGCCTGTTGTCTATGAAATCTACATGATTATTCAGATTTCAGACCTAAACTTTTTATTTATGATTAAGTGAAGTGAAAGTGACTATTTGTCATTGTGAACACACTCAAGCACCACAACAAAATGTGACCTCTGCATTTAACCCTTCACACATGGCGCAGCGGGCAGCTATCAGCAGCACCCGGGGAGCAGTGTAGCGGCACGGTACCTTGCTCAAGGAAACCTCAGTAGTGCCTGGGCCAGGACTTAAACCTGTGGCCTTCAGGTCTCAAATTCAGTATCCTAACCACTAGGCCACCACATTTATTTATTGCAGCCACATACCTTTGTACAATTCAAGGTTATTCACTCTTACTGAACTGCTTAAATCACTAGTAAAAACTGAAAAAAATAGGGTGTTGACCAGAAGTGTATATGTGTGCTGGAGTTTACCACATTCACTTGATTATAAGCACTCTTAATGGGAAGGTCTGACTACTCTGTAGCAATCTTAGCACTGCTCTTGCCAATTATTTCCAGTCATACAAGGCTCCTGTTTACTTGTAGGCTCTTACCGTTAGCTTAGACTAGCTACATTATACATATATGTGAATGTGACTATTTGTCATTGTGAACACATCACACAAAGTACACCACAATGAATTGTGAACAGGGGGCAACTATCAACAGTGCCCAGGGAGCAGTGTAGCAGAATGTTCGTTGCTCAAGGGTACCTCATTGCTTCCTGGACAACCGTCCGATCACATGGACAAGTGTCATGAAGAATCAAAGTTCTTCTTAGTGAGTAATAAACAAAATCAAAGAAATGCAGCAATACTACTTTAATGAAGTCTTCAGCAGTCAGGGTCCAATGGGTGCAGCTCCACTGCGCTCAACCCAGCCGCGGACTTATGTACCATACAAACATAAACTCCCCCAATGGCAATAATATTATTCCAGCCTACCAGTTATCTTTCACCATTATTTCCAAGGCTGATGCTTGCTGCTTCTGTAAGTCTAAAACTCTATATCTCTGAATTTATCTTTTGGTTTTATACTTAAAGTCTGAAAGATTTCAAATCACTACTAATGACTTAGGTTCAGATCGTGGTTATGTCATTCACTTGTGCATCAAGCTTCTCTGTATGTGTGTGTGTGGGTTTGTACATTAGACGCTGACCTTTGTGTCTGTGTGTGTGCTGTGGGTGTGTGTGTCCTATGTATGTGTTGGCATCTGGTCAGGGTGTACCTGACCTCACTTCATCTGCTGATCTTATTGTCTCTGTGTGTGCGCATGTGTCTTGGCCTCTGGCACTACATACAGTAGGTTCGGAAAGTATTCAGACCCCCTTCAATTTTTCACTTTTTGTCATATTGCAGCCATTTGCTAAAATAATTTTAATAATTTTTCCCCCTTATTAATGTACACACAGCACCCCATATTAATAGACAAAAAAAAAGATTTTTTGAAATTTTTGCAGATTTATTAAAAAAGAAAAACTGAAATATCACATGATCCTAAGTATTCAGACCCTTTGCTCAGTATTTAG
>JBBPDA010000081.1:21007368-21030030 GCA_037974385.1 Arnoldichthys spilopterus | reverse complement strand
CAAATCTCCTAGTGCACAGGTGGGCCACGATGACATTCAATCTGTTAGGTGAAACATAGGGCAAGGCATAAGGCACACTCCAACTGGACTCTGGAGCAGTAATGAATCATGTTTCACTATCTGGCAATCTGTCGAATGAATCTGGCATTGATGGATGTCAGGAAAATGTTACCGACCTGAATGCACAGTCCAATTTGCGCTGACATGCTTCCAGCTTTGTGACAACAGTTTGGAGTAAGGCCTTTTCTGTTCTAGCACTACTGTAATAAAGACATGGTTTGATGAGCGGTGTGGAAATACTCCATAGTCCTGTCCTCAACCCAAACCAAACACCTTTAGGGTGAACTGGAACATTGAGCGTGAGCCAGAAATTCTTCCAACATCAGCGCCCAACCTCTCATTTCTTGAAATCTTGTGGAATGCCTTCCCAGATCTGTGGAGGCTCCTAGAGCTGCAAATGGGGCAAAGGGGCTATAGCGTACGCCTTGTGGATTTCACAGAAAAAAAAACATGTTTACACTTCTGATAATAGAATTATAATGAAGGACTTACAGCAGGGGGGTTGGTAGGCTTGTTTGAAGGGCCCGGTCTCCTCAGGCTGTCAGGGCGCAACAGAAAAAGCATAACAGCCAGCACCATCCAGCCCATAATAATCATGGACAGAGTTACATCTTCCCCAGCTGAAGAACCAGGGCCTGGCACTGCACACACAATTACAATGTCACACTATGGGTCAAGTGTTGTTCTGTGCTTAAGTGAGTACTGCTTTTTTCATGGTTAAAATATTCTTGTATATGTCACATATCTGCAAGGATGTTAGATTTGAAAAAACAAAAGTTTTGTTACAAAATTATTACAAAAAGGTTTTACTGTGATTGCAGGATTTCTTTTAAAAGCACATTATAATATCAATAGACCCTATTGTGCATCAGTGGAAAGAGCAACGCAAAGTGGTTTCGTGCCGGTGCATTTTCACGCCATCTGTCCACATTTTTAAAATGACAAATCACTTTTGAATGCCTTTGCACTTGTAGGAGTGGTGTTTTTAAATCAGAAGTGGCTGAGCGCATCGTCAGCATGATGCTATTTTAATGGATTTGGATACGCCCATAAATGTTACTTGCAGCTTGCTTTGCTTTACCAGCTTTGCTTTAGATCATCAAAATCGAGTCAAATGTGTTTGCGGAGACGAATTTTAATACACTAAACATACACCACAAAATACCATGTGACAATGCTACATTTGCTTTTAGAGCAAAAGAAAAGTAACTATCTTTTCTTATCAGACATGGCCTGCTCAAAAGTACAAACCACATCCCCAGAAAAGTTGTGACATTTGGAAAATGCAATACAAACAAAGATCTGTTATTTGTAAATTCTTGCAAGCCTTAATTTAACTAAAAAAATACGAAATGTGCTGCAAGCATTACATTTTAAATGTGTTTTTTTTTTTTTTAATAAATTTGAGTTGATCAGTGTACTTTCATCAGTAAAAATAAATGGCTTAAGAGATTTAACAAATCACACACTCTTATTTTTATTGCATTTTAAAAAATGTTCCAACTTTTCTGGAAATTAAAATAATCGGGAAAAAATACTTGAAACTATGTGCTACAATCATGTTGTTCATCTGAGTTGAAGTTGAAATATGAACATAGTTCATGAAGGCATCTATTATCTAAAGAAGTTATTTTTTATTAACTAAATTAAGGTTTATTGCAACATTTTAAAATTTACACTCACACACACACTCTCACACGCACACACACACTCGCACAATCACACACTCGCACGCTCCACAATGTAAAGTTGTATTGTTGTTTTTTCAGGTTAGATTTTTTTATAGAGTTTGATTGGATTCCTGCTTCATTTAACTGCAACACCCAAGTCGACATTTTCTGGTGTTAAGGGGCAGATACTGATGTTGGATATCAGATGCTCTCTCTAATCGAGAGGTAAACAAGCAAATGAACAATAAAGAAATACAGGAATGACAAAAAAACTGAAGACTGAACATACATTCCTGAAGACACTCTGTATCTGTGCAGTAGTACTGAGACTGCCTTAGCTGGGGAGAGATTAAAAAGCAAACAAAAATTATCAGCTTTACATTAGACAAAGACCAATAACAATTATTTAGAAGTTTGCTTACAAGTTAAACATCAAAAGGTCTGTAAATGCACTGCACATCATTTTTTAAAATCTCTTGCCATTCATTAGTTGGATACAAAAAAACAAGGCCTTGTTCTTTGCATTTTACCCATCCAGTGTAGTAAACATTAGCACCCACACACTTGGAGCAGTGGGCAGCCATAAAGTCACATTGCTCAGGGAGCAGTTGGGGGTTAGGTCGCAAACCCACTTCTCTAACCTTTAGGCTTTAGCTGCCCCTTTCAAATAATAAATTTTTTTTAATTGTTTAAATATTCATAATAGTATAAGTATAATAGTAATAATAATAATAATAATAATAATAATAATAATAATAATAATAATAATAATAACAATAATAAAGAATAATAATAACCATAACAAAAATATTATTATTTTTTTTAATTATTATTATTATTTATTTATTTATTTTTAGTAGTAGTACCAGTCGTATTTACATTAAATAATAATAAAAAAAAATATTTACTTAAAAACAAACAGGAAAAAAAAGAAAGAAAAGGCTCCACTCTGACCTATCTGGCCCTGTTTCCTTTTTAGATACCCTCACAATCCAACAGGGTCTAACTTAGTTGCTATGGGATTAATCATTACACTGGTGGAACAGAACTTTATCCTCAGTTGCTTATGTAAATGGTTTGTACCAAGACACTAAACTAAACAGCTGCTTTCAAAATGGGAACAACTGGACTAGCACAAGAAGTTCCTTTTACACAATGACAGCTCCCTCTACTGGTCAACATAGCAACAACTAGCTTTAAATGATGTCATTACAGTTCATACACCGCACCTCTTTATATCTATAAACCAGGAGTTCCTGTGTTATAAGGATGTTACACACCCAGAAAAGCTGCCCCGGACCCATCACACCCAGCAATGCAAATCACAATGTAAACAGTTCTCTGTGCGGTTCTGCTGTGTAGTCTCCTAAAGACCAATGGCAGAAGGACACAGTTTAACATTGCACTGAAAACTTGTTTCCTCACATATAAAAAGCCAATAAATCCTGAATCCTGTAATTAAACTGTAATTTGCTTTTTAAATTTTTAATTTTAAAATATAATCTACAATTTTTAAACTTGAAGAATACAAACCTTATGATTAGAAAATTGAGACGAGAAATACTTTTGGTAAAACCTTTTTCATTGGGTTTTATTTAACTTTTGCTGGTGCAACACAATGAAAAGGCAGTTCTGGTTACTTTGGTTTTCCATAAAATTTTCCAGGGTGGTCAAGCAGGAAGCTCCACCCACACCACTACTGTAGTAATAAATTAGTAGAAAATTAGCTCCACATAAATTTCCATCAATACCTTTACTTAAAGAATTAATGCACTACAACAAATATGCATTTCTCATAAACATTTCCTAATGTAACTCAGCATCTGTCCATTAACTTCTGTTTTACAAACCAGGTTTCAACAAGCTAAATTTAAGACTTTTTAAGACCTTTTTAGGACCATTATGAATAAAATTTAAGACCGATTTTATGTCCACACAGGTAAAAAGTAGAAAGGACATTAAATAAAATTTGAGCGACTTAGACTTCACCAAACTCTGTATTTATTTGTGTATTGATGGGCAGTAATGGCCTAATGGTTAACCTTGCACTTGTTAACAGGAGGCCGCAGGTTCAACAAGGTACCACCATTGTGCAAGGTACCATCCTGCTCCACAGCTCCATGGGTGCTGTTAATAGTTGCCACATGTGGATGGGTTAAATGCAGAGATCACATTTTGTTGTGGTGCACTTTGTGAGAGAGGGTAGGTTCATAATGACAAAACATTTTCTAAAGTGAAAGTGACCCACTTGTCATTGTGAACACACCCCAGTGAAATGTGATTGTTGCATTTAAACCAAACACATGTGGAGCAGCGGGCAGCCATCAACAGCACCTGGGGTATATGCCTCTCTAAAATCCCAAAACATGCCTCTGCTTCAATGCATCCTTCTTACATATGCAAGTCACCCATGCTGTGGGAATTGATGACAGGTTTTAGCTTTTGAACCTTTTGTGGATTACAACTGGGTGGTCCATTTTGCTTTCTTTAATATACATTTTAAATCAAAATGTCTTTAAATTTGCATAATACAATCAATTTGGTCAGCCAAATTCAAGTTTTTTTTTATATTTCATTAATTTTCAGTTCAATGTTTTGCTTGACACTGAAAATGAATTACTTGTATTTAATTGTCATTTTCATTATGCTAGAAATGAATGTAAATGCACTGGTTTTTGTGAAAAAAAAAACATTTTCTTGCAGCTTTGTTTTTCATATATGTACCGCACAGACTGCAAAAGGAATGCTATCTATGTTGCCATCCTGTTTCTACTGAAGGACATCCAGCAATGTTTTGTCTATGTCAAAAATGTGTATATGAAAACTAGACTATCAGGTATCATTCTACACAAGAGAAAGAAAACTTCTTGTCACAAGAGATTTAATAAAGGGAAGGTATGTGCATGTGCGAGAGAAAGAGAGAAAGAGAGAGAGAAAGGCTCACCAAGTTGATTAGTCTCCGCATTGCATGTTCGTGAGAGCAGATACACTCACAGGGGTCAAACCCTCCTTCTGCCATACCCCCTGGAAGCACACACACAATATATCAAAAGTTAAGTTTTTTTTTTTTCAATATTACAGTGCCACAAACAATATAATACTTTAAGTACTTTCAAGAACATTCTGGCCTAAACTGTTTAACAACTTTACATCGTTTTCATGTTTCCAACATCAGGGCACATTGCAAAAACTTTGAGAAATTCCTGCAGCATCAACAAACCCTGACTGCTAACCTAGTTAATGATGTATAGACCAATAAATATAACTAAGCATGAAAGCAGCATAACAAACTTTTTACCTTGGACATTGATTTTATTGTTATGCAGCTTTTTTAACTTTAACACTTTTGAAAAAAGCCCAAATAAAGTAAGTTATGTAGACAGCTGCGTAGCTACTTTGGTAATTGTGGCTTTTAAATTGTTGCCTTCATGATCCAATGAGTCATTTCTGTTGACAGAGTTAATTATTCTCTTCATTGAAACAAAGGTTTGATTATATTTAGCTTTCTCATAGTAACAGTGGGTAGATGGTTTCCCTCTGCAGTTTCCCATTTAAAAAAAAAAATCATACAGAAAAGATTTTCAAAAGTTAGCAAAAAAAAAAAAATCCATCAGCCATAACATTTAACACCTCGACAGGTAAAGTGAACAACATCTAGTTATTTTATTACAATGGCACCTGCCAGGGGGTGGGATATATTACACAGCAAGTGAGCAGCCAGTTGCAAGCTGATGTACTGAAAGCAGGAAAGATGGTTGAGTGTAAGGATCTGAACCAATTTGACAACATGGCGGGTCTTGTGGAGTGTTCCAGGCATGCAGTAGTTAGTACCTACCTAAAGTGATCCAAGAAAGGAGAACTGGTGAATCAGTGACAGGGTCACTGATGCATGTGGAAAGTGAAAGCTAGCCTATCTGGTCCGATCTCACAGAAGACCTGCGGTGGTTTAACAAGTGAAGGCTGTATCTGATAGAAAAGGGGTCAGAACACACAGTGCAGCACAGTCAGAGCTGTTTTATATCAGTGTTAATGGCACAAACACAGCCTGTTTAATCCTAAGACATGACGAGTGGCTAGAAATGATAACAAAAATGAATTATGTCTGTGTTTGGTACATAAAACCATGTATTTGCCATATGTGAACCGAAGGTGAACAAAATAACATACAGAGCATATGTATGCTATTTAATCCTGTGATGTGAAGGCCTCAGAAGAGAATGCACTCATGTACTCCTGGTACCTACTGACTGAATCTGGTCTTGCAGAATCATGCCTGAAGCCCTGACTGTGTTAAAGCTGGACTACGGCATATTCAGAGGTCTTACATTTTACATTTTGCTGCAGAAAAACATGTGTCTTAATGCTAAGTTTTAAGCAGATAGAAAATGAGGAAGCGCAGGGCTGTGCTAAGTAAAATATGTATATGTAAACAGTGCAGCCCTGCAGCTTCCTGTCTGACTGAACAGCCAAACGTCAAAACATAGAGAAAGTTTGTTGGCAATTATTCAAAACAGTTCAAAGCTTATTTACTTTTACTGGTAAGGAAATTGTGAAACAAAAACAGAAACAAACCTAAGTCATTTGACCGAAGCAGCATAAAATATAAAATACTTAAATTCTCGGTCATAACGACGGTCCCCAAAATAAGGTTAACACAGCTTTGCAGTGATAAGTGAAACACACATACCCAAGCCCCGCTATCCCCAATGTAAACAAATGAAGCGAGGTCTTACCGCTCACTGAAAACCCTTCAGTTGGACACTTTAACCCGATAAAACCTGAAAATGTGACCGCTTTGCTGTTGGAGCCGTTTGCAGTGAGCGAGTGCAAAACAAAACTCACATTCGCACTCGGCCGGTGTGTTTTGGCACTGGGCCCAAGCTCCGGCTGCTGTTCCGCCTATGTTTTGATACGCATGAGGAAAGGCATGGGAGCAGGAGACAAGTCTCGGTTATCTCGCGAGAACTTGAAGTTCCATTCGACTGTGATTGTGCCTATACCCTAGTCCCTATGGTTGGTCCTGAGCGCACTCAAGATAACGCCCTACACCCTACGGTTGGTGTCGAGCGCAATCAAGACAATACCAAACTCTTTGTAAGTTCGCGGCGTGATTATGCTTATACCATACTCCATATGGTTTGTTCAGAGCATGATTAAGCCTATACCCTACTCCTTTTCATTTCTTCTGAGTGTGATGGGGCCTATACCCTATGTCTTAACGTAAGTTCAGAGTTTGATTGTGTATTTACTCCCCATGGTCAGCTCAGGGCCCAAACAAGACTATGCCGTAATCACAATGGCTGCTTTAGAGAGGGAAACATTGCTTATAACATTATCTTAAATAAGTGTGTTGTCAGATTACCTGGACATATGTCAAATATGCTGGTTTCTGTAACGTCACATAAACTAAAAAATGGTCTGTTTTCGCAGCTTCGTTTCCATGCATGGCCTGTGAACTGTTGCACATTTTGAAACGTAATGTTTTCCCCATTTATTTGTAATTCTCGCAAATGCAAGGAAATATTGTGTGTGCCTTTTAGTAATAATAATATTAAAAATAATAATAACTACAGCAACAACTATAATAATAATAATAATTAATTCATTTTCTGAACTGCTTCTTCCATTTCGCAGGGATGTTGGAGCTGGTTTTAGGTGACTATGGGCCCAAGGCAGGGTACACCAAGGACAAGAGGCCAACTCATTGCTGGGCAACATGGAGACAACCATTTACACACACACACACACACACACACCTATGGGCAATTCAGATTATTCTACAAGCCTTTGGGCAGTGGGAGGAAAGCAGAGCACCTGGAAGAAACCCAGGTGAAAATGGGGACAGCTTGCAAACTCCACCCAGACAGGCACCTGAGGGTGACCTGGGGATTGAACCCAGGACATCATCATGTTCTTCTGCTGAGTTTACTGGTTCTTTTTGTCCAACACATTTCATTGTACTGTTGACCCAAGGTTAACATACATATGATCAATAAACTGAACTTGAAACTTGACCTACTTGCTGTGAGGCAACATAGCTACTGCACCACCATGCCACCTACAACACTACTACTACTATTACTAATAGGCCAGCAGGTTATACTTTAATATATAATGTTGCTTACTATTGTTTTTTATATTTACAGGTAATTTGCTTCTAAAAGTCGTTCTCAGTTGATCTCTGTCGTTAACAAACAATCTGTCTGTCTCTACACCAAACAAAAATAATCAGCAGGCACTGACACTGAAGGAGAATGGCTAATATACCGAAGCTGAGCCTTTATCACATGACAGCATCTGAACTGTGGCCACTTGCAGAAGAGTAAAACATTTCTGGATCTGCTTTTAGTACTCTCTCTCTCTTACACGCACACACACACACACACACACACCATCACCGATATATATTATAACAACAGCACCAATTCACTTAGCGAACAAACACGTTTATTCTCGTTCTATGTGTAAACCCTTGGTCTTTTCCAGACTCTCATTGTTGGGCGTGTGTTTGTGCGTATGTGTGTGTGGGCCTCGCCATTTGTTTTTGGGAGAAGGGGTACTGCTCTGGTGAAAAAGGAACAGGACTTCGAGAGAACTAGAGTGTGAGAGAAAAGGGGGGAATCCGAGCGCCGAGCTGCGTGTTGTCAAGCCCAGTCTTTGCGGAGCGGAGGGCCAAGCGAGCTAACTTTAGCTGCGGAAAGCCGAAGACGGACATGGCGAACATCGCGGTCCAGCGGATCAAACGGGAGTTCAAAGAAGTGCTGAAAAGTGAAGAGGTTTGCAATGCGTCGCCGCGCTCTCGTACAGCCTTTCAAACCCAAATAGCACCTGCTTTAGGCAGCTAGCGGGCTGCTGCTCTCGGCTAGCTGGCTGCTTAGCAATGAGGCAAGGAGCAAAGTAACGTTCGCTAAGTAGCTTCCTTGCTAGCCTAGGAGAACCACAAATGTCCCATGTTATGTGTTCATGAATGTCGTTGTGGATAACGGTATTGAATGGAAAAGTCAAATATTGGGTCACAGGCCGAGTTTTGGCAGTTAGCAAATAGCTAGCTAGCCCGTCAGCATAAACTATGGGGAAAACCTACTGGTTTGACAAGGGTGCACTAGTTAGCCGGTTAGCTGTCAAAACGGAACCACAGTGTTATTATCTGACAAAGACGTCAATATTACCGTTCCACTTTGTCACAGTGTACCGTTTGAGCCTGTAAGAGGTCGCTTACTTTAAATGAATCTTGTTTGTGTTGAATCAGCATTTTAACCACTGCTGTAACTCGTGTACGCTGCCTAGCCTGCTAAGCTATTCCCTAAAATTATCACGATCCACAGACGTTCGTACACGTACAGGCCAGGTTCTTTGTCCTGAAAAGCTGTCTCTAGCATGTGCTGCCTAGCGTATTGACAATTTTGTCTCAAGCGAGGAGCAGCAGACAGTTTAATACTCGTACTGTCAAAGTAAAAGTGGCCTTGGCTGCAAGTAAGTAAGCAATGATCTGTTTTTCCCCCACTGGGTAAATGTTTCTTTCTCTGTTTCTCCAGACAAGTAAAAACCAGATAAAGGTGGACCTGGTGGATGAGAATTTCACAGAATTAAAAGGGGAGATTGCAGGACCCCCAGACACACCATATGAGGGTAAAGACATTTCCTCAATTTTACATGAAGTACAGGTTTCTTCACTCATACACCTGAATCTTTCAGAATTAGTCCCCTGATCTGGGATCAGTTTCTGCCTTGTATATAGCACTAAACAGAGTTACATGATTTAATATTACATGAGTTAATGTGTTCTGATCTTAGATCAGTGTTTTTACTCTGAGGTAAATATAACCCTGTATTCCGCACCCAACACTTAACAAAGTGTCTGTTATTTCCCTGCAGGGGGCAGGTATCAACTAGAAATCAAGATTCCAGAGACATATCCTTTCAATCCCCCAAAGGTAATGGCTTACTCTACTTAATGCTGTATTTAGGAGAAAGTGACTAGTTGTCATTTTGAACACACAAAGTGCATCACAAAAAAATGGGACCTCTGTATATAACTCCTCCACAAGTGGAGCAGTGGGCAACTATCAGCAGCGCTAGAGAGCAGTGTAGCAGGCTAGTACCTTGCTCAAGGGTAGTTCAGTTGTACCTGGGCCAGGACTTGAACCTGTGACCCTCAGATGACATGGGCAAGCCCCTACCCACTAGGTATATTGGACGTTTGCTACTTAGTAGGGGTGTAAAAGTAAATCGATCTGTATTAATGCATTGACCAATATAGCGCACAATCTGATGTATCAATTTAACCCATAAAAAAAGATTTTACTGTGAACAGTGTTTTGTACTGAGAAGCTGGTTTTGTTAATGACTACACTGCTGTATTTGACCTTTACTAATAAAATGTTCACATAATTTGTTTGCATGTGTAAGTTGAAGGAAATGTTGCAGATCGTGTGAAATTTTATCACATTTCATACTGACTCCAGACCCCAGTATTGAACAGAATCAAAGGAATCGCATCAAACCAAATTACATTGCTTGGAAATCATTGGCTAAAATAATCGTAGCGGATTGAATTGTGAAGAAACTCGACCCCTACTAACTAGTAGTATTAAATAATTCTGTCAAAGTTAAGATGTTAAATTGTTAATGGCAGCCAATTTTTCGAGGCATATTTTCCTAGGTCAACCATTCATAACAGAAGAAAGTTCAAGCCCAGCTGCATGAGCACCATGGCCCTGTGACTGTAGCACTCTCATTCGAATGTAGGGTTATAATGGTCTCAAATTCAGTTGATGGCTCTTTTGAAGTTATCTCCAGGTACTGCCATGGTGAATCGTTTCATCACCTGAGTAAATCTAGTCTGAAATATAATTTAAAAGCTAAACCCATTGCTTATACTGATATCAGGAATTGTGCAGACTGGTGGGAGCACTATTAATAGATAAACAAGCAAGAAATTTACAAAAGCAGCAGTAAAGTGGAGACCTACATAGAGCCTCCACTGTAGCAAGCCTTAAAGCTGTATAAGCGAGCACATGAGGCTACAATCACAGTAGAGCTGAAACCATTGATTGTATTGTGATAAATATCATTAGGAATGGGAATCGGAAACCCAAGCTGTCCCGTCCATTGGAATCATATGCCTCAGAGTTTATCATTTCTTTTTATCAACGCCCCCATTTTTTTCCTGACAGCTGCGCATTGCAAAAGCTCATGCCTCATGACATGAATCTCTGCATCTGCAGTGCTGGAAACTTTCAAGAAAAAGGGGTCATAGTCGAGAAACGAGGTATAAAGCATGACTTCATGATAAAAGAGAACAGTGCTACTTGTAATGTCTGTAAAATGATGTCAGGGAGGAGCGGAAGCACCAGTAATATACTGAAACATCTTTTGATGCAACATGGGCTATAATTGCAGAAATGCCATGTATTTAAGCTTTTATGCTATGTGTAATGTCATAATAACATTAGCCCCATGCAAACAGGTTTAGCAGAGTCTTTCCTGACTAAGAAAATCTAAATAAAAATAAATAATGTACGAAGACATTTCATCTACTTTAGATAACAAAAGTGACTATTTGTTATCATGAACACAATCAAGCACCGCAATGAAATGTGACCTCCGCATTTAACCCATCACACGTACATGTGCAGCAGAAGGCAGCTATCAACAGCGCCCGGGGAGCAGTGTAGTGGGGCAGTATCTTGCTCAAGTGTACCTCAGTAGTGCCCAGGGTGGGATTTGAACCTGGGACCTTCACTAACCACTAGGTCACTCCTGCCTATTTTAGATCATAACACAGAATTGTTGATTTTCAAGACATTTCAAGTTTGTTTTACAGCTAATATAACCTAATACATTTGTTCAGCGAGTCAATGTGCAGTATGGAGGTCAGGTAATACAACGTGGCCATAACTCATCAGAAATGTGCAGTCTTAAAAGCAGTTTTGGTGTAACTTTGGCTTGGGCATAACTTTTATCTTTAAAGGTTGATCATTTTGATGAAACTGAAGAGTCTATGAGGATTCCAGTTCTCAGAAATTTGTAGTAAATACAAAATGTTACTGTATTGTGTATTAATTAATCAAAACAGCTCAATGGCAGTTTGATCTATATTACTAGGAAAGCACAATAAAAAGAAAATGACATGATTTTTAAAATGAATACAAATGGAGATATCTGTTTTTGGAAACAAATTCCTTTCTTTTCATTTTATTAAATTGAATATTTATTTATGATTTATTGTAACATGTTCCAGTGTTAGGCAGACATTCCAGACTGTGTTCAGACTCTGAGATAATATCATTATTAATAATAATAGTGTTGGCCCTGAAAACTTGAGTATTTTTTACATACAGGAAATCGATCAGGAATTGGTTTAAAAGATCGACTGATAAACAGAACTGATAATGGTCCTGGTATCTATAAAATCTTATTAATTTCCATCCCTATATATCCCCACATATACACTTATTGGGTGGTACATGCAGCCACTGCTAATCTCACAATTTTAAGATTTCACGGTGTGGAAATGCTTTTCATGTTCATATTGATGTACACCTTGTGTTTACAGGTGGAAAATAATGAATTACTGATCGTGTTCAGTAGATTGATTATACTGAAGCTTATTGTGTCCACTTTGTTATAGCCGAATGCACTGGTTTTGAAATTCAAAACAGACTTTTAGGCTTAAATTTGAGCAAATAAGACAAGTGCAGTTAATAAAATAAATTGTTTCATTTGACAGTTATTAATAAGCCATTTTCTGTCACTGTTTTAGGTGCGGTTCATTACAAAGATCTGGCATCCTAACATAAGTTCGGTTACGGGAGCAATATGCTTGGACATTCTGAAAGACCAGTGGTGAGTGTCTACTTTATGCATTTATGATTTTAAACAAAGATTTGCAAATTAATGGCTAATTGAAAGTTAATGGCTTCTTGGATGCTTCTCTGTCCCTCCTTATGCTGACTGCACTCTTCTTCTCCCATTCACACAAGACTACAAACAGTGTATGCTAAAAGTAGACCTTTACCCATTTCCACTCTGTGTAATCACTGAAACATTCATAACCTCTGGTTCACATTACCACCAAGAAATATGAATCTATATGTTTCTCTGCAATAAACCATTTCACAAGATTTTTTGGGGGAATTTAAACTTTTTAACATAAACTGGACCGCCTCATGTAAACATGCCTGTTTACTGTCTGTAGGGCTGCAGCGATGACCTTGCGTACAGTTTTGCTCTCGCTACAGGCTTTATTAGCTGCAGCCGAGCCAGATGACCCACAAGATGCTGTAGTAGCCAATCAGGTGAGTGAAAGTGTACTAAACAGGTATGTGTATGTGATTACAAAATATTAATTGTAATAACATACACCTGTCTAACATCTACTAACTGACAAACCTTTCCCCTACCTACAGATAAAGTGGTGCTTAAAAGTTTGTAAACCCTTAAGTTTTATCATGTTTTTTCATTAATATGGCCTAAAGCATAATCCGATTTTAAGATAGAAAAAGCCCAGTTAAACCAACGAGACAAAAAACATTATGCTTGGCCATTTATTTATTGGACAAATATTCAGTCATTTCTCAGTATAGGACAGCTTCTCTGGGATGTTGGGTATTCAAAAAAAAAACAACTTTATTCTTATTTAACCCTTCTATAATAGATGTTCTTAGTGAAAGTGAAAGTGACTTGTCATTGTGAACACACTCAAGCACCACAACGAAACGCAGCCTCTGCATTTAACCCATCACACGTGCACACGTGGAGCAGTGTAGTGGGACGGTACCTTGCTCAAGGGTACCTCAGTAGTGCCCGGGCCAGGACTCGAACCTGAGACCTTCAGGTCTCAAAGGCAGTGTCCTAACCACTAGGCCACCACTGCCCAGTGATCCACTTCTTAGGGTCATTGTCTTGCTTCATGACCCATTTTCTCTTGAGATTCTCTGCTCATTCAGAGGCAGATGTCCTGATTTCATTGGTTTGATTGCTTCATCAATGACAGCAAGCTGTCCTGGCCCAAATGCAGCAAAACAGGCCTCACCCCTGACACTTTTGTCACCATATTTCACAAATGGCATAAGCTTCTTATGTCGGAATGCAGTGCTTTCCCTTCTTCAAAGATTGCACTTTGTTTAAACTGCAAAAGTTTTGTCGTCTCTGTCCACCAAATATTTTTTCAATAGGCTTCTGGCTTGTCCTTATGATCTTTAGCAAATTGTGGATGGGCTGAAATGTTCTGTTGGGGGAACAGTGCCTTTCTGCTTTGCAAACCATTGTTTTTTAGTGTTTTTCTATTGGTAGACACATGAAAATGAGTGAATATAAGAGAGGCTTTTAATTGCTTAGTTCTCTTTGTTGGTCAAGCACTCCTGGGGAGTTCAAAATCAGAAATGTTTAATTGAAGTTTTTGCTGCACAAAGGATTTACACCAGAAACTAAAAGCAAAGGTTTACTTATTTTTGCTCTCAAATTTGTAATTTGTCAATAAAAAAATAGTAAAGTATAATATTTTTGTTTTATTTAATCCTGTTCTTTATATGGTGTTGTTTTAGGTGGTGCAGAAATATAGAACATTCTAGACCACAACTAATTACTTCCATTCGATCGCTTTAGTGTTGAATTTCTAAGTGACTAGATTAAATTTTGGTTGAATCCGAAGATCTAAATTTCTAGATTAAATATCTGTGCTTCTTCACTGTTAGTAGGCTGTTGAATTTTTGTGTTATGACATGATAAAGAGGGCTTGTTGTGCCTGACATTCTTACCTACATGATTTACCTTTGTTTCTCTCAGTATAAACAGAATCCAGAGATGTTCAAACAGACTGCTCGACTTTGGTCTCACGTTTATGCTGGTGCCCCTGTCTCTAGTCCCGAATACACACGCAAAATAGACAAACTCTGTGCCATGGGCTTTGACAAAGTAAGTACTTAAATTCACATCAACCACATCAAATAAACATCACTTCTTTCTGATGTTAATTTACATGTAATGCCCCAGTCTGGAGTTACTGCAACAAAGCCATTTTAGACTTTTATTTGTAACAACTTTGCACATAATCTTTTAGGTAGTGTAGCTGTAATTGCTGAAGTGCTGCAACAAAGTTGTCCCCTAAGTTTTGCATACTTAAAATTCTGTAATGCAAGAGCAGAAACTTGCCTGGGAAACCGCCATCCCTCTTTGCATTGACAACATGAAATATGGCAAAAACAAAAAAGCAACCTTTCCTGTCATGACCTACTATACACACGGACCAGCCCCTGACAGGTAACATGAGTAACATTTGAATATGTAGTTATTTCATTACAATGACATTGTTTTTATTACATATATATAATTATGAAGCAAGTGAACAGTCAGTTATTGAATTTGATGTGTTGAAAGCAGGTAAAATATGTAAGTTTAAGGACCTGAGCCTCTTTGATCAGATGCCTTATTGTAAAGGCTAGACAATAGAGCTGTTTCAGCAGCATGAGGGGGAACTATTCAATATTGGGCAGGTGGTGTTAATGTTTTTGCTGATTGGTGTATACATCAAAGTGTTTTTTTTTTTTCAAAAAAAAAAAATTAACAGATGATTTAAATTTGTTCTAGAATTACAGATGATACCCATGACATACTGGAAGGTGTACTGGTATTTATCATAACAGCCCCTACTTAGACTCTGTAGATTCAGAGGGCAATTAAGCTTTTAAGTTTGGGGGAAAGTCGAAGAGTCACGCTCTTGCTTGAGTTGGGACATGTGAGAAATCAAAAATAAATTACTCACATTTCCACACCTTTTATTTCTGATAGTCATCCAGTGTTGGCCATTAAGTAAGTGGACTGGCCTCTACAAAAAAGGCCAGAGAGAAGATTTATGGCATCCAATCCACTGTAAAAATAGAGACCAAGGATGGTTTGCACCAGGTCGCTGCTTTGTTTGTGAGCTATAGCTTGTTTGGGTTAGCTCATTTTTATTATTTATTTGAGGTAATACTGGTCTGCTCCTTTACAGGAATTGGCTAATATCAATACACTACAACTAGTGCGATTTGTTAATGCAACGCTAATGTTGGGATGGCTTTGCTGTTGTAGCAGTTCCTGATGGGGGCTTGTACACATGATAACTCAGGGTTGGGCTTTTCAGGTCCAGAAAGTAAAAATTCACTCCAGACAGTTGTAACAAAATCCTGTAGTGGATTTTTACTTTCTGGACCTGAAATACTCAACCCTGCTAAAACTCTAATAGTTACTATAACACTCTCTCTCTCTCTTTTTCTCTCTCCCTCTAACAGAATGCAGTAATAGTAGCTTTGTCTTCGAAGTCATGGGACGTAGAGACAGCAACAGAACTGTTGCTTAGCAACTGAGACTTCACTCCTCATCACTAGGCCACAATTTGATGACTCCCCCCAAAGAATCTGCTCTTTCTGGCCCTATTCATTCACACACTCATTTGAGCATGTAGACATCACCTCAGAGTAGCAGAGCTGATCTAGTGTCTGATTGGCTGGTCTGTAACTACATTTATTCTTCAGTTGGTAAAGGATAAAACCCATGCAATACTTTCAGACAAGTGTTCACAGGACTAAAGTGTTCCCTCAATTAATGCAATTACTTAACTGACTTATCCATGCTCTGCCCACAGATCTGTTCATGCACTTTTGTGTGGTTATACAGGCCTTACAGAGCATGAGACATCTGCAGTATTTAAAACAACAAAAAAAGCTGAAAGTGCTATTGCAGCTGGATTGTGCTGTTGTAGCAAATCAAATTAGGCCTATACAGTGACAGAATTTACCACCACCTTGACTATACACATAAAACGAATGGAAATTTCACACACCGTGTATTTGCACTTTGAGTGAATAAGTTTATGGTCTAACCTCGTGACTCAAGATAGAAGACATCTGTGAGCGGAGCATGCATACATCAGTTATCAAGCCCCTTCCTTAGCTTTAGAGCAGTACATTGTTAAACAGTGTCCCTCAGGAATGGACGAACACAGCTGCCCTGATAATGTGCATACACGGCTTTGCTCTTTTATTTTCTTTGATCATACGGTAGTGTTCACTGCCTTTCTTCTTCCATTGCATGCTAGCAGACCATGTCTAAAACAAAGCCAAACACAGAGAAGCCCAGATCACCATCACTTTAGACTGTCCTAAGGTTAAAACAAAAAGAAAACCCCTGCTCACATGGGTGAAGCAGATGATAGTGTATGTAAATAAATATATCAAAAGTTTCTCTACATTCTGAAAATCAGGCTAGGGGAAAGCGTTAATTTTTCTAACTGTACATTTAAAAAAAATTGCTTTGTTTCATGCTGTTTATTTTGAACAGGATGTTTATTGGGTTTGCTAGGATAAAGTGAAACATTCAGAGCCCTTCAAAACTTGCACCCCTCCACCTCTTGCATTAGACTGCTTAAAAGCAAAAGCAGGTTTTTTTTATTTTTATATTATCCTGCCCTTTGCAGTTGGCCAGATGACATGGTGTGATATTACTGCTGAAATACGAAACAGGCATTCAGTTTCCCAAGGGTTTCGCAGTTGGTGCACTTCACAAAACCCTGCACCCCTTAAAGGAATGCATCTATCAGTTATGGTTAATGTTGCTAGCGGTGAGCGGAAATTAGTAGCCACACCTTATCATGTCAGTCAGTGGCTGTTCATTTACATCGACTATAGCAATATTAGAATCAGTGACAGTCATTTCTTTGAACAGGGTCGTGGGGATGGGAGTAGAGATGGAGTTTTTATTTTCTTTTTTGCTTTGCTATTATCTTTATAATAAAGGAAAGGAATGGGATGCTGACTGGTTACCATGAACTTCCTTCCTTAAAAAAAAGGCAGCTGTGTGACCCCCCGAACTTGACAAATCTACCCAAGTTGCCTCAGTTAAGTTTTTCTTTTTGTTTAAATCTTCTTTAAGGTGTTTTACTTATGACGACTCATGACATTCTGAAAAATTCAAAAAAAAAAAGACAAGAATATTTTCACAGGTCCTTTCTTGGTGCGATTTTTTCTCTCTCTTTGCAACACATTTCTCACTTCACTCTTGCAACTAAGAGATGCAAAGTGGCTGAAGTGTCAGCATAACATCAAATGGTTTTGAGCCAAATTTGATTCAAAATGTTATTTACCAAACATCTAGGATAAATATTGGGCCCATACATAATCCCTTCACTGTAGTCGTAAACATAACTGGTCTGAAAAGGCAGTTTGAGAGGTTTTCCTTTACTTGATTTATTGATCTAGATACGCCATCCGCATGTGCTCATTTGGTAAAACGACCTTTAGTACACACGTCAAAATCAGACCGTGGGGTAAAAGGTTTTCCTTTTGAACCAAACTAATACTAATTGAGTAATAAAGTTCCACTTCTACATCTGTTCAGCCTTTAACCAATTCCACTTGGGCCCACCACACTAAAAAAAGAAGCCCTAACAATTTAAGTTCTTGCACAAACTATACCTCCCTACACTTGTACATAAAACCAACCCCTTTTCTTTAGCAGAAGTATTAGTCACCTTCAGAATGCACCATTGATGGCTGGGTTTATATTTTGTATGAAAACAATCAAACAGAAAAAGACGGTCTTCCTGTAGTAAACATGTTCAATATTGCACGAAGAAGCAGTTTTAAAAAAAGAAAAAAAAAATCTAGGGAGGACACTTTGTTCTGTTAAGGAATAAAAAAGCAAATGGAAAAAGACAAAATTTAAACAAGCCGTACAAGCATGGTTATTTATTGTGAAACTATCATATTTCTTTGAATAAAAAACAAGTTTGAAAAATGAAAACCGTCTGTGTCTTTATAACCAAGGGACCAAGACTGAATTTTTAGTCAAACTAACATCTTCAGTCATATTACATCTAAGTAGGAAAAAAGGAAAGAGGTGAGTAAAGGAGAAAATAAAATGGGTGAAAAACGAGCTTTAAAAGAAAGGCATTATAAAACTGGAGTGTTAGCAATAAGGACCCATTCTAAATTAAGAGAATATTAATATGTTACTGTTGCAAATCTTTCAGTTTGTTCTGGAATGCAATAAAATAACCGTACTGAATATTACATCATGTTCAAAAAGTGTATATGTGTATATATATATAAAAAAAAAAATCTACAGCGTTACGTCCTACCCAAATTATGAGGGCGCAGTAGGAAGGACGTTTCTTATTTAAGCACTGTACACATCAGGATATCAGGTTTGCTGGGTTTGAGTAAAGTCAACAAGCCATTTCTAAACCGTTGAGGGGAATTTCACCAATTTTGAGCAGGAACAGTCCTACATAATTTAGCGGCTGTGATGCAAATTTGCATTTTCCTGTTTCCTCTAAAGAAAGGTTAAAAACTAAACCTTTTGTTCTTTACCTACATGGAAATGTGCTGAAACTGAAACAGACCATACACTACAGACTAGGCTGACAAAGGAGTATTCCTTCAAGATATCCAACCTTAACAGATACAAAGCGTGGGGTCATCCAGTTAAAGTCGTCACCTGTTTGCTTTCTCTGATTCAGCCACATTGTATGCAGTGCCTGTTTAGGAGCACTGAAACAGCAGAGAAGCAGGAGAGAAGGGACAGGAAACAGTAATCTTTCCAGGCATTTAATAAGCAACTGTAGATTAAAATTGTCTTTTTTTCATCCAAATATTCATTTTAAAAATGGCTCCAGACATTGGCAAAGAACAGAAATTAAACATCAAAAGAAAAACAGTTTTTTGTCTACATACGATAACTCGGCAGAATCTAAAGAAGTCAATCCTCAAGTGGAGGGTTATGGAACAGTTCAGGTGTGTGAATGAGTGCGTACACGCACATAAGAGTGTGTGTCGTTTGCATTAGGAGCAAAAAAAAAAAAGCTTGAGTGTACGACAGGGTGCGACTTCTGTTGGGCAGCAAAACGTCTATTGCCTCGCTTTCACAGATCGCCGTTTTACCTGAGGGACAGAGAGAGATAAAATGACTAATATGCACCACAGTACTATGCTGTGCAATACCTTAAGTGAACTGTCTAAGTTAGCTAAGTGTTTAACATATCCAAACGTCTAATAAATCTTAAAGTAGGCATCATTCTCACCAAAGCAGCTACAACCTGTCTATGAAACTCACTGACAGCTTCCCCTGCTCTGCCTCATAGCTGACTTCTCTCTTTCTGTGTGGGGGAGTACACCTATTCTGAGGGCAGATGGTCCCCTCATCCTTCACTAACTGAGAGAGGAAGAGAAAGCTCTCTGGGCTTGATTCCAGTTCTCTTTCCGTCTCCCCCTCACTGCCATACACACTCTGATGGTGTGTGTCCGCATTCTGACCTTTTCCTCTCCTGGCCAGTTTTGGAAAGAAGAAGCTGCCACAAAGTCTCATTTCAGTCACAAAGGCAATGTTCACTTTCAATATGTAAGGTGTTGGCTAAATCTGGGTAAATTAGACATCACACAATGTTTAGGAATAAAAAACTGTAAATAAACTAAATAAACATTCCATTATCTTGTAAATAAAGAAGTTACCTCTGCAGGTCCACCCTCTGTTGCCCTGCCCTTTTGGAATCTACTTCCTGTTGTTGTTTCGGTATCTTGCCACTGATTGGTTCCACTGCAGCCGTGGAGGTGGTGTCCTGAGAGGGTGCCGCTCTCTTCCTGCCACGTCCGGTTCCTCCCCCTGTTGTAGGTTTGCCTTCCTTCTCTGTGGATGTAGCTGCAGGATTTTTGGGGGGTCTGCCTCGACGAGGTTTGTTGGGTGGAGGCTGTGATCCTGCTGAAGGGTTAGAGGCCACGCTATTTTCTGTTCCATCACTTGCAGGAGCACTCCTCTTTCTTCCACTGCCCTGAGCTGGTGCTGCTGCCTCCTCCTAAGATAGAAAATAGAAAGAAAGAGGGGAATGGTGGGGAATACAGACAACAAATAAATAAAAGAAAAACACAGCCTCAAGAACAAATATATTGGCAAAAACGCTTAAGTTACACAGTGCGTTGCCTTTTGCCCTCACTGCTGCCTCAACAGTGTTCCACAGGGATTGCACAGTTAAGCTGAACTGGTTAAGAGTGAACGTCTATATAAAATAACTATTAGGAAAACATTGGACTGACTCAACAGTAGGACTGAGCTGTAGAAGATTCAGTTGAGAAATTCTTGAATTTTCCCTCTATACTCAGGTCTTTGTGTTCATTATACAGAGTAGCCCCAGATATCATCATCATCATGCGCAATTCACATGAGCTTCTTTATTTTCAGTCTAATAAGAGATTCTAGGTTCTTCTAGGACTTCTAGGTGGTGAACCATTTCAGCAATGTACAGGATACTGCTAAGCTTGTTAAACCTAGCAATATTTTGTACTCTGTGTGTAAATGAAATGATTTTTCCACCCTTATCACAACTTTCTCTCCTTTCAAATGCCCTCACCTTTTTTTCTGCTTTGACAATCTGTGGATTCTCTTCATTCTCCCTTGCCCCTGCTTCAGATGCCTCAGAACTCACTTCCCTTCATTTGGAGAAAGAAAGAAAGATTTACATTACAGATGGGTTGTCACATTAGGACAAATGTGTTAAATACCTGTTAAGACTAGAAGGTTGAAGCTTGACAGTGTCTGCATAATTTAGTCATTAAGCTGTAGTTGCAGTGGTATGGGATTTTAACTACCGCAAACAATATCATGTTTCACTGTATCACGATATTCAGCATTTTACAATTATTGGAGCAGCAGTGGTATAACAGTTAAGGAGTTTTCCCTGTGACCGCTCACCGGTTAAAATCCCAGACCCATACAAGTACCTCACAAGTGCCCATGTCAGCTGCCCATGGCTCCTTCATGGACAGGTTAAATGCAAAATCAACTATATCAAAAAAATATTTTTTTTTCTTCGGACTTTACATGAATTTAAATGTGTAAAAGCACAATTTTAAACAAATTCACATAAATTCAAAGCATAGTTTGAGACACAGATCAAGGTAAATTATTGTTACAACACTATTTCCCTGTCGCTGCTTAACCTGCATCATTCAATTTCAGTCACTCATGCACATACACATGGCCTTTGTGCTTTTTCAAGGCAGGTCTAGAGTGGCCTCAATAAAAAACAACATTGCTCCCCCAGTGGAATCCAGAATGAGACAAAAGGACACTTTCTTACAAAACTAAATGTGGCAGAATAAATATGAACTCTATAATCTTGTTTTTGTAATCAAAATCCTACTTAAAAATAAAAACGTTGTTAATCGAGCTGCTGAGACACTGTTTTATGACAGTTTTGGCCTAGCATGCATTTTTTAAGACATTCATGGTGGAGAGCAACATGCAAGGCATGTATAATCATGCCAAAACAAAATAGCCCACAAAGTAAACTTTAACCAATATTTAATTATTTTCAACATCATACAAAAACTCAGACACATGTAGTTTGGTTGTTTTGGATAGAAAGAAAAAGAGGAACCAAATGTTATATAAGCATTAACCATTTCACATCCAAATACTGTACAACAACTTAATTGCAGTTAATATTAATAATAATAATAAAAAAAACGGTGGAAATGACAGGCCTATACCTGTTCTTAGCAGTGGCGGGTGAGATGGGTTGGGAGTTGGTACTGGCATTACTCCCCGTTTCAGAGACTGTCGTTTTGGTATACGGTCTACGAACTGTTGGGACTGTTAAAGGCTTGTTCACTGCTCCCAACACTCCTGTTTGCTTTGGCGGTTGCTGCAGGGCACATTAATCAAGAAATTAATCTACGTTTCTACATAGAAGAAAGCCTTCAAATCTCATACTTAGGTTTCATTACAGCAGAACAGATTTTTTTTTAGGAAACAGGAGGTAACAACTACCATGAAAACTGGCATTCATATACAGGTCCTTCTCAAAAAATTAGCATATTGTGAAAGTTCATTATTTTCTGTAATGTACTGATAAACATTAGACTTTCATATATTTTAGATCCATTACACACAACTGAAG
>JBBPDA010000081.1:20945738-20977567 GCA_037974385.1 Arnoldichthys spilopterus | reverse complement strand
GGTTTCTGTAAAGCTGCTTTGTGACAACGTCAGTTGTAAAAAGCGCTATACAAATAAACTTGACTTGACTTGACATTACACCAGAGTACAAAAACATTGAGCTTTCTGTGTGGCAGCACTCCACTGAGAGTCACCCACACCAGCAACTCAGTGCTACTGTGTAAATGAAGTAAAACTAGGACTGAAATTGCTAATCAGCTGATCAGATTACTTATCATTCGTGAATGCATACAATATGCATATTCTTTGTGTTTGCTATCCAGTATGAGTATGTGTTTTTCTAACATAAATGTATGTTAATTTCTTAGTTCATTGGCACCTGCTGGGTTGTTTTATAGTTATGGCAGGGCAAAAAACTAACACTTGATTGGTCACACAGCTTTGTCATTGTTGCATTTACATTTTTTTATCCTGATTTTTTTTATTTTTTTGCATTTTTTAAAAAGATTTTTCAACAATTTTTCAGATCAACTGAGACTATGACCCTTTATAAGAAAGCTTTTCCATTAAGCCCTTATTTTCCTTGCTCTTTCAAATTATGCATGCAAAAACCTGAATAGAAACCTAGCTAGTGCTCCCTACATAAAAGTGATTCCTTGAATAATCACAAAGTACACAGTGTTCCTTTAAAAAGAAAAAACAGAAGTCAGTTCTTGGTCACTTTGTTTTTGCATGGCTTGCAGGCAAAACAGACTGGTTCTAAACAAAAAGAGAGCAAGTCTGGAGCCTAAAAAAAATCAGTTCTCAATCTCAATTATAAGAGAGACAAAAATCAATTTAACTGCACACATTATTTATCCTTAAACAAAGACAGAAAAAGTTCCACTCAATGACTGAAATTGTTTAACCTGTTCACAGTAACAGAATCACAAGTTTGTTTAAAATGACATATTATTCACCCTGCACCCAAGGGTTTACTTGATGGAACATAAACAGTTAAGCCTACATAATACAGAGCCTAAATCAGGAATCAGCATGATAAAACCTCAGCCTACCATCACTGCTCCAATGACACATACATGCACAAAACACAATCAATCAGGGGGCAGGCACCATAGAACTGATAATTAGAATCTAATTTTTAGATCAATATACAATAATTTACGTTCACTGTAAATTAGATTTTGATTTCTTTGCAATCTGAATAATAAAGAGGGAATCAGCACTACAAAGTCACTATAAAGCCTTGTTCACAATGGGGAGCACTGTATTAACAGTCATGTAGATGAAAGAAGAAACCCGCACCAGCAGGATCACACTAATATGTATGTTTGTAATTTGTATTTACAGTTTTCAAGTGCATAAAGAAAACCTTTATAAATCGCATATATACTATTACTCATGGAGAAGAATTGCTGCTATAATAAAGAGCGAAGGCATTAAAAATAACTGCCTTCAGGTTTAGTAATGTGTGATGTGTGGATTACTATGCACCAAGTTTAATACATTGTTAAAAACAAAAATGAAAAAAACTTACAGAAAATTAAAGTTGTATTTCTGATATGTCCATTGCTTCTTCCAAAGGTCTCATTTATGGTGTTTTGGAGGACTCCCCATTAATAATCATAACTAGCCATCAAGGTGCATCCAATCTAACTTTGTATTGCTTATAGTAGTTACATTTATTTAATGCTTTTTATTTATAACTATTTTACACAAGGATGTGCTACTTTACATTTTTTTGTTTTTAAATACATTATTTATTTAAATTTTCTGAGACGAAAGCAATTTGTATTTAACTGCGGCCTTTGTAGAATCAAGAAAGTTTAAAAGAAATTACTTAAAATCTAATCGAATGCTATGCTCAGAAGCAGAAATCACGCCAAACTAACAATATGATCTGTTATTACAAAAAAGTGAACAAAAAGCCTCTAAATGCTTTAAGGTGCGTCTCCACTAATGTGACGTTTATAAATTCGACAGCTGAACAGTATTTATACAGTGCTCCAGGAAGTATTTTAATCCAGGAAACTTTTTATTGTTGGTAAACTTGATTAATTTTCCTAGGTTTAACAAATTTTATCAGAGAAAAAAAACTGCACCACAAGTACTACAAGCACTTAAGTGAAAAAGTCTGGAGCTGATGATGAGCTTGTGTTTACAGACAGGATCATGAACCTAGAGGTGTACAAAGGCACTGTGTGGATGCAGACCTGGGTAGAAACTGTTGCAAAGATAATGATCTGAAACATACTGATCTCTTTTTGAAAGAATACTCTGTCAAAGCAAAATCAGTATTTTTGGAAGTCTGTTTAGGCAATATACATTTATTGAATGGCTCAAAAGGCCAAAAACTTTAAAGTGAAAAGTGAAAGTGACTCTTAGGGTCACTATTCGGGGTCAACATAACGGTCTTACCTTCAACCGTTTAACCACTTCATCATTGGTGATTTTATCAGTTATCTCTTTAACGCCGAGCGGGTAGATGATTTTGCTGTCCGCCACCGGCTTCTGCTGCTGAGGGAACTCCATGCCGCCAAACGTTAGCTTTCCACACAGTCCTCTACCGGCCTCTATGGGTGGGAAAACAAAAGTTCAGCGAACCAACCGACCACACTTTTGCAAAAACACATTTTAAACACAACACAGGCGTCCAACTCACAACTCTGCACCACACAGCCGTGCGACAAACGGCCACTGAAACCGCCGTTTACCTTTAAAGCATTCCGGGGCGAGTAAAAGATTTTTCCCGAGTTAAAAACCTAGCTGTAAAGCTAATGAGCTAGCGAGGTAACTAGCCTGCGTGGGCTCGCTAACAAGGTAGTGCTCAGCCACCGCATTCTTCAGGTTACCCCAAATTTGCCCCGTACATTTGAAGTCAGCATTTATATGAGCTCAGGCATAAAAAAAAAGTTTCGCGACGTATTCTCTGAACTAACCCCCAATCTCACAACTCATAATTCATAAGCCGCCGACAATGCATACGCTATATGCTAACATTAGCAACCTAGCTTCCCCGTTACACACTGTGGCCTAGCCATCAGCGCGCTAGGCCTCAAACTACTAGCATTCACACAACACTGACATTTTTGCAAAGCGCTAAAAATCCCAAACCGTTGGCTCCTATCTGCAAAAAGCCACCTCCATTCATAATTATGTTTTAATACCCTCTACATTTCAAAATTACATCAACTTTAGCTACAACAAAATAACAATTATTTACTTGTTTGCCTTTCCAAGTCCAACTCAGTGAGGCAGCATCGTTTGCAGTGGCGCTGAGTCAAAAAGCACTGCTACAACAGGCGCCGCTCGTCGCCCTCCCTCACCAACGAACTTGCCCACAGCGCGACTCTGAACTGAACATCCCAGGGACCGCGGTTTCACACACAGCGAGCTTTGCTATCCGCCAAACTACTGCGCAAACTGCCCCAACAGCACAAGTTCATTCACAACTTGATGAAAATCCCTCTTCGGTCATTACCTCTCAAACAAGTTGTTTTAATTCATTGGTCAGACTTCGGGTTTTTTGGGGGTGTTTAGTTTCGGCACAAAGCTGCTTGTCTTTCATACAGGGCTGTTTCAGTGTCCTCCTTCTGAGAAAGTGGACGCGCAGCGCCCCCGTCGGTCTGCTCAACGCCTCGCAGCGCACACTCACTCACAGCGAGAGGGCGGGAGACTAAGGAAAAGCAGCTAGAAGCGGGAGAATCGCAGATAAGCTTAGGCTCCGACACGGTTTAAAATGGGCAGAAATGACCCAGGCCGCACTCGTCAGAGCGATGTGGCCATTCTTAGGACGTTTACACGCAGCACAAGTAGTTTTATAGCCTAAAAATGGCCAAAGAAAGCGAGGTTCACTTTCCTCACTGACAGGAGAAGTCCACCGCGTTCCCGGAAGTTCTGCCTGTGTCAGTAGCTGCGACATGTAAACAAGGCTTAGAGTGAAATGTCAGGGGAACGATTTGCTAGTTGATAAATCTGTATTTAAAGCTTTATAACTTCAGATAAGATCATAGAAACATCATTCAAGTTGGTCAAGACAGGTGTATCATGAAGAAAATTAGGTTTATCTTTAGAAAATCAGAGCCTATATATTTTATTCTGAGTTTATTTTACTTTTTTTGTAAGAAAATATTTTATATTACAAACTTACACTGTAGATCTCTCCCAAATTTTAATATGTACACCCCACACTTCTTCCCTGTATGTGTGTAAAAATTCAAACTGATTGAATAAATATTTCAAGTTTAATAAAACATAAAATTGAAAGTTACTATTTGTCATTGTGAACACACTCAAGCACCACAACGAAATATGACCTCTGCATTTAACTCATCACACATGCAGAGCAGTGGGCAGCTATCAACATCCCCCGGGGAACAGTGTAGCGGGATGGTACACAGTGCGGGATAGTACCTTGCTCACGGGTACCTCAGTGGAACTCCTGGTCTGGTATTTGAACCGGCAACCTTCAGGTCAAAGCCAATCACCACTGCCCCACTTATACATATATATTCTAAGATTTTTAAAATTCAAATCTAATATTTACTTAGCATCTCAGTAACAAGTGTTTGCAAATGTCTACAATACAAATAAAGTATTATATTACTATCGAAAACCAAAATTATGCAAAAATAAATAATAAATCTCATCTTTGGGGATAAATGTGCCTTAAAACACTCAATGTACTTATCTGCCATGAATAAGTTTGATGGCCCTATAATCTTTAAGTCTTTTAAAGTATTGCTACAAAATTATCACACAGTTCCCAGGGAGCAGGTTCATATTAGTAACTAATGTAAAAACTTTGTGCTGTAACATGTTTAATCTCCATGTTCCCTGTGATATGTGACTATATATTTTGTTCTGTAATTTTACTGTCCATTGTGCAATGTACAGCATATTGCTTATTATATATTATGTACTGTATATTGTATATATACACTGTATTTATTATACTATATGTTAAAGTATATATGTACAAGTGTCTATATAATGTATATTGTATACTGTATATTAAAGTATATATGTACAAATGCCTATATATTGTATATTGTATACTGTATATTAAAGTATATATATAAAAATGTCTATATATTGTATATTGTTTAAAAAATGTGTACATTGTATATTTGCTGTATATTGTATACTTGTCTGTATATTGTACTGCACTGTATATGCCAAATGTATATTGTAAATTGTGTATTGTACGTTGTAGTCTGCATATTCCTTTGTCTTTTATGTAGTGTATGGTATTGTAACATATGTGAATTGTATTGGATAGTACTGTCTGTATCCTACTTGTGCATGGTCTTACACACCAGTACTAGAGAGACAACATCAGTTGATCTTACACTGTATTTGGTGACCCATCACAATCTGTGATGAGCAGTGAAAGTGTAAGTGAGCGATTATTTGTCATTATGTACACAGCACAGCCCAGCACACAGGTCACCACAATGCAATGTTGTGCCCATGTCAGCGGTCAGCAGTGGGCACAGTTCTTTGCTCACAGGTACCTCAGTGGTACTTGTGAAATTTCTGGAGCTATAGTCAGATACAGCCCTTAAGTATCAGTAACAGTGTAAAAAAGCCTCATTACAAATGAAAATCATGCATTTAGAAAATCTTATATAGAAGTATAGCAATTAAACAGCTACACTACAAGGTACATAGTGGTGCAATGGTTAGTGCAGTCACCTCACAGCAAAAAGGTCCTGAGTTCAATCCCTGGGTCAACCACAGGTGCCTTTTTGTGCGGAATTTCCAAGCTCTTCCCATATTCACGTAGGATTCCTCCCAATGTCCAAAGACTTGCAACAGATTGATTGGATACACTAACATGCCCATAGCTGTGTGAGTGCTTGTCTACGTGTTGCCCTGTGATGGGTTGGCCTCCTGTCCTGTATATTGTATATATCTCGCACTGGGCTAGTAGCTAGCTGGGATTGGCTCCCTCAACCCGAAATAGAAGAAACGGTTTGGAAAAGGAATACATGTATTTAAACTAAGGCAAACTACTAATTTTGCAGAAAACTAGGACTGGTATTTAAAAAAAAATTATAAAAGTACACTATTTATACTTATGAGTGTATGAGTGAGAGTTCAGTGACTAAGCAGCATTTTGTTGTTTTAGCTGCATTTACTTTATTTTATCTATGCATTGCTTTAAGGACCCCCCCCCCCCCCCCATGTTCTCTAAGTTGTAGCATCTGTAAAGTACTATAAATTACACACAAAAAAGTATAAAAATATAATTTTGATGGGTCACTAAATGCGGTGTAACACCTGAACCAAATTTACTGTGTGTGAACATAGTTTGCCAATATGGATATTCAGATTCTGACACTGAATGACTACTTTGTGTTGTGTTAGCTGGGCTGATATTTTGATATTTCGGTGGACTTCTCCCGCTAAACGGCTAGCCCTGGTTTGAACCAACAGCCCGAAGCGCTTTCGCGTCACTCAGTACTCCGAAGTGTAACAAAAAAGTTTATGCTAATAAAAAGTGCTTAAAAACATATATATGCCTTATATCTAGAACATTGCACACAATCTTGACTTCCCCTGATTCCAGACACAAGAAAAAATACCCGAGTGGCAAATTCCCCCTAAAATATCACTATTTCTTTGCCTCGACCGGTCCGGACCTAATGTTGTTCCATGTCTAGCCGCTAGCCGCGCTGTGACGTCCCGCTAAGCTGTAAAAGCTTGTTTCGTTTCTGGTACTTTGCCCAAATGCTAACAGCCGCTTGCCCTGTTTTCGTAGAAATCTGTCAGCAGTGGACCCCGCCTGCAGCTTAGGGACGACCCGCTGTCGCCACAATGCCAAAGAAAAAGAAAAACGGCCTCAGTCCCGGCCGAACTCCAGCTCAGGCCGGCGAGTGCGAGGAGGGCCGCGGTCACGGGGGAAACGGAGCCGCACTAGCACGGCTAGCACGGACAGCCCCGCAGGAGGGTCGCGCAAACTCCGACTCCATAGTGGCGCCCTCCAGCCCGTCGAGCTTTCAAAACAGAGACGAGATAGTGAGGAGCATGCAAGAGATGTTCTCGCACCTGGACCCTGTGGTTATTTACATTGTGCTTTCTGAGGCCGACTTCAAAGGTAACGCTGGACGCCGTGGTCGCGTACCATAATGTTAGCTGGAAGTTACAGCCAGCTTAAAAGTGAACCACCTCAAATCCTCACTCCGGGCTTTAAATTAACTTCCCACAAAGTATATAAACTTTAACATTTAAGGGACCACCCAAGGGCCCAATGGTGACACTGACTTTGGACACACGAAGCGCCATTTTTAAAACTATTACCTAAGAAAAAAAATTGCTAGGTGCAGACAGTGCTGTTGATCACAGTGGGGTTGGCCTCCGCTTAGATAATGTTAGACCTATCAAGTTACGAAAGTCCTGTACCAGAGAAACTGAGCAAACATTTTACGACATATGGCAAAATACCTTTGGATAACGGGTAGTCAATTTGCAATGGAAATTGTACATTTTCTATGTCTTACGGAAAAATGTCCCTGCCTTTGGAAATAAACCAGTTTAATGCTGTACATAAACAGTTTTTTAGTTTCCAAACAAACTGTTCAGGCTATTTTTGTGATGTCCCATGTATTTACATATCAGCCATAACATTACCACCACCTGCCTAATGCTGAGTAGGTCCCCCATGCTGCTGAAATCGCTGTGTTTTTTAGCTGTGTTGCACTGTGTCTTCTGACCTTTCTGTCAGAGTCAGCTTTCACTTTATAAACCACTGTAGCTGTTCTGTGGGATCAGACCATACGAGCTAGCCTTTACTCTCCATTTACGTCAGTGAGCCTTGGGTGCCCATGACCCTGTTACTGATTCACCAGTTGTCCTTCCTTGGATTACTTTTGGTAGGTACTAACTACTGCATGCCTGGAACACTTCACAAAATCTCCAAGTGTTGGAGATGCTCTGACTCTAGCCATCACAATAAGGCCCTTGTCAAAGTGGGTCGCCCATTTTTCTGCTTCCAGCACATCCACTTCTAGAACTGACAATTCACTTGTTGCCTAATATTTCATAATATAATGAAATGACTATATAGTCAGTGTTATTCACTTCACCTGTCATTGGTCATAAAGTTATGGCTGATCTGTGTGTATCTGTCTTTACAAGCTTCACAGTTTAGCCCCGCCCATTTACGTTGAAGTTATGAGTGTTTAAAGCCTTGACTGCTTATTGATTGAGGCACATTGCAGGGCCGCCTTTCTTAAAGGCATGGTAACACACGTGTGGACCTCAAGGGAGAGAATAACATAAAAAATGTAGGATACGGGTCCTTTAACATCAACTGCAAGTATGCAGTTCTGTCACAGTTACTCAAATAAAAGCATTGACTCATTTCATCTATTAAAACTTACATTCTCAGTCAGCTTGGGCCCACCCAAAAAGAAAATAATCAAGAGAAAGATTGTTCTTAAGTTTCAATGTAAGTTAATTTAACAAGATTTTGCTATCATTTTATATAATTTTATTAACAAGGATTTGTTCCAGCAGTAATGGAAGGCTTGTTATATGACCCTGTTTAGCATGGTACGCAAATTACCTTTATGTTTTTCTCTTAAAGAGAGCACTCTCCACATCTCTCAAAGTATTAAAAGCATGGGAGGGACTAAACTGCTGTAAGCTGAATAGGCGGATATATGGAACTGCTGTGGTTGTGACAACAGGCTGTTTCTGGAGCTTAATTTATAAAGACTTTATAGACAAACTTTAGATATTACAGTAAAGTCTTTTAATAAGAACAAGTGTGGAAAATTCAGGTTTGCATGATATGGGCCCTGGGTAATAAAATGGCATGATGTAAAAGCTAGGCTTTAAGTTAATGATTTGAAAAACCGCAACTTATAGAGAAAGTCTGCTAAATCTGCTATTTAAAAATCTGTTGCAAGCTACAAATGATTCCTTTGTCCATGTCCATAAATCTGGCAAAAGTATGGTACATTCAAAATTGTTAGCTCACTAACAGATTGAAGTATTCAGTACTGCGAGAGTTAGTGCCCTGTTATAGGGTGTGGTATAGGATGTGAATTTAAACAAAGCTTTATGCCCACTATGGTTACCACTAGTTTACTGGTGTCTTAAGTGAAGTTTTCTCCAGTGAACAAGATGATGAAACGAGATGTACAGATCAGCATTTTAAAGTTCTTAAAGGTTGCTGTTAAAAATGCTGTTAAAAAAGTGTTTTCCTGTGCAGCTTTTATGCTTGATTGTTTCCTCTGTCTTGGAAGTTGCTTTGGATAAAAGCATCAGCCAAATGAATAAATATAAAATGTAATGTAATGTAAAATGGGTTAAAAGCCTAGAAATTTCTGAAAATATCTGCAAATTCCCTTTTATATCTTTTATATTCTTTATGAACAGATATTTTAATACAGAATACAACAACATAAAATAACCCCACAACCTACCCTTAGACAACCCCAATGCAAACATCTGAGAGAGATGAGCAGAGGCATACATACTTTAACACATGTGCTCATGCATCTCCAGACTCATCCATTCAGTATAGCAGTCAACAGTCATCAGTGAAAACTTTATGGAAAGCAACCCTTGACCTCTCCAGATTCTTAGTAGTAGCCCTGTGTATGGAAGCTGTCGAAAACTCAATTCAAATAATGTCAGGCAGACTGAAAGCCCTTAGACATCTACACATTAAATTCCAGTGAAAAACCAATAACTTAGCTGGTGTAAAAGCTGCAAGAAGTAGTTTCTTTTAAAATAATGTTAATTAAATGTTGGAAGAGTTGTTTAGAAAGAAATAAGCGAAGAGTTGGGCAGACCCCCAAAAAATTTAAAAACGTCTCTGGAACATCTTCAGAACATAAATTGCAAGATGTCTTTTATAGTCTATGAGGTATTTTGAAAGCTTTAGAAAGCTCTGCATTGTCATTGTTTAGTGAGGCCTGTTTTGTCATTTGGTTTTATTAAAATATGTATAAGAATCAGGGATGGCCCATGGCATAGGTCACATAGGAGGTTGCTTAGGGTGCAAAAGGCCTGGGTGGGTGCCAAAAATTGCTAAAAGATTTTTTTGCTCCCCATAAGTGTGACTAGAATTCAGAACTCATGAGTGCTCTGTGTTTCTCCACCTACATTCAAAAAAAGCTCACCTATTGCACCGACATTGTCAGGGCCCTCTCCCTGATTAGAATAATACTAATGAAAACTATACTATGTCTTAAAGTATGTTGTCTGCCTCTCTCCCTCACTGTTGTGATGTCCCTTGCTCAGTGGAGAACGCTATGGATGCTCTTCTGGAACTGTCTGATGCTGCTGAGGACAAAACCTTGACCGGTCCGCCGCTCTCAGGGTTTGAGATGGCAGCTGCCCTATTGGACCCACAGCCCCCACAGAACCAGGCATTATCTTCCGAGATAATGTCGGAGGGTTCTGCAACGGAGAACATAGAATTCCAACAAAAACTCAGCCCAGAAACAACACACTTGACAGAAGAATTTGACTCTCTTATTGATCAGGAGCTGGAGACGTTAACGTCGCACCAAAGCCATGCAGACATCCAACCATCTGCCATTCTGCTGTCTTCATTACCTCTTCCCTCTGAGTCAATGCCTCTGTCTTCTCTTCATTGTCCAAACACTCTTCCTGATCAACAGGCAGTATTGGAGTTTGAACAGTTAGATGCAAAACTTGGACGCGATTCCAAATTAGGTTCTTCGAGTGGGCGGAGCTCTGACTCCTGGCTAGGTACTGGGGCGCATGGAGGTGCTTCACCAGTAAATGAGCTTAGCTTTGGAGGTGTGTCTTGCCTTCAGGAGAGGAATGTTTCTGTTGACTTCAGTCACTTAACAGAGGATTCAAGCTCCAGGCCTTCAGCCTTTAAGGCCTACCACCGACCTGATACGTTTATGAACCATGCAGACACAACAATGCAGTTTAAAGGCTTGCACACCAAATTCTTGAATGTGCAGGCTCCTGATTTCCAGGCCCATGTAGGAGGGCCAGTTTTCATCACACCTGTAGTGCAAGCCCATAACCTGTGGAGAGCACATCCTTTCAACACCGTGCAATGGCTGGCCCACAGGCCGGTCATTCAACCACCCCTAAAGCCTTCGGCCACTGTTCCCAAGTCGTGGACCCTTCCTCCTCAGAGTAGGCTCAAGCTGGAGGGCCATGTCTTGGTGCTACTCCGAGGTGCTCCAGGATCAGGAAAAACAACACTTGCCAGGTAAACCTGTTTTAAAAAATGTTACTCTGTGAACTGGCAGTATAACTACAGTCTATTGGTATTGTGAATATACTTTTCTGACTGCATCACAGTAGTTGTCTGTTCTTTTAGAACAGTAGTTCGCAAGCCTTGTAAGTCTTAGGCCCATTTTGTGGACAGTAAGTGCCACTGCTCCTCATTAGCTCAGAAATTGTAAGTGTTAGTATTAAAGTCTTTCACTGAAGAGTTTTTCAGGCTTATGGCAGGTTTTGATTAACTGTAATTTTGTTCAAATACATATTGGTTTAATACAAGTGTGATACACATGTAATACAGTTCTGATAAGCACTGCAGTCAACCATAGCAATAAGCTAAAACATTGTGATTTTTGATAAACTGAATACAAAAATAAACAAAACAGCTTAGAATTAGATTTTTAAACTGGCACAGTCAGTATTGTGATTGTACCACTTCATATTGAGATTTCAAAATACAACATATTGCGATGTCTTAAAAGGTCTACAACACTCTCTGCTAATCTAATAAAAGTTACTAAATTTTCAACTGATCTATTTGGCTTGCCTATGGGTCTACAGTAAAACCCATTTATGTATGGCAGTAAAATTCTGTCATGATAAAGCTCCTTCCTTGTGTAGAATTAATTTAAACTTTACTCTCTCTCTCTTTTATATATATATATATATATATATAAAAGATTCCCCTTCTTAATAGGTTTGTAGGGTTGTCTCCTTTCTCTTCCATTGCGATATTTTCCATGTCTTTATTTGACAAAAAAAAACATTTTCTGCTTATTTAGCCTTCAGCAGTTTAGCCCTGGCTATTCATGTTTAAGTTTGAAGTGTGTTTCAGCTTTGATTGATGCCAGTCAGAACAGGAGAACAAGTTAACTGTAAGCCTGGACTGAACAGCATTCTGAATTGAGATACTCCATTGAAAGGAAAATTTAATTCAATGCTTGGCCAAGACTTGGTTAATCAGTTGTTATTTTAAAATGGTGTGTGTATGTATCTTAAATGTAATGCTTTATGTCCTATGCAGTGCCGTCTTAGAACAAAACCCAGGTGGAGTTGTATTAAGCACAGATGAGTACTTCACCCAAAATGGAATGTACCATTATGAGCCAGATTTATTAGGAGAAGCACATGCGTGGAACCACCAGAGAGGTGAGTTTTACAGAGTTTAAATATGCCCTGAAATGACCAGTTTGGTGCTTAATATACTTGTTTACATTGTCAGTGTTACAATGAGCTATTCCATCATATTTAGAGTTCTGTACTAGACTTTAAATATAAGGTGCCTGCTTAATTTTACTCAGTACTACAAACATATTTTACTACTATATTACAGACAAAAAAATCTTAACAGCATTTGTATGCAATAGTTTGGGTGCCCCTGGTCAGATGACATGCTTTGTTGATTTTCTAAGTGAAAGCAAGTATGCATCCTATACAGAGAACAGATTTCTGCACGTTTTAAATTTACTGTAAAACATATAAAATGTGTTCTTCTGACAAACTTTTATGCTTCATTTTTATTTGTTAAACTATGCACTACGCTTTTTAAAGTGTTAACTTTGCCCCCGAGTAAGTAAGATCTTTGGTAACATATGGCTGACGTATGGCATTTCTCTGGAGAAAGAAATTACATCCAAAAACAATTTAATTTCACATTCAATGGTTTTTGTTGTTCTTTGCTTTTTAAACGTTCACACAAATAACTTGGATTGACTGAGGTGCGAGTTACAGATGATAACATATTTTTTTACTACTACTACTTTATTGCTAGTCCTGTAGCACGGTACTGTTTAATGTTTTCTATAATATACCAAATGCGTCTTATTTATATGTTTCAAAGCATCAAGTATGTTAGAGCTGCACTGTAAACTCTTCCGTCCATGGGAACTTCAGGGCTATGATTAGGAAATGCTCTTGGTACCTTTAGTTATCGTGTGTAACATGGTTAATAAGAACAATATTCAATCATAATTTCTCCTTTGGTGCATCTCCTTCAACGTTGCACTTAAGCAAAATACATATATTTTAACTTGACTCAGACATTAACATTTTATTTTTTTATGTATTTTTCAGCAAAAGAAGCTTTTGAGAAAGGCTGCACCCCTATAATTATAGATAACACGAACATGCAGTGTTGGGAGATGAAGCCCTATGTTGCCCTGGTAAGCCTTTAGGACCAAAATAATCTTTTCACTCTGCACAATGAACACTGAATGTCATTTGTTGAATGCCTATGCACTGTTGATCAGTCGTCTGTTGTGAGTGAGATGCCAGCTACAGGTATATAAATCTCCTTTGCCAAGAATTACTCCAGAATTTGTAAGGGCCTTGATTTTCTTGTGTTTAGTTCAGCCCACTAGTTCAGGTGGGCTTGATTTACATGCAGAAGGGACCGATACACAATGTGCAGTCTATGTAAATCAGCTGACTGGCATAATCATAACAGGTGTGCATTTTTTTCCCGGGCCGGGAGTTCAACCTGTGACCTTTAGTTCACAAGGGCAATGTCCTAACCACTAGGCCACTACTGCCCTAGAAAATGATCTAATATTTAATACGAGTGGCAGAAGTATGTGAACCTATACATTCATTATTGTTACATGTGATCACCTTGTGCAGCAATAACTGTAATTAAATGTTTCCAGTAAGTTCGCTTCTGGTACTTCCACTACATTTCTGTTGGGTTAAGATCGAGACTTTGACTTGGCCATTTTAAAACATAAAATTTATTCTTCTTTAACCATTCATTGACTTGTGTTTTTAGGGTTATTGTCTGGCTGCATGACCCATTTTCCCTTTAAATTCAGTTCACGGACAAATGTCCTGTATTTAGGTTTCACTGGTTTGTGACCTTGTGGACTATTATCCATCTTGCTATTGGAATGACCTCTGTTGGTCAAGCACTTCTGGGGAGGGTAACAAATGGCCTTCAATTTCCTTCATCTGTACATCTGTATTGAGGATTAGTGAAGCCCAAACTCTTAAAAAATAGTTTTTTAACCCTTTTCAACCTGATGAGCATCCATAACTCTTTCCTCAGGTCCTCAGAAATTTTTTTATACCACAATACACTTCTAGAAACACGTATTGTGAAGATCAGACTTGGATATATACCTTTTTTTTAGGTAGAACACTATCCCCACTCTAATTGTCATCCATTAAGTGAAAGCACCTGATTTTTAATTTGACCAAATTACTAAATTGTTAAGTCTAGTGGTTTGCATACTTTTGCCACTTACTGAATGGGTTCAATTTCCTCAATGAAAAAATGACCAATTTTAATATTTTGCATGATTGTTTACTTGGCTTTTCTTTATTTTAGAATTTGTATGAAAATCAGATGATCTTTTATAATAATATTTATGCAGAAATATAGAACATTTTAAAGGTTTATAACTTTCAAGCACCACAATATTTGCAGATCTTTCCTAAAACCATTCTTTAACAAGTTATTTATAAAGTAAAATGAATGACACTGTCTTCTTTGATATACTTATCTGTGTATGTGTGTGTGTGTGCGCACATGTGCACAAATGCATTTGACCTTTGGCCTACCGCTGTTTTTTTTTCAGGCACTGAAGCACCGGTATAGAGTACTGTTTCGTGAGCCAGACACCTGGTGGAAAACCAAACCCAGAGAGCTGGAAAAGTACGGCAGTTGCATTCACACAAAATTCCCCAAATATAACAGTTGTTCTAAAAAATGGCACAATTAAACCATTAACAGAAATGAATGCAAAGTCTAATCAAATTAAAACTAAACTGCACAATTAAAATCCTAGTTTATATCTCATGTCAAGATGTGGTTGTGAGAAAGTGTGGTGGAAGTTTCAGCAGTTAAACAACAAGGGGGCGGATAAAAACTCAAACTGACCACAAATTATAAGTAACCATTAGTAAGTAATTCATTTGTATTCCTTTCTGCCTATTTCTCCTTTTTGTAGACGTACTAAACATGGCGTATCAAGGGAGAAGATTCGACGCATGCTGGAACATCAAGACCGTTATGTATCTGTCCAGAATATTATGGCTTCACAGCCCAAACCTACAGCTGTGTTTGGTGTGGATGTGTCTCAGACAGACCCAGTACAGTAAGTGCATACATATTTATAAAACATGCAGTATTTGTGTCTATGCCAGCTCAACCCCAAGTCCCCCAGTTCACATCAAGTTAATTATTTTTTATAAAATCATGTAACCTTGCAAATCATGACCCTCTGAGGTAAATTTAATTTGTAATCTTTATTTTTGTGATTTTTAAGGCATATTATTATTTATATAAAAAGTTTTGTTTTTTAAATACATTTTTTTTGTAGCCTCACCAATTGAATGTTCGTCACTGGACTGGGCTACATTTGTACTGAACATTCAAGAAACCCTAAGGATAGTTGCCTACATGTATTCATGTAAATAGTTGTTTCCAAAATGTCAGCATTTCATTTACTGAAGACTACATCAAAGACAAAAAGCCCCCAAAATAAGCAGGAACTGAAAATGATGGAAGACCTAACAGAACCTCACCAGGGATTATTATGAATCACAGACATCAGATGGCTGTCAGTTGCAAAATAGTTATAGCAAAGTACTAAATATGACCTTTGTAGTTAACACAATTTTTTTGTTCTCAATCATTTACTCACACTAACTAACTAATTTCTTCTTACAGGCAGCAAGTGCCAGTTGACCTAAGCCACCCTGACATAGTAGGTGACTTTAAGGTTGCTAAACCTGGTGGCCATTTTTCCTCCTCGCTCCCTGATGTCTCCTCAGTCGGCCTGAATTGTACTTACAACTCAGAAATATTGGGTGCAGCAGAATGTGAGATTGGATCACACAGCTCCAAAGAATCTGTGTCTAACAAGGAAAACATTGTGAAAAGGACTGGAACACCTGAATCCGAGCTGTTAGATGGAGCAGAATTGGACTGGGAATTGGATGATTGTATTCCCCTTTTTGGGGACACGAATAGCAACCTAAATGAAAACTTTGATGTGTTGGAAGAGAAGGTCGTGGAACAACTTGTGCCATTTTCAGAGTCAATTGGTCAGCGGGTAAGGAGAGAGAGGGAGCGTAGCAGATTTGCAAATGTAGATAAGTCCTCTCAGCCTCTGAACCATGAACTTGGTGATAACTCTGTGAAGAACGATGGTCAGCAGGCTGGTTCAAAGGAGGACGACTGTGTTGGCTCAAAACCAGAACGGCTAAATTTTGTTGGAGACTGGCCATCAGAAAGCCTTGAACCGCGAGGGCAACGAAGTAGGAAGTCAACCACTCAAACACAGGAACATCCAGATGAGGAACCATTGAGTCTTGTAAAAGACAACAGTATCACTCATAATAGATTGAAAGAGCATTCTGATTGTGACAGCCATAAAACAGAGTTTCAGAAGCTTCTAGTTCTTCTTCAAGGAGATGACAGCCACCTTCCTTTAGAAGTGAACAAGGTGTCCCCATCTTTGGCTAGGGGTGAATGGAACTCGGGCTTAGAGACTGATAGCCAGACAGCACTCCCTGACTGTGTCCTTGAGTGGAAGTCTGGAAGATCGCCTGTTCCAGAAAAAGACAACTCTCAACCTCAAAGCCCACTCAAAGAACATGAAGCAAATGAGTACGAGTTCAGGAGAGGTACAAAATGGGCAGAGATATCAACTGCAACAATTAGAGAGACAAGCGTAGAAACAGTGAACTTAGATACAGTAGATAAGCCAAGCCTTCCTGACACCGCTCTAAGTTCAGGTGTAGAAGCAGATCATAACCCTGAGGTCAGCCAAGAGAAACGAAAGGGAGGTAATCGCAGAGCAGGAAAATCCTGTAGACTAGCACTTACTTTCACTAATCGAAGCCCATCCTCAGCCTACCAGCAATCATTGTCTGCAGTCACTTCACCACAGTTGCCAGACCTCATGCCTCCGCCTCAGCTAGAAGCGGCATGCCGCTGTGCCTCAGTGCAATCAGACCCTCTGGACTTTTCCCTGCTGTGGAGAATCAACAGGCAGAAATGTTCTGAGCCAGACAGCTCTACCAGGGGTGTAGTTGTTTTGGAGGGAAACCCTTTGCGATTTGTCCCAAACACAAAAGAACAGTCTACTAGTCAACAGGGGGTGCCATACCGCGTATGTCATGAGAAAGGCTCCCAGGTTGAGGAGAGTGACCTAAGGCAATTACCTTTAAAGCAGCATTGTCTAGAAATACTCTGCTGCCATTTTAAGCATATACCCTTAGAGACTTTGGAGGATCTATTTGAAAAGTGTAATCAGGATATGGACTGGGTCACCAACTTGCTGCTGGACTCAGGCGAACAGCTTTGGTCCACCTGTGTTAATGATGATGATAATGGTGAAGATGCAGGAGGTGGTTTGGGCCCTCGGGTTGCTGAGGAAGAGGATTTGAATCAGGTTCCTGAAGAAGAAATATGTGATTCTCAGATGACTTGGCATGTCCTTGATCCAAAGGTGGATTCTGTGGACAGAACAGAACAGGCCACTAGTGAGTTTCCTATTGTACAAACTGTAGAGCCAGCCACCAGTGAGGATTGCAGCTCAGCTGTCACCACTGAGGCTGGGAAACCTGAGGGTGGTGCACAACTTGATCAGAATGAGGTAAGCCAAGTTTTGGTGGACAGTGATCCAAAGCAACCATTAGCTCACAGGCCTGAAGGGCTAGATCAGGGGGGTACTGTTGAAGTACCTTCCAGTATAACGGATCCAAATCAGTCAGCAGGTCCAGAAGAGTCCAGAACACAACAGGATCCAATTCTGTCTTATTCCACAGACTCTGATACAGAAAGCCAACAGGTCCCACTACATGAATTGATCTCTTTCTCACAAAGAGAGATTTTTGGCCAGTATTTTGATGGAGAAGGGTGGATTGAGAAAGAGGTAGGACAAGAGAAGGAAGAAGAAATTATGGAGATAAAAGAAGATGTAGATGCTGTAACTCAGTCACTGTTGGCCCAGCTTGAAGCTCTTGAAAGCAAGAAGGAGGAAGAGAGGAAAGAAACAGAAAAAAAGAGAAGAGGTCAGGGGAAAAGTGTGCCTATGGACATTAAGATGCTTGAGTTGAAACTACCCACAGAACTTGCTCTGCAGCTGACTGAGCTGTTTGGACCTGTGGGAATCTCCCCTGGTGAGTAGCTCATATTGCACACCAAACATACTAGTCAGTCAGTCATTGGTGAGTTGTTAAAATAGGCCTGCTTCATTACAGGCTTTCGTCATTACAACATAAGTTGAAGCTTGAAGCAAGACATGTGATGTCATTTTTGGTGCCGGGGATGCTGCATCAAGCTAAACCTAGCTGTAAGAGCTAGTGAAAGTGTGGGTACCAAAACCCTTTGCCAATATGGCATCCGGCATCTCCCTGACGATATCACAACAACGATTTCAGTTTCACATAAATGCCTAAGCTGTCAATGGAAATATTTGCCGTCTGTTGCTCCAAACCAGATGCTACAAGTAAGAGAAGGATCAGTGCATGTCCTGTGCCATCACTAATTAACATCACACTTGATGTAATTGTAGCAGGCTATTAGCTATGTTAAACACAAAAAGACTAAAGTTGAATGTCTAAAGTGGCAACATTTTCACTTAAACATTGGAGTGGAGTTAAGCGCACACGTTTTTTGCAGAGTGTTTGAGATGTTATCAATTATATCATGTGTCCTTGCAACTTAACATCTTACATTTTCATTATTATAGTTCCTTTTTTAAAAGGTCAGTCAATAGGTAATAAGTAATTATTTCCTTATACATAAAGGTTAATTCATGTGTAATTCATAATTAAATTGTTTTTAATAACGTTTATCTAAAGCAGGCGGCATGGTGGTGCAGTGGTTAGCACTGTCGCCTCACAGTGAGAAGGTCCCAGGTCAGCAGAGTTTGCAAGCTCTCCTTGGTTCGCCTGGGTTTCTTCCGGGTGCTCTGGTTTCCTCCCACTGTTCAAAGGCTTGCAATAGGATGATTGGATGCTCTAAATTGCCCATAGGTGTGAGTGTGTGTGAAAGGTGTTCTCTGTGTCTGTGTTGCCCTGTGATGGGTTGGCCTCCTGTCCTGGGTGAACCCCCTTTAGGCCTGTAGTCAGCTGGGATTGGCTCCAGCCTCCCATCGTCCCGAAATGTAAGAAACTGTTTAGAAAATGGATGAATGGATGTTGTCTAATGCAGTTCCGTGGTTGGTTGAAAATACAAATATTTTGGCTGGTAATCTCTTTTAGTTTACTGGCCATTGGCAGATTGACCACAAAGTTAAATTTGGATACTATATGGAGTGAAATTTGCTGGATAAGAGAAAGCATTTTAAACATGCTTTATATGTAACATATAGTGCATTTTTTATGTATACATTTTATATTTTATATAATTGTTTTATATTTTTCTGTGCATATGTATGCTGGTCAGCCATATGTCATGAATGCGTTTCATCCAATGTGCTAGAGCAGCAAAACCAAAAACAATCACACTGTCCAATTACTTACAGACTAAAATGAAATGCTGTTTTGTATCTTTTCTGTGGCTACAGGTGAGTTTTCCCCAGAAGACTGCTCGGTGTTGATGGACCTCACCTTTGCTAAATTGCTGCACCAGAAATGGAAAGAAACCATTCAGGTGAATTTGCTGATCTTGCTTTAATGTCTACTTATTAATAATAAATATTTGCCTGATATATAAAAGAATAATGCAATTAAAGAAGATATGATCATGCAGATAAACACTTACGACACATCACTGCAGGTCCTCACGGTATTAGGATATTTAAAGCAAATTATTGAATGTTTGAAAGGACAAACTACAAGTATAAGTATAGTGTTACTTTATCGTTTGAATACTTCTGTAAAGGACCATAATTGCATCCAGAATTTGTGGTGTCCATTTAACAGGAGAGGCATAGACAAGCAGCCCTGTCTTATCATCTACTGCAAGAAGGTAAGTCCACATACAAGCATGTATGGACAAGCTATTTCACTCTAGTTTGCCAATCCATTTATTTTGGTAGCAAATGGTGCAAGACATTTGTAGTGGCTCTTCTTTTGCTTTTCTTTGCCGCTTACAGATTAGGTTTCCAGTAACAAGTGAACAATAACGTGAAAAACTCCCCAGAGAGCAAGATTTCTAACAAACTAATTTGATCTTAACCTTTACAGGTCATCATTCTTTAGAAAACTTTGTTACTCCTAACCTGACCCTCTTCATTCTTGTAATTTGACATGCCCACTGAACGCTAAGTGGGTCATACCATTACTAATAGATATGGGGTGTTGTTTATACATGTTAACCCTAGGTGCAAAAAAGGGATCTTAAATGTAGCAACAATACAAGAACTATCAAGTCAAATATTTACATTAATGTATTATAAATACTCAATTTAAATAAATATCAGTTATCAGTATACAATATTAGTTCTGTTGTTGACGATGCTGTAGGAGCCATTTTGTTTACCTTCCTCTCCTCCTTTTTATTTGTGCCTTCATGATTACCCAGGTTGCGACCACTGGGGCGCTTCACAGCCAACCGTAGCTGGACAGAGGGACACAGCAGCTAATTTTCTGATTGGCGCAGATGGCTCTTCATCACTCAGCAGCCAGTCAGGAGTCCAAGAAGGTTTTCCATTTATGGACCACTGGAACGCGTTCCGTCCACCAGTATCTCTCAGGAACATCATGATCGAGGAGCAGGTGATGCAGGACAGCTTGAAAAAGGTAACATGAACACTCCCCTGTAACTGTTCTGAACCACAGGCACCATGCAAATCTGTAAGGGGGTGTATATCTGTGTGTACAGTCCAGGTCGAGTCGATGGGACGTGGACAGAAAAGACGGAGCAGCCATGCTGAAGGAGAAACAGCTCTTCACTCTCTTTCCCACCATCGATATTCATTTCCTCAGGGATATCTTCAGAGACCATAAGTATGGAAAGGAGAGAGAGGGAGTTTGCTTAGAAACATGAATTGCAGAGACAATACTGTAACCTGTCTTATCCTACTAAGAAGGATTGTATGCACACATTTTATAGTATTTGTTGTAGTATAGTGTATACAATTACAGTCTGAACCTGACTACAATATTCCTACAACAGTAGTAGGAAGGGGTGTAGATAATGATTTTGATCACGATCCGATACACCAACAATAGGATACGTCTTCGATGCCTTAAAATTTGCAATGATCTGATTCGGTTCGATGCGGTTAATTCATTTGGACACTGGGGTCTTCAATCAGTATGAAATGACTTTTTCATAAAGTGAAAGTGACTGTCATTATGAACACACTCAAGCACCACAACGAAATGCAACCTCTGCATTAAACCCATCACACGTAAAGCAGCAGGCGTCTATCAACAGCGCCCGGGGAGCAGTGTAGTGGGACGATACCTTGCTCAAGGGTACCTCAGTAATGCCCGGGCCGGGACGCTGCCTTTGAGACCTGAAGGTCACAGGTTTGTGTCCCGGCCCGGGCACTACTAAGGTACCCTTGTTAGCTGACATAGTAGAATTGGCGTTTTTCTTTTGTTTTTTGCTCCAAGCACATTGAGCTGTCCGAAGATGTTGCGTTAGCAGTAGTTCCAAAAGTTGCGGTGGCTGGGTTCATAAGACTTTTTAGACCTTGCCCTCCCAGTGTTGATGGAATTGTGTAGTTGGGAAAGTCCTTGCTAGTGGGTGGTACTGGACATAACTAAATGGGGAGAAAATTGGGGAAAAATCCCCAGCAAAAATGTACGATTGGTGACACATTTTTTACTTTTAATTTTCACCACTTTTTATATGTTTTTGCATTAAGTTTGTTTGAATATGTGAACATATTTATAATATTACCCTGTTTATACACAGTTACTCTTTGGAGCAGACAGAACAGTTTCTCCACACACTGTTGGATGATGAACCGGTTCGAAACGTGGTGGCTCCTGATGTTCCCCCTGAACATTATGAGACGAATAGATCACCAAGCAAAGAGAGGGTGAGGAAACACCCATGCACAGTCAGTCACACAATCATAGTCCTTTTATGCTTTGCTGCCAAATTCTTCAGTTAAACTTTGGAAAGACCATAGCATAGACCAGCGCTTCCCTAACTGGGTGGCATATATCTGCTTTGCTGATACAACGGTGGGTATTATGGAGAGACCACAGTGTGTTATGTGTGTTTGAATTCGAACCAGAAGACCCAGTCCACACATTTTATTAAAAACAGTGATGTTCTGTTTCGTTTAAAAAAAAAAATCCTGTGCACACCACATGAGCACAGTTTAAAAAATATGTCCATACATAAACGGAAAATAGTCATATCTACCAAAGGGTGGGGGCTGGCATAGACAATGACATATGACATAGACAATGATGCTTCTTCCAAGATTCTGCTTTCTGTTACGACCATTACATCCATACGTCCGAATACATTTTTCTGTTCTGTGCTACATTTTCCTTCTCAGAAGTGGAAGCAGAACAAGGTGGAGCCAAAGGTAGCACAGTTCCAGGACACAGAAGATCCGGAGTATGAAGACTTTCGTACAGAAGCTCTGCTTCAGAGACGGCGTCAGCAAGAATGTTTTGATAAGGCTGCTGAAGCTTACAGACAGGGGCGCAAGGACGTGGCCAGTTTCTATGCTCAACAGGTCTTGTATATCTGCTGACATACACACAAGTAAATACAAATGTCAAATGAAAGAAATTTCAGTTTGTTTGAGACTTGCCTTTGTGTGTGTGTGTGTGTGTGTGTGTGTGTGTGTGTAGGGGCACTTGCATGGGCAGAAGATGAGGGAGGCAAATCATCGTGCAGCAGTACAAATATTTGAGCGTGTGAACGCTACGCTTCTACCACAGAATGTTTTGGACCTCCATGGCTTACATGTGGATGAAGCCCTTCATCACCTGCAACTGGTCCTTGCTGACAAAACCTCAGGTGACTGAAACACATGCACACAGTCATAGAAACATTGGAGCTTCATTGGATTTTCATGGCAACTAGGTTTGTTCCAGTGTCGGTTACAAAACTGATGCTGAACCACAAGCTATGTGACTAAAAGAAATTCATAGTGATATGGTGAGGTTTTCTTTTTTTTTTGCCACCTTTGAGCTCTGGTGGCGGGTCCAGTTTTCAAAAAAGAAAAGGGGAAACTAGTGCTGCAAAAAGGGGAAAGCCAGCTGTAAATGTAACAAATCCCCAAACAACCTCTGCCTCATGCACAGCAGCTTTTGCAGCACTATAAATATGCTTACACATGACGGTATAACAGTCCAATTACAGCTCAAAATTCTCTTAATACATAAGTGTAACTTAGTAGTGGAGTCCTAGATTGTGTGTTTTGTGCGTGTGGGTGTGATTATTGCCTGGCTATACTTAAATTAGATATAGACTAGATAGTCGTGGCTCTGAGTGGTTGGCATGCAAAAATTAGTTAGGAGCACCACATGGAGCCAGAGTAGCCAAATGTTTACATAGGTTTGTTTCTTTTACTACTGTTAGGACATAGGGACAGTTTAAGTAAATATGAGAATTATTTTTATTAAAATAATAATTACTTGCTTCATCTTCAGTGTGTTTTAGTAATGTCAGTAGCAACATCATACTCTTTGTTTATCACAACCCTGGTGTTGAACATGCTTGTATTTTTCCTAGTAGTGCATGAGCAGTCTTACCTAATTGTTTTGAAAACAGGATTTTTCCTGGATTGATAGTTGAAAACATTGGGAGAGGAAAATAGTTAATTCTACTTGAGCAAATGCATTAACTAGGGCACTCTTTTTGATTGAGTGTGCTTATTAACCGTCACTTTGGAGTGGAAGTCATTTTCTTCATAAGTGGTTGCTATGGTTCATTATGGTAACATTTTATAAAGTTTTTCTGGTTCTGCTGAAAACGAAAGGGGAGATACCTGTTTATAATATACTGATTAAATGGTCAACAGAATTAGCACAGCATGTAATGGAGGGGAGTACACCAGATCAGATTAACATATAATTGAATTTCAATTGGATTTTTAATTCAGTTAATTCAATTCAGCATACAAATCACAAAAAAATCTCATGACAAATGAAACGAGCCCAAGTATCTTGGATCAAAATTAACAGGAAAAGTTTTAAATACATCTTCATCTTTAAGATCAGGGCGCAAGCGAGAAGTAGCAATCTTTGTAAATAATAATCTCCTTTATGAACATGCTTTTGACCCAAGAAGTCATGGACTCTGCAAGATAGCTTTCCTTCGTTCCCCATGCTAATCAATTGCTTGGGTGACCATGACCCTGCCATCAGTTTTCTGGTTGTCTTTTATTGAAACATTTTGGCATGCACTAACCACTGCATATCAGGAACACCCCACAAGACCTGCTGCTTTGGAGATGGACCCTATGAACATGGCTCAACCAATCAGATTTTAGGACGGCACCTGTTCGTTTGTAAAATATGCATATTGAATCAGTTTCCTGGCAAGATCTACTGTTAAATTTCATTCTTTGGCAGAAGAGCTTTTTACTGTGATTCTCATCAATTATAAAATAAACACAGGAGCTCGCTGTCTCTCCTCAGGTTTATTGCTTTCATTTGCACTGTACATTGCTGCAGTTGTTTTTAAGGCAAAGTATTTCTGGGACAGTGGAGTTTTATAGTGTGTGATCGAGCTGTTCAAGTGTGCTGATTGTATCAACGCTTTGAGCAGTCGGCTTGTAAAACAGACTTCCTGTTTCCTGTTAGAATGGCAGCAGGGTTTGTGCCGTCCTCAGCTGTCAGTCATCACAGGAAGAGGCAATCACAGCCAAGGGGGCATCGCCCGCATCAGACCTGCTGTTCTGGACTACCTCAAGAGCCAACATTATAGGTACACATACACACCAGAGCTGTCTAGCTTTAAAGTGGTGGTTCAATCGGCATTTTACCTTCACCCCAAACAAACAAGAGGCCACTGCGCCACACTGCAAGCTTGACTCATTATCTTTTCTCTCAAATTACACTTGTTGAAATTTGTAAGTTAAGTAATCTCAAACAGAGTAGCTTATACACAGATCAGCCATAACATTAACACTGTCTGCATACTATTGAGAAGGTCCCTCATGCTGCTGAAACAGCTCTGACTGTGCTGCACTGTGTGTTCTGACCCCTTTCCATCAGTCAGCCTTCACTTTTTAAACAACAGTAGCTCTTCTGTGGGATCAGACCAGACTAGGTTAGCTTTTAGTTCCCACATGCATCAGTGAGCCTTGGGTGCCCATGACCCTGTCGCTGCCAATTCAGTTGTTCATCCTTGGATCGCTTTTGGTTGGTACTAACTACTGCATGCCTGGAACACTCCTCAAGACCTACCATTTTGGAGATACTGTGACTTGGTCATCTAGTTACCACTATGACCCTTGTCAAAGTGGCTCAGATCCTTACACTTGCCCATTTTTCCTGCTTCCAGCACATCAGCTTCAAGAACTGATTGTTTACTTGCTGCCTAATATATCCCACCCCCTGACAGGTGCTACTGTAATGACATAGCTAGTCAATGATATTCAGTAGTCAGTGATACTACCGGTCAGTGGTGTTAATGTCATGGCTGTGTAAGGTATGCAACATTGTGTTTACATGCAAAAATCAAATCAGATTTGGAAATAATCCACCCAACACATTTATAAGGACATCAATCATCGGATAATGACCAAATCCACACAGTAATCAGATTTCTTTCTAAATACATGATCTAAATGAGGTGAAATTATTTTTATTAAAAGAGTCACTATTTACTGACATTAAGATCTGTCAATTAGTTGCACAATTTACAGTGATTTGCCATTTATCAGTGTTTCTGATGATTACTGATGATTATGGAACACATTTTCTTTTAATTCTGTCACTATGCTTTGATGTATACTTCACCGTTTCAGAAAATGCATAAGTAAATTCATTTGATGGCCATAAGTCGCAATAATACTGAAAACAATTTCTCTCTCCCACTCCCACACCTTTCTGACTCAGATACACGGAGCCTACGCCTGGTTTGGTCCTTGTCACATTGCACTGAGCCAGCTGCTGCTTTGAAGCAACGCACACCTCTTTCTACCTCTTTTTTTCATACACTCTGTTGCCGAACAGTCCCTCCTCCTGTGATTTCAGAATGTATGAATCCTGGTACACATATATCTAGAGCTGTCACAATTTCTGTGACAACCGATTGTTTGATTAAAAAAAGAACCTTCATCTTTGTAATTTGAATGATTAACATCATGCCCGCAAGTCATTACAAAGCCGTGTTATACAGTTTGACCATATTCCATGGGGGTGGGGCGAGGGAGGGGAGGATAATTAGCAAAATATTTAGTGAGCATCACTTAAAAAGAGGTAACCCACACCAGCAGGATGCCACTATATTTGTAACTGTTTGCTGTTAAATAATAAAAATATGATCTATAGTGACAGCCCTACATATATCTTAACGCTATTCTTGATCATCTTTGAGTCGACACAATTGTATTTTATTTTTCTGTCTATAAATATTACCTCTTAAGATGTTCTATTTTTACTGTATGCATGTTTTGATCTGAATGATGCAAAAGTATTTAAAGTATTTGTTCCTTACATCTGTATTGTTTTATATTTTGAATATATATTTGAAGGTTATCTGGTGTGTGTATGTGTGTATATATATATAGTGATAAGGTTAGGTATACAAATGTTGTGTTATGCAACAGTGTAACTGTCAAGTATTTATTTATATCTACCTGTTAATAATTGGGTTCTTTTATATTTTTACACTAACCAAAAGGCAGATTATTGTGGGTAAGTAAAGAATGTATATATATATATAAACAATGAGAATTGCAGTTAAACACATCACTACCAATTTGCCAGTCATCCAGTCATCTGTTCAAATTGCAGATTTGTGCTATGATTTTTGTTGTTGATTTTAATCTTGTTTAATGTGTTCAGCAGTAGACACATTTTTGTTTAAAGAAATATCTTTTTATTATTTTATACATGGGGCCATATTCTTAAAGGAATTCTCTATATTTTTTTTCTACAACTCTTAGAGTTTTTTTCCTGACTTCTAAGTTTGAGAAAGAGGAAACTTTGTTTACAATCATATCACTACATACAACATTCACACAATGGGTGAAGCAGTAAAGTACATCCAGGGAGATTATAACATTACACATATAAGACATTTCAACATTCTCTTGTCAGGTTTTGTCAGAAGATGGAAATAATGGCACATGTGTTGCTGCAGTAGTGGTTTGTAAAGGTTTCTAAATGCAGTTTTGCTGCTTCTGATTCTATGCCCCATGAAAGTCTTTGGTTGATAATAGTTTTGCAGACTTTGGGAAGAAAAAAGACATGTAAACGTTATTGTGGGGAAGTCTTAGGCCATCTGAGAAAATAGGCATAAAGCCTTTAAGCATTCATTTGTTGAAGAAAGCACTAACATTGGAATAAATACAAATGAAAATATAATGACCGGTCCTCAAGGAGGGTCAGTATTTGCAGTTGCCACTTAATACTTCATCTCATAAATTCTTTGTTACATTAAACCAGATGCTGCTGATGAATTAATAACTTTAAAAATTAAAACCTCTTTTACTGTTTGTTTGTATTCTAATGCTATATAGTGTACTCATTGGCACAGCATGTTTGCTGAACTGATGAATGGTTTTTTACAAGTTTTTTGGCAGCCTAAGATTTTTCACGGTACTGTATATATTCTTTGAGGTGAAACATGGGCTATTCCTTTTAAAGAATCTAAGAGGAGGGCTGAAATAAAATTAATCTTTGGCTTACATCCATTAAATGAACAGCAATAAAGACCCTGGATCAATACTCTAAAGGGGCATTTTTGGGCCAAGAACATAATGTTGAGGCATTTCTTTTTTTTTATATATAACTTTTAGTGCTGCAGTTCTAAACAACTTTACACTGTTCTTCACATTGAGAATCGTCCTTCTTGTGTCCTAAAATAAGTAATATCAGTTTTGTATATTGGGAAATAAAAGTTTACTTTTGTATTAAAATGTTGATTTATTTTTTTAAACAACAATTGTAATTAAGAATAAAATGATAGTTTGTTTGCTAATTTTGTTTGTTTGTGGTCATATTTACACCACAAAACCTATGTGCAGGCACACAGATCTAAGAAAACGATTGATGGATGGATAGAGGTATGTCACATGCAGTTTCACAAAACATTGTCATGTATAATACCACAATCAGTATTATTAATATTTATAATAGTAAAATAGATACTAATAATAATAATCATAGTAATTAAAAAAAAAAGCAATAACTAACAATATGTATGATATAGATAACTGGCTGCTCACAAAATACATAGTACTGGAATATTTGCACCTAGTAGAAATGACACTTGGTGTGATGCTGTGTTTTAGTTCATACTTTTTTTTTACTTATTCCACCATAAATCCCATGTGAATGCTTATGTTGTTCTTACCTTTTTTTAAATTTTTTTCCTCGATCTGCAGAAAATGTTGATGAGGGGAAATTATAACTCGGCAGATTTTAGACTGGTGTTCATTTCATGCTGCAAAGGTCAAATTTCTCCATGAGGTAAAATGAAACAGTGGCTGCCATGGTATTTTACTCCACTAGGGGGCAACAGACTAACATACCTAGAATAAGGGATCTCATTAGCTGTGTGGAAAACTGGCCTCTGATAATGTTGGAACGTCATTACAGCTTTTAATGATCAGAGTGCCCATTTGATCTGATTCAGCCACCACCTTCCAAAGCAGTGTAGAGACAGTTAATGATGCTAATACATTAATAGTGATGAGCACAATCCTTTCTGGATGGTTGATGGAGGTTAAAATTTCTGTCCATTTTAACAGTGTTTATAAAGAAACGTTTCAGCAAAAAGTCAAATTTCCCACTTGATCCAGATGTAGCTGATCAGTTAGATGTTAAAATTCCCTTTCTTTAGAAGAGGAGCTGTGAAACTGATGCTTCTAACAAACACATGAAGTCAGTAGTCACCCAAATCATTTCAATAAACAGTCCCAAAATGTCTCACAACTTACTTAAACCTTGAGTGATACAGGTGTTGCAGAATTGTCAGTGTGACTTAGGACATGGTATGAGCTCTAAAATTTAACAAAACATCATTGTGTAAGTACTCAAAACCTTTTTATTTAGAATGAGGTTTTTGTGACAGTCATAAATATGGAATAATATGATCCAAGGTCCACACCTATAAGTCTGCACCACCTTAATAAAGATCTGGATTAGATTTGAACAGGCTGAGCTAGGTAGGAATGTGACTATTGACCTCAAGTGTTTGTTAGCAATGTTGGTCTCACAACACCAGTGCTAAACCTAAGCGGTTAAGCTTGGACTCCAAACATGTCTTGGCTGATCACCTACATCTGAAAAAAGTGGAAAATTGTTTCAATTGCATTTTCCTTTAAATTTTTCTAATTATCCCGTGTTTGTTGGATTTTCGAGTGATCTGCTTCTCACTTACGTGCTTTGTGACAATTGCAAAAGATATTCTGAATTCAGGTATTATCTTTTAAATTTACCCTTGTTTATTACCTCAGGTAGCCTGTGGCAAAACAATGCTTAATTGGTACTAGGCCCCAAAGTGTGCCAAGAAAATGTCCCCCACATCATTACACCACCACCACCAGCTTGAACTGTTGACACAAGGTAGGATGGATCCATGCTTTCATTTTGTTTTTTACGCCAAATTACCTCATTACCAGCTAAATATTACAGCTAAAATCGAGACTTCTCAGACCAGGCAACGTTTTTCCATTCTTGTATTGCCCAATTGTGAGCCTGTGCAAATTGTAGCCTCAGTTTCCTGTTCTTAGCTCACTAGAGTGGCACCCGGCGTGGTTTTTTGCTGCTGTATCCCATCTGCTTCAAGGTTGGATATGTTGTGTGTTTGGAGATGGTATTCTGCATACCTTGGTTGTAACGAGTGGTTATTTGAGCTACTGTTGCTTTTCTTGAACCAGTTCACTCATTTTTCTCTGACCACTTACATCATCAAGACATTTTCATCCACACAGCTGCCACTCACTGAACATTTTCTCTTTTTTCGACCACTCTCTATAAACCCTGGAGATGGTTGTGCATGAAAATCCCAATAGAACAGCAGTTTCTAAAATCAGAAACCAGCCCTTCTGGCACCAACATGTCATGTTCAAAGTCACTTAAATCTCCTTTCTTCCCAATTCTGATTTGGACTACAGCAACTTGTCCTTACCACGTCTGGATTAAGTTGTTGTCATGTGATTGGCTGATTAGCTATTTGTGTTAACAAGCAATGAAAAAGGTGTACCTGATAAAGTGGTCAGTGATTGTATATGGACAGAGAGAGAGAGAGATTGGATAGTTAATACAAATGCAAATAATATGTTGGTGAGTCTGGCCCAAGGCCCGAGGTTCTTACATCCATAAACGTCAGAACCCTTGACACCTCACCATCTGTAGACCGTGAAACCATTAAGCCAAAACCACACAGACCCTTTTTAGAAGGATGTTTGGTTCTTCACTAGATTAAAAATCCTTTTCGCTCCTACCTTAATTTATGCATGACCATATGTCATTTCCTATCGAACGATAACGATATTGCACCCATGACACTCACAGCTGGTTGAAACTGGTTTGATATGTGGCAAACAATATTGTGACTGGTACATAATCTAATATAAGCTCAGAGACCTTTAATGCAAATTGATTTTCTGCCAAACAATTCTTTCTTCCAGAGCCCTTTTTAATTTACTTCGAAATTGCCCTCTCTCTCTGTTAAATAAAACTAAAAATTATTTTGATAAATCCTGACCTCTCCTTGAAGAAACATTGACACTCACTAACATCAATGTATATGTTTAGGAAGGAAGTCACAAATTTTTCCCATTTTTTTTTACACAATGTGCATCATTAAATTATTGGCAGCCCTGTACAAAACAAATGCTGTAATTAATACCGCCTAAATCATGAACAACTGGGCAAATTTGACCTTCCAGGATAATTCTGATTGCTACACTTGTACAGATTTCACACCACAGATTAAGTTTCCTTCACATTCAGTACATATGAACACTCCAAGAGCACTATAGGCCACATATTGGTAGTGCAGTTTAGGGTATTTCCTTGAAAGATGATTATGGTGGTCAGGGCATGGCGATTTGGCCTCTCATGGTTAGGGTTACTTTAGGTTAGGTTGGAAGCTTGAATACCCCTGGTTAAAATACGTTACAAACTTAAATATTGCATTTATTTCAAAGATATTACAGGAAATAAACAGTAATTGCAAGACCAACAGATTTGCAGAATGGTGTTCTCTGCAGAGAATGTGTACTATGAAAATCTACAAAAAGTCATTTGACTAGGGGTACGCAAAATATATACTACAATATATGACTAGGCAGTGGTGGCCTAGCGGTTAGGACTTTGCCCTTGTGAACAGACGGTTAAAGGTTCAAGTACTGATCCGGGTACCACCAAGGTACCCTTGAGCAAGGTACTATCCCCCTACACTGCTCCCCGGGTGCTGTTGATAGCTGCCCACTGCTCCATGCTCCAAAGGTCACATTTCGTTGTGGTGCATTTTGTGTATGACTGAACTGTGTATATATATACACACATGGACAAAATTGTTGGTATCCTTCAGTCAATGAAAGAAAAACTCAAAATGGTCACAAAAATAACTTTAATCAGACAAAAGTAATAATAAATAAAAA
>JBBPDA010000081.1:20926180-20940996 GCA_037974385.1 Arnoldichthys spilopterus | reverse complement strand
TATATATATAATGCAAAATTGTTAAAATTGTTTTCCTACAGCTTACTGGAGCATGCACTGAGCATCTACTCATATGAAAGCTTGCAGATAATATACGTCATGCACTGCAGTCGTACAGACTCACAGAGCGGATGCAGGGAGGTGTCATGCACGATTTCACAGAAAACTTAGCCCTTTATTTCACTTCCCCTTGACAGAGGACCCTACATCTGTTCTGGAAGCTCTGTTTGAGAATGTCAGAAATAATGTATTTAGATATTTTGGAAGGGAGCCTTTTAATGACACCACACCTTAATGAATTCAGCATTTAAAGAATTCAGGCATTAGTCACTGATTTTTTCAGCAAAGAGCCTTTTCTGTTACTAAGAAAACAAGGGACGTAGCGGCCTCATATCCGCCAGCGACACTTGATAGGGAGAAACTGGTAAGTTTTTCTTTTACAGCAGCTCATTTATCATAGGAAATAATGAAGTGGCAACGTTGTCTGTTGTTTAGGCTCATTTGTTTCCTTTGTTGTCCGCTTCTAAAGATCAGAAGCCTATTAAAAATAAAATAGATGGAATTGCTACTGAATTTGCATCAGTTTCTTTAAGAAGACACTTTGATCAACGTTTTATTAAAATTAATCACTTTATTCATGAATTACTTACTTTATTGTTATTTTTACTGAAATTTCAAATGGTTGTTTTCTACATATTACTAAATGCATTTTGTAAAACAAGATTTAAAGGTTTACATTTTAAGATTTTTCAAGCACAGAATTTTTCTTGTTTTACAGAATTGTGAGTTTTTCCCCTCGTGTTAATCTCAACCTTCTAGTCATTTCTTGAACTGAAAAAGCCATATACCAAACAGTATCCGTTCACCCAGAGCACACATCTTGCTGTGTGCTTCTGACATTGCTATAGGACCAATAGCTAAAAAAAAACCCACAGATTTTATTAAATATTTAAAGGAATATGTCCATTAGGTATGCATTCTCTTGTAATAATCATTACTTAGAAATAGATTATGACTAAATTGGTTCTAATGTGTTCAGAGTAAACAATGGGGTAATTTGATCAGCAGAACATCCAGAACCAAATAAATGATTTTAACATATCTCAATTTTGTCAGAAGTGACTGAACGTACGTCCGTAAACCTGTTAAACCAGTTAAACTTGTTGTAGCTTTAGCCCTGTTTATGACTATGTTATTAGTGAGGACAAGTTCCCTAGACTGAACTATTAAAATAACTTTACAGATTTATCAAAAACCCTGCATAATTAAATCATTGTGTAATCAAAATCATTCAGAGGGGTTTTATGAGAAATGCTTTATTCTAGAGAAATGCTCACACTAGTGTGATGGGAATCAGACATCAAAAGTATTTAATGGCTCCTCAAAGAAAGTTACTATATGAAATGGTTGTGAACATGCTGTCTGATATCTAAGACATTGTTTTACAATAGATTTAAAATTATCACCTAAAATAAGATACAAGCAGCCCTTTTAGGGCAAAATACTCTCTAAAGAAAGTGTATTTTTTCATCACAACTTTAGCATCTGAACATATAACATGACTCTGTAGCTCTAACTCTAAATACAGTGCCATAAATGATTCTTTTGGGCATAAAGAACATATTTATTACCCATAAAGAACAATCTTTGCAAATGAAAGTGTAAAGAACCTTTTAAAGATGTAAATAATCTGCACGTAATATTAAGTTTTTTTTACCAATTTGATGGTGTTTCAAGAACCTTCCATGTGACTTTAAAAAGGTGTCTAACATATCTCATTTACAAAAAAAAAAAAAAACACTGAAATGTACTTTCCAAAAGCCTTGTTTTTGAGAGTGTGTGGTCAATGAACATAAATAATAATGATGATGCATTTTCCTTAACATTATATAACTTAACAAAATAGGAATGATAAAACTCAGTGGCCAGATCAGTTTAGTGTGAAAACGCTACGGTGTTCTTTTAAAGTTTAAAGTTTGCCCTTATATGATTATGGGTTTTTACTGAAAGTGAGGTTTGCTTCTTGGCCTGCCCACAAATAATGTTTCACCTCAGCCCATGGTGGATAGTACTTTATAGTGATCCTTTCCCATTCTATTATGATCTCAAAGTAAAGATTTGCTCATGAGATTTTGGCAGCATTGCTGCTTTTGGAATTGTGCATTGTCTTTTTTGGATTTGGCAAAGTGTAAATATAATTATGGCATGGCACAGTCATTAATATCATTTTGTTTTTGTTAATCCAGGAAAGAAGAACAGAAGGGCATCATTGTGGATACAGGCCTTGTGGGAGAAGTGCAAGAGAAGCGGAACTACTTAAGACCTACTGTACATCACTACAGGACTGCTCCATTGATGTCTGTAAGAAAGCCCCTGAAAGTCACGAAATGATCTCAGTTCCTTAGCCCTTATTAACAACCACCCAACTTGATTATGCAATGGAATGCTGGGAAAATCAAACTGAGGCATTAGGAAAGCAAATCTTTTGATGAAAACAGGAAGTACCTAAGTGAGTGTACTGTTAATATTCATTGTGTGGAATATACACAAGGATGATTTTTACCCTTGTCTGGCTCCCTTGAGGATACCTGATCTGGACTGCAAGCAGAAGTCACAGAACAACACAACCCCGATAAGCACCATTATGAACGGGGTGACGGAGACATCGATAAAGTGCGTGTTGGTCGGCGATTGCGCGGTTGGCAAAACGGCGCTCCTAGTGCGCTTCACCTCAGAAACTTTCCCAGACAGCTACAGGCCCACTGTTTATGAGAACACAGGTGTGGACGTCTTCATGGATGGAATCCAGATCAGTCTGGGCTTGTGGGATACAGCTGGGAATGACACCTTCCGGCAGATTCGCCCCATGTCCTACCAGCAGGCAGACGTGGTCCTGCTGTGCTACTCTGTAGCGAACCCCTCTACACTGGCCAATGTCCGTCATAAATGGATTGCCGAGATTAGGGAATTCCTGCCCCGTGTGCCTGTGCTGGTGGTGGGCACCCAGACGGACCATCGTGAAATGGGCCCATATCGATCCAACTGCACCAGCGCTTCCGAGGGCAGGCAGGTGGCGCATGAGATTCGTGCCAAAGGTTACTTGGAGTGCTCGGCGCTCAGCAATCGTGGGGTGCAGCAGGTTTTCGAGTGTGCTGTGCGCACCGCTGTCAACCAGGCCCGCAAACGAACCCGCCGGAGACTCTTTGATCTTAATCCATGCCAGATCTCCTAAAGGAAAAGACTACCCAACAGGGACTTGCTTAAATCCACAAATAACACTCTAATTGACCTTCAGTCCTTAAGCCTCAAGACATTTGTTTGATACGTAAACAGTGCTATTTATTTTATGTGGCCTAACAATAGTAGTATGGTCAGTTTGTGGTGAACTCATAGTCCAGAAACATGCTTCTGTGTTGAAGGCCATTAACAAGGCACACAAGCATATTCACCACAGACTATTTGACCTCAGTCTGTGCCAAATCTCGTTAAGCTTACCCGACTGGCGCTTACTTGACCCAACACTTAAGTCAAGACATTTACTCGTACATAAACAATGTTCTTCTTTATTTCATGTTGATTTCACAATTATAGTTCAATCAGCTATTGACATGACAAACTCCACTAAAACATACTTAACCAGGCCCAGAAAAGAACCTCCTAGATAAATTGAGATCTTAGCTTAAGACAAAATGGAATTTCCACCAATCTATCAACATTTTTGCAATCATTAAATTATTTAGACATAAAGACATTCAGGGCTATTTAATAGGAAACGCTCCATTTTACAGAAATTTACCAAGTCAGAATTATTCACAGTGGCGGTGATAGGAACCAAGTTTTTCATGCCTCTACAATCTGCCTTACAGAGAGTTACAGGATGAAACCGTTATGATAATAAATAAACTGTCTGGTGCCTGTGACATTGTTTTTAAAATTGTTTGGATAAGGTATTAGTTTACATTTTTTATTTTTTTTTTATCCATTTATGGTACAGACGTTGCACTCTAAGGCAAATAAGTAACCATTTTGTTTGCCTATTTTTTTACTGCTTCTGTCAGCATTTCATATAAGACGTTTTGGATAAAATAAGATGTGGATATTGTGATCTTTGGTTCCTATCACCACTACTGTAAGGTAGAGTGGGTAAGTTTCAATACCATGCACCATTTCACACCAAACTGATCTGAATGATTTTGTTTACATCTCTGTCACTGAACTATGTATTTTTATTTTTTCTAATTTATAGAATTTTCCTTTATGGGCATGGGCTAACTAACCTAGGTCTATTTAAAGTCTAATTTGCTTAAAAAAGCTTGTGTCAAATTCTTGATTCAAAGTTTTAAAGTCAAGACAATTCATTGGTTGATAAGCAACTATATATATTTTATCTAGTTTCAAAATAGTAAATGGTCAGCTAGTTCTGAACTGTACTTTATGTTTACTTTGTCTTTCTCCATTTTTCATGTGTAAATGGTCCATGTTCACGCAGTCTGTATACTGACAGCATGGGTTTGTCCAAGCTTCTATAAAAAGAATTAACTTTTTAAAAATAAAAAGAAATATACAGCTGTTTCTTCTCCCTACTCTCACTGATGTTTAAACTTTAGCTTGATTGTGCACACTAAAGTGCAAGGAAATGCTTTAAAGCCCAAACTTTTTGGTTGTTGTACAATAAAGCTAAGGTAATAAAGTTAAATATTTGCTAAGATTTTTATCGGACACTTGTGTGGACACTAGTAGCCTGACCTTATAAAGTGTGCCTGAGAATATACAGTGAGTTTACTGATACACACATGCTTGCTGAGCGAACCCATTATTTGAGGTATGACTACAGCATTAGATTTTGTATCTTTTCAGGATGTGCATACATTCTTAACCTTTATGTTCAATGTAGTTTTATTTTGTCTTTGGCAAGTCATCACTTGTGCCCTACTGTTCTCAACCTTTGCACTTTTATTTGCTTGCATCAGCCAGGAAAGCAAAAAGTGCCCTGTATTCTTTGTGAGGACTTAAACAGTCAGATGTGGATGTGCGTTACAGGCAGAAGATTTTGAGTTTAAAAGTGCCAATATCTGAGCAGGGTCCTTTGGTTAGGTCCTTTTTCAAACATTTCCACTGATCTCCATGAATAATTTCTTATTATTTTATTTAATATTCATAGGTTTACTGCTAAAAAGAATACTGATTTCTATGTGGATTATTCAAAGCCATACTGCAATATACTGTCAAGTGTTTTTAGTATCAGGCTAACTGCAAACGTACAGATACAGTCATAGGCAAAATGTTTTGTTGATTTTCTAAATGAAAAATACAGTTAAATATGGCACTTTCTTTCAAATTAAGGCACAATTTCTATTATTTTGCTTAGTTTAACATATTGGTGAAAAATAAAAGATATGTGCCATTACTTGCACACAGACAACATAAAAAACTGGTTGCCTTCAAATTTCGACTTAAACTTTATATAACTTTATAATAAACTTTAAATAATTTAGCACAACACAATGTAAAACAAAGATCAATGTTCTGGTAACATCAGACTTTTTAAAGTGAAAGTCGCTATTTGATATTGTGAACACACCCCATCACACAAAGTAGCCTAATAAAGTGTGACCTCTGCATTTAACCAATCCCCACGTGGAGCAGCGGGCAACTATTAGCAGCAACTGGGGAGCAGTGTAGCATGACAGTCCCTTGCTACTTTGGTGGTACCTGGGTTGGGACTTGAACCTGTGTCCGTCCAATTATATTGTCTCTATCAGCTAGACCACCAAGTTCAGTTAACTCAAAAATTTAAGGCAACCAGATCTTCTTTTTTTTAAAGTTAAAGCCCTGAAACAGACTTTTACATATGATTGAACTCACAAATTTAAAGCTTCATTTTATTTGAGAGCTCCTGCAATTGGGACTGACAAGTACCATATATTAAGATACACTGAAAAAAATCTGCCTTGAATTACTTGATTCAAATGTGCACATTAATCCCACATGACTGCAATATATCACACCAACATGATTATTGCCAAAAGAGAGTAAATGAAAGGCAGTTATTGGCTTGGTGTAACATATTGAATTAAAGTGGGACCAGTGTACACATTTAAATCAAGTAATTTAAGGCCCTTTTTTCAGTGTACTGCACAGACTACTGTACAAAAGTTTTGATAATTATTTAAAACTAATCATGTCAGTAAGAGAGTTTTTGTAAGTAAAAAAACACTATAACTTTAGAATAAATACAAATAAACACACACACAGTCAAATGTAACAAGAATTTAATTTTTTAAAAAGATGTTATTAATACGCTGGCTAGAAGAACTCCTGACTCCCACCCTTGGTTTAATTTAATGAAGGATTATTTAGTTGAAGCAAGTACTGAAAGGTATCTCCGAAAGCTAGGGTACCCTAAGGCAGGGTCTGTAAACAGTTAACATACAACATCAACATCAAGTCACAATGTATTACTTATTTATTTACTTGTATTTATTGTAATGATGGTGCTTTTGAACAAAATAAATTCTTACGGACCACATAAATGTTTTTACAAAAATCTTTTTTTCGACATAATTTGAACACAGCAGCCTATATGCTATTTGAAATCTTATGGATGGGCCAGCAGCTACAAAAAATACTTGGAATAAAAACACTTTGCCTTAACTTATATTACATGCTAAGAATGTTTTTGTTTTCTCGTGTAATGATACCATTTTGGAGATAATGTGGAAAAAGGCAATATTTTAAAATATTTTTTTATTTTGAATTCGAACACTTTTTATCATACACACATTAATGCGTGCTTGTGCTTTACGCTATGGGGTATATAAGTAGACACGCTATATGGTTAAGTATTTCCTATACTGGGTAAATTCTGAAAATCAGGCAGTGGTTGCCAGTCTTTAACATGATTGTGCAACAGTTATGGGACAGCGTACATTGGTTCCACTTTAATTCAGTATGTTACACCAAACCAATAACTGCCTTTCATTTACTCTCTTTTGACAATAATGGTGTTGGTGTAATAAATTGCAGTCATGAGGGACTAATGTATATCAAAGCTCATTTTTGTGTACTAAATAATTTTGTAACATAATATGAACATGTCAATTACAAACATAAATATATCTATAAAGAAGAAGAAATGTGGGCACCTCCACATTGAATGACTTTCTAAGTGAAAATAAGTGCATTTAATAATTAAAATGTGTACTCTGTAGTGGATGAGCATAACTTGTTAAGATTTAGACAATCAACAGCACATTTCACTTGACCAGGGGTATTCAAGATCTATTTACTTACACATCTGAAAGCTGTTTTTATTTGTGTGATCATGCAAAAGGGATTAAATCAATATTTTGCACAAAAATTAGCAGAAAAAGGCCATATTTAAGTCTGTCCATATTGGATATTATCACTTACTATTTCTCCAATTGCAACAGGAGAAGGAACCTCTTTACCTTTTAATGAAAGTTAATGGAATAACAAAGTAACTGAATAATTTTCACGGTTAATTCAACATAAAATGTTTATGCAATGTAAAGGACAGCTGGCATCTTCAAATTTTGCAGAGAAGGTAACAAAAAATTACTACATAGGGAGGGTTTTGTCCTTAAAGCGCCACTGATGATGCTTGCAATAATGATTAACTGCTCTTATGATACATTGATCATAAACTGCACATATAGTTTAAACTGCTATTTGGATGGGACAGTATGGATTAAATGCATACACAAACATACACAAAACAAATTAACGTGATGCTAATTTTTATTAGTATTTTTTAAACATTTTTGCCAATGATAATGTGTGAGAAAAAGTCAAATTTTAGTCCCTTGAGGCATAAAGTGCTGTCTTAGCAAGTGCAAACAGATTTACTGTGTTTAAAATAATGAAGCTACACTACATGTAAGCTTAATATACATATGATGTGGTTAAGGGAGATGGCAGCTTAAAGTAGGCCTGTGCTTTTGGAGAACTGTATAGGGTCCAAACCCCAAAACCACTTCCCAGCAGGAGCTTACAGCTCACACAACCCTCTGAACCCAACACAAACTACACAGAATATGTTTTGATCCTTTGTGTTTCACAGTAAAAGCAGGCATAAATTTACTTACTGTGCTCCAGTGTATATTCGCAAGCTTCACTCCATCTTGCCTTGAAATCAGATCTACAGGCAAAAACATGACATTACATGATTAAGTTAAGGGTAATTGGTAAGTTAGGTTAGATAATATATCTGTGTATTTGAATACATTTTTGAATATATTAATGCACAAAATCTACTGTGGCTAAAAAATCGTTACAAGATATAATGGCAAAACAAATAAGTATAATGTATAATATATAATAAAGGGAAGGTTATTATATATTATACATTATACTTATTTGTTTTGCCATTATATCTTGTAACGATGTTTTTTAGCCACAGTAGATTTTGTGCATTAATATATTCAAAAATGTATTCAAATACACAGATATATTATCTCACCTACCTTACCAATTATCCTTATATTTCTTTAATGTATCCTGTATTTGATTATAAAGATATATTTAATTTAAACATTAGGCCTCATTTAGCAACAGTTCTTAAGAAGAAATATCTTGGTAAAACCCAAAGTTTTTAATGACGATACTGACCTTCACTAACATCACTAATTTGTTCTTAGTTAAGAAAAGAATCCAGGAAAACCTATGAGCACACTTATGCACATTTGTGTAATAACATTTTAAGGATCTTTTTAAGGAAAAGTTTACAGGTGAGATATTGGTCAGTGAGTCTAGTTGCTTATGAAGACATGAGAGATAGCAAGGGCCAAATGAAATGCTCTGTTTGTGTGTAAAAAGAGTACTGTACAAAAAGGGGACCCCAAAAGATTACAGGACTTCTGTGCTAAAGCTCTACAGGGAATGTTTCAGCAAGTACAATTATAGTCGAATTTCACAAGTTATCATGAAACTAAGCAACCAATATTCAGGCATGCGACAACATAATTATTTTAGCAGTCTTTTTTAGCCATTAAGTCTTGTTTTCTTCTCATTTGTATTAATAATCTTCTCTTTTTTTGTTAGAATATCCTATTTTTGTAAACATCTTCCTTTTTATGTGTCTGTCTTTCAAAAGTGCCTTCATTACTCCTGTACCATACGTGTACAGCAAGGACTTAGCAGCTTTTTCTTCCTCTTCTGCATGAAACTACTTCTTACTCTCCATCCCCCACTAGCAGTGCAGCTTATGTAGTCTGCACTTGTTATGTGCTTAAGGTGATTTCTACATCATTTTTATTTAATAGGGACAGACTTATGAACAAAGAAAATACAAAGAAATGTTTGATGCAAAACATAACATTCAAAGTAATTTTGCAAACATTTTCCTACATTTGTCCCTCAATGGGCTTTTAGTAAATCACTATTAAAGGTACATGTAGGAGAAAAATACAAATTTGAAAATGTAAAAATATAGGAAAGTTAGCCTTTAGTACATATTCTTTTAGAAGTTGTTGCTCAGCCGAAATTTTAGTTGCTGTCGTTTGGTGACATTTGCCTCCTTAGTTTTGCACTGGAGCTAAGAGGCTAGTGTAGCTAGCAGACTGTTGCATATGAAAAAAGTAAAACATACAAAGTTCAAACAAAGATGGCCACTGCAACAACTTGTAGTTATGCTGCATACTTTTGTGCATTTCTATAGATAGCAGTTTGTTGTAGTGTCAGAAGCCATAGAAGTGAATGAAAAACTGAGGAAAGTGATCATTTTTGGCCTATAGTTTTATGATGCTAATGGAGCTTCCATTACTTATTAGCTACATTAGCCCTGTAGCTCCAGAGCACAGCTAAAACAATGAGAATCTTGTATAGATTTGATTGGGAACTAAGCCATAGCTAGGCCCATCATAATCATGAATCATTAGCTGACAATTAGTTTTTGTCTTTTCTTTTAATTTCTTTGCAACTATAATGCAAGGCTAAACGTTTTTTAGCTGTGACCTTCAGTTCACAAGGGCAAAGTCTTAACAACTAGGCCACCATTGCCCACAAACTGGCTGACAAGGGTGGTATTTGAACTCACGCATGGAGAACACAATAGATTAGCAGTCCATCGCCTTAACTACTCAGCCACCTCATCTAACCTGTTCAAGCAGATTGGACTGAAATAATTATATCAGTTAAACGTTTCCAGGATATGAGTCCTTTCACTCACATTTATTTATTTTAAGCCAAAAGACAAAAAAATGCAACTTTAATACCCTGCTTGTTACTATAGTTTATAATACTGCATATCAAACAGCTGCAAATATGTATTCAGTTTATTTTTAAATGTGTGAACTTAATCTGGTAAGTCAGAAACAACTGCTGCTAACAAAGAGGAAGCAGAAGATTTAGCATTCCTTTTTTTTAGCTGTGATGCACAGCTCCTGACCCACATAGGTTGATTTGTGTGAGATGGTTAAGGGGTTTCTTTTCATCATACTGTGACCTGATCACTGTGGTCCGGTATAGGTCAATGCAACTTCTGAGAGAAATGTGGTCTGACACACACACATGCACATACACACACTACCACAAGTCTCCCTCTCTCTCTCTCTCTCTCTCTCTCTCTCTCTCTACAACAGGAAACACCTGCAGCCAGCTTTCACCGCACTAGCGCTCTCACACATGCACACACACACACCAGCATTTGTGAACACACAAACATAAAAGACTTGCATGATTGTTCAATTGTGACAGTTAAGCAGTAGTATCAGCCTTTATGCATTATCAGTTTAGGGTTTTCTGCTTCATGCATCCATGCGGATGTACGGCATTTAGATAAATGGCATGCTTTAAGGTACCACTGTACAATCAGCACCTGCCATCACTGTGTGGCAACAAGATGCTTAACTATGTCTAATTGTAAGCAGCTTGAATGTGTATGCCCCAAAATTATTTAAAATATTAAAGAGCCCATATGCTACATTTCCTGAAAAACCCTTTTTTTTCCTGATGTCCTTTTAGGATGGTTGGGATGTGTCTGCACCTTTAAGAATTATATATGTAAATTAATCTTTTCTGATTGACTGCTCTGTATAGCGCCTCTTAGAACTTTTTTCAAAACATGCTGCTTTGCCACTAAATTTCCTTATATGGACCACATTCAGGCTACAGATGGTTTTAAAAGTTCAGCAGTTTTCACGTAATACATTAAACACTTGTTTATAAAAGCAAAGAACATTCAGTTGGGCCTTCAAGTCTTAATTCACAGTGTGGTTTGGTGTAAGAAGCTCATGCCCACTACAAAGATACAACATTTCCTGAGCAGAGATCAACACTGAGGCCTAGGTATGTCAACTTCACATCAGTTAGTCATGCTTAAGAGCCATAACCTAATGATATACTTGAAGTGTTAGCTTATATTACAGCAACTACTTGCAACACTGAATAAGAAAGTAAAATCATGTTTGATTTTTTTGTTTAATGAAGGTGATTTAAGGGAAACAATCAGACCAGGATGCAAGGAGGGTCCGGTCTATATGGGGGACCACATGTAGATTCTATGACAACTGTACACTCACAGCCTATCCTGATGAGGCCATTAATTTTGGGCCCTATGAAAAAATATCATGCTGATCCCCAATATTAAATAATATATATTTCAAATAGTATTCCTGGAGGTCCCCCTTTTATTGCTATGCCCTTGGAGTCATGCTGTCCATCCATCCATTTTCTAAACCATTTCTTCTATTTGGGGTCATGGGGAAGCTAGAGCCAATCCCAGCTAAGCCGGGGTACATTCAGGACAGGAGGCCAACCCATTGCAGGGCAACACATAGACAGACAAACATTCATGCAGACATTCACACCTATGGGCAATTTAGAGTATCCAATCAACCTACTGTTACCTCATTGCCTTGATCTAAGCTTAATCTGTAACTTCATCACCAGATCCATAAACCCTAAGTTTAGAGATAATTTGGAAAGCATGAAAAAAAAGATCAGCACAATAGCTGTTAAATTACAACAGTTCTCACTTGTCCTTTAATTAATTTGTAGGGACGCTGTTAAAGAAAATGCTGAAAAAATACCAGTAGTAAATAAAATCTTTAAAGCATGAATTCAAAGGAAGCTGATGGAATAACAAACACCTTGAAAGTAGTTTAAAATAATAATTTGGTTCTTTAAGCTGAGATGGTACTCTAATGTCAGTTAATGATAAAAGTACAATATTAAGTTATTCCCATAAATTATTCCCACAAGTCATAAGTCAAGCAACATTATGCGGTTCAGTAATTACGTCAGTGTTGCTACAGGCCCTGCTTGGACTTTTGGTAGTTATACCACTGATGAAAACAGATACAGGCACGCACACACATAAACACACTCACACATCTGCTCTGTATCTTTATATCTTTGCACCTTCTAGTGCTTGGCTTAAGGCGTGATGGACCCTAACTACATAAATCAAATAAATATGAAGGTTGTTATGCTCACTGCCTTTACACTGCAGATTTTCACCCTTAATTGCAAATCAAGTACAATTTGAAGGCAAAATACAGCATTTTTTCACACAATTTGCATCATTCACCAATCCCTTCCTAGTTTCTTCTTAAATTTTAACTTTAGAAATGTCCTAAAAAAATTTTTATATTCATCATATATTTTTTCATTTATTCATCACCACACGTCAGCCATCAAACATACTTAAGTAAACTTTGAGTTTAGATTCTGTTTTAACAAATCCCTAAAAAGAAAACACTGGTGAATGTCAGAATCTTCATGACTGTTCCATAAGTGAGTTTTAAGGGGAAATTTCTGCAAATGTTGGCAAATGAGATGCTTTTGGTGGTGACAGAAACCGAACACATACATGTGTTTTTACAGTTGTTATAAACATGCTGCCTGACTCACTGTTTTATATTATAGTTCAAAGAGAAGATTTTTGCCTAAAATGTATGTTTTTTAACCTGTTCATGATGGAGAGGTAAATGTAAGGCATTCTAAGGCAAATTATAAATTATACCAATTTTTATTTTCACATTAACTCTAGCTCTTCCCAGAAATCGCATATAGGTTTACTGGTGGTTTTGGATGACATAAAATGGCTTTATTTCTATATCTGAGCTGTAGACATGTTATTATTTATGACAAGACTTTAGCAATGCTGGAAGTGTGAATGCCAGGACATGCTTCCTCCAAGACTACCATATCTTTTCAAAGTGCCACTAGCAAAATGCCATTGGACAGCTCAATACACCTGGAGAAGAACATTAACAGACACCTGCACTGGGTAGCATCCATATGAGTGATTGGAGGTGGGGACAGGGGGTGGTGAGATGGGTGAGATTGGGAGGCATCCTACCAACACGGAGAGAGTGAGGCCATTGCTGATTTAGACTCCTGGGCCAATAATAAACATGGTATCACCAGTGATTAGACAGTTGCATGTTTTGGAAAATCTATTAAAAGCAGAGTGGTTTAGGGGGATTGAAAGGGAAAATATAAAACTTTTTTTAATTCCAGAATTTTACCATTATCAACATTATATAAATATAAACTCAGAAGATATGTGTAGGTTTAGTAAATAAAATGGCTATATTTGAGTTGTAGGTACTGTGATCCCTGGTTCCTATCACCACCACTGTAAAGAAATTCTGTAATTTCCTCTACAGTTTGCCATTTCACACTAAACCACTCTGATGTTGTTCAATTCTCAGTTAAATTATTCAGAACTTTTGAAAAATAGGTGGAATTCCCCTTTTTAAGAAGAAAATAAAATACTTTAAAACGAAATCAGGCAACACCGCAGTGGAAATGGCATTACTCATTACTATAACTAAAAGAGGTTTTGGTCTGTGCATTATGGGAAATGTAGTTCAGCAAAAGCAGCATACATGAGCAGCCAAAACTTCTCAGCTAACAGACGAGGAGGGTAGAGTGAATGGGGTAGAGGAGCAATACGCCTCGAGAAGAACCACTTCCTGTCTCGCTTTTCTGATCTCTCTTCATCTTTGAGCCCACTGTCTTATGTGCGTGCGTCTGTGAACGTGTGTGTCTTTGAATACAATGTAGGCGTTTGAGTGGGTTGTGAAATAAGGGTGGGTTGAAGTTTTAAGCAATTTTACCTACAGAGCCTCAAAATAGCTGACACAACTCAAGCAATTCAGCAATTATACATTATGCAAAAATGAGTCGTGCTAATGCCTATCGAACGAAAATGTCAAGAATAGCTTTTTTTGTAATTCAGGTTTGGTCATGTCAATGCAATTACAATGTGAATTTGGTGGGAAAAGAGACGCTACGCCCTCTAGCAGTCAGGTATAGATATAGCTCTTCTGTACTGGCCTGTTATTTCAGTAAGGGAATGACGATACTGCTACAATAAATACGCAATGACAAGGCTTGTACTCTTATAACATTACTAATGTTAATACATTTAAAAGTCTTCTTGTGCAAATAATAGAGTCATGCCCGTATGTCATCATAAGTGTAAGGAGCGAACTGAACTACGATGCTACAGAAAGCTGATTACCTCTCAAAGCTATAAATATTAACCATGTCTTTGCAACATGTACTAATGTTATTCATTTTTGATCATACATACTATCATTTTATATGAATACACACGTTTTTGTTCATAATAAAATCAAAAGATATTCTGTGTCTAAAGGTAAAGTGGACATATGCACTGGGAATACAGTGGCTTGCAAAAGTATTTGGCCCCCTTGAACTTTCCCACATTTTGTCACATTACATCCACAAACATGAATCAATTTAATTGGAATTCCACGTGAAAGACCAATACAAAGTGGTGTACACTTGAGAAGTGGAACAAAAATCATACATGATTCCAA
>JBBPDA010000081.1:20914067-20924426 GCA_037974385.1 Arnoldichthys spilopterus | reverse complement strand
GGTTTCTGTAAAGCTGCTTTGTGACAACGTCAGTTGTAAAAAGCGCTATACAAATAAACTTGACTTGACTTGACAAAGAGTCACTTTCATCCCACTTTAATTTGATATTTTGCAACAAACCAATAACCACCTTTTATTTGCTGTCCTTTGGCAATAATCATGTTGGTAAAATATATTGCAGTCATTTGGGACTAATGTACACATTTGTCTTATTGTGCCTAATCTTGTTTTTTTTTCTGGGGATCACTCTGGATGAGTGGCTCACATTCTCATGTTACATTAATAAACTTTTCCAAACATGCTGGTTTCTCCTACACAACATCAAGAAAATCCACCCCTTCCTCACCACCGACACTACTCAGATTCTGATCCAGTCACTTGCCATGTCAAGACTGGACTACTGTAACACTCTTCTTGCTGGTCTTCCTCTGAAGGCCACAAGACTTTTACAGCTAACTCAGAATGCAGCAGCTTGCTTGGTCTTCAACACACCCAAATTCTCACACACCACCCCACTTCTGAGAACCCTTCACTGGCTTCCTGTGGCTGCCTGCATCAGATTCAAGACACTGATGCTGGCCTATAAAGCCAAAAATGGTCCAGCTCCTGTTTACCTATCTGCAATGATCAAACCACGGTTAACAGCTCGTCCTCTCAGATCATCATCTTCAGCCCGAATGGACATCCCCCTTTTCAAAAATTGAAGATTTTTTAACTGTCAGAACTGTAAAGTCTCTCACTCCCTCACTCCCTCACGTCTTCAAACAACGACTAAAGACTCACCTCTTCACAGAGTGCTTAGGACCATAACTACAGAACTAACAAACTTACAATTACAATTACTTTATGATAAAAAAATAAATAAATGTCAAGGTTTTGCATGAGCTCTGGTATAATCTTGGTTGACTAGCAGCTCTTAAACCAAGTCCAGCTTTACTGGTATAAAAAGTTTTCTTTGTTGACTAGAAAGCACCATGTAAGTCGCTCTGGGTAAGAGCGTCTACCAAATAAAGTAAATGTAAGTTATGTACAAATGAAGGATTTCAGGAACATTGTTACATTGTTTCCTGCTTGGAGTGGTGTGCACTGTGATTGACCAACAGAAACCATGTCTAAAGTGGCACATTATTAAACCACATTTAAGCGGCACATCTGGTCTTTTAACATAATGAAGTTTATTTGTATAGCACTTTTCATACACAAAATGCAGCTCAAAGTGAGCAGATTACAAAATTAAAAATGCAAAAAAAGATAAGAAAGCAGCAAAGTAAGGCATAATTCATGAAATAGTAAATTTAGTACAAAATTAAAATACACATGAAGTAATCATATTGCTTAATTAAATAGCAAAACAATTAAGGAAAGAATAAACCAGATTACTAAAAAAATCATGTAAGTTAATTATCAGAATTCTGTATGAGAATGAGTACAAACTTTAGGCTCCTTGAACGGGAAAAAAATCCGCCCCCCCCCCCCCCCCATTAAAATAGCAAAATGGGTTTGGGCTCACTCATAAACGTTAATTGCACCTTGTGCTTTGTCATAGATCATCGAAATAGAGCCCCAGATGGCCAGTCTAATAAGCATGTATTGAAATGGAACAAGATTGTATTTCCAAGTCATTTTTGCAATGTTTTCATTGGTCCATTCTTTAATAAAATGTTCACATAATGTAAAAGGCAGTCGATGTGTCCAAACAGTCATTCTGGAGAATGAAAACATACAATAAACAAAACAATGACACGCAGCACATGCAAAACATGTTCACTCTTACCTCTTTCCCTCAGTGCTGATGAAGAAGACTCATCAGGCCCACCGGACACTAATGTGGTCTTACGGTATACAGGCGAGATCACATGGGATGCTCCAGCCATCACCAAGAGCTCATGTGTGGTTGACGTCTCTTACTTCCCCTTTGACAGTCAGCAGTGCAACCTTACCTTCGGCTCCTGGACCTACAATGGCAACCAGGTGAAACACCCCTGAAAATTCTGTTCACGTCAGTCAGGTAGCTTTTAAGAGCTTTTAAAATCTGACTGACTTTTATGAGCCTTTGTCAACTAAAACAGGTGATGACAAATGGTAGGTGGCAGACCAGGGCCCCTGTTTTTCACCAGCGGAAAGCATGAATCAAAGTGGTTTTACTAGTTTTATACCAGCGCATTCCTCATTTTCAAGCCATACACACACATTTTAAAAATAACATGATACTAAAGTACTGTTGCTTCTTAAATGACATGTGGCTGCGTGCAATGTTGCTATAATGTAGGCAGCGAAATGACGTTGCCGATTTCAAGCAACAAAAAACACGTCTAAAGTCAGTGCAATACTAAGCAGTATTTAAGCAGCGTGTTTTAATCTTGTGCAGGTGCACAACGCTCGTCACAGACATGGGTACATGCTCGAAGCTCGAGTTCAGTTGGTCCTTTCACGTAATAATAATAAACTTTTATTGCAGTAAATTTTCTTTTATTTGTGTAGCACCTTTCATACACAACATGGAGCTCAAACTGAATAGATTACATTACAATATCTCAAAATCCATCCAGGCACATCCAACGTCCTGCAGGCATATATTTAGCCCGTGTTACATTTTGAAAAGGCAGTATTCAAAACACATTTACTTTTTACTTTGTCGCTATTTCTAACGACTTTTCAGATCCCTTTGACGATATTTTTTTTCCAAAAAGCGCCTAGCGACAAATCTAGCGACATTTCTGACAAGCCTTTGCTACTTTTTGTACAACGTTGTGGTCAATAATCCCTGCAGATCAGCCTTGAGCATACAACAAACCACGCCCATATTGAATATTGAAGAGAAAGCGAAGACCGCCACGTGATTTTTTTGGCAGAACGCCAACGCGGCGTGACGACGCTATTTATATGCAAATTAGCGTCTCTAGCGACATCTAGCGACGTTTTTGGTAAACGTCAGCTACTTTCTGTAGGAGATAGTTGGCAACACATGATCCCCAAGTTCGACCCTTACCTATGCTTAGTGTGAACAACAAGTTCATTTCTCCTTGTGCACCACTCTTTCCCCCCAAGCAAAGGTTTTGCTGTCATATTAAGTTATGATTTTACTCATTCTCATTGTGTTCTTTATGCACAGAATACCAATTCATTTCATATAAGCACATTTTACTTATTAACTACACCAAAGCAAATTCTAAACACCAAGCATGCCTTTGTTTACTCATTACATTTAGGGAAAGAGGAGAATTTGGCAAAAAAACTATTATTTTAATTTGAAACTGGGGGCTTCTACACATTATTCCATACATTCAGACAGTTTGCCTGTCAAAGGCATATCTCACTCCTCTTTCACCATTGCTTCCATAGGTGGACATCTCCTTAGGTGGGATGGAGGGTGGTGACCTGTCAGATTTTGTGGAGAACGTTGAGTGGGAGTGTCACGGCATGCCGGCCGTGAAGAATGTGATCATGTACGGCTGCTGCTCAGACCCATACCCGGACATCACCTACACAGTGCTGCTAAAAAGGCGCTCGTCCTTCTACATCTACAACCTGCTGCTGCCCTGCTTTCTCATCTCCTTTCTGGCTCCACTGGGCTTCTACCTCCCGGCAGATTCTGGGGAGAAAGTCTCTCTGGGGGTCACTGTGCTGCTTGCCCTCACCGTCTTTCAGATGATGGTGGCTGAGAGCATGCCACCATCCGAGAATGTGCCCCTCATTGGTGAGTTTGGAGTGGAGCATTATGCCCTCACCTTATGCACAAAGTGTTATGAACAATAACCTTTTTTCTGTTGTAATAACTAAACCCACACTGATGTATTTAAAATACTCCATGCTTTTTTTAAACTAGTAACACTTCCCTTAAGAATTGCACTCAAGTTGCACCCTCCACAGAGAAATACGCAACTAACAATTAGATAAAATGATAAATAGTAAATAATTCTGCTGAACTGTTGACAGACGTTGACTAATCTTTTTTTCAAAACGCTTATTTTTACTGACCCAGAGTTCATATCAGTGAGTGTTTCCCCACCCATATTCTGACAAATCCAACCTCCTCCTTTAGTTGCTCTTATGGGGAATTTTTTTTTTTTTTACAATTTTCGGCAATTTTCATCAGCCCCCTAGCAGAGGTCTACAAGAGATCATGAAGACTTGTGACAAGACTTGCAAAGCCCATTATAACAAGCTTGACAGCAGCTTCAAATGATGAATTTTGTCTACAAACACAACTACAAAAGTTTAAAATGCATATTAATAGAAAGCAACATCCAAGCAAATACTATATAAAGCATTTCTGATATCTGGTATTTACCAGACTTTGACTAGGAAAATTTGTTGCTGTCTGGCAAATTGAAAACTGGTTGTAATGTCAGGTAAAAAAAAAAATATTTGGGTTAGAACACACTTAAGTTAAATATCAACATATGCTTCTATTAAAATTAAATATTTTTAAATTAAAGTGTTTACTATAGGCTTAAAACAAGTTGGTTTACTCTGAAAATAGATTCACCAAAGGAGCAAGAGATATGAGAATCTTGGCTTTCACTGAGCAAACCAAGTGCGATGACCACCTTTTAGCGGTCAGCCACAGTGAGAATATTAATAAAATATGCAACAAGAAGCTGTGCTCTCAGCTATGAGTTGAATTTCACTCAACCAGAAATTACACTTAAAATAAGAAACAGAATAGTAGGATAATATTTGAACACTCAAAATGTTTTGTTAATCTGCCTGTTTGTGTTTATATGTAGACGTGCATAATATTTATTTATTTATAAAGTATGCACATAAGTATGTTGATGGGACTTTTATTTGAAATAGCATACTTTTCAGTAAAAAGATAAAAAAAATTACGTGCCTTGATGCATATAATTTTTATGAGGTCGTCATGAAAACTTTTGCCTTAAGCCTGGAAAACATCAAGAGCCAGAGTATGTAGGAGCTTCAGAAAAGTTAGACTTTTTATTGAGTTCCGCTTCACTGCTGCAGTATTTATGCAGAGCCCATACACAAGTTTAGCAACATTCTGACAAATTTACGATGATATGTGCTTTTTTCTTGACCTGGCCTTCTGACTCCACCAGTATTTCCTAACGCACCTACATTTTCCAGCCTAAGCTATCGGGTGTAACTTCAATTCAAATTAGTTATTAACTGTATTGTCTTTAATTTATGCTAAAACTCCTACTAGCTCAGCAATAATCACAGAGTTTTACAAAGTTAAATGGGTCATATTTACAGTGATTTAGCACAGAGCAGTGTGTGAAATGCTGAATAATAATCATTAATAATCACACTATTTGACAGTTTTTTAAGAGGCTTTTTTGGTCATTCTAACATGCCAGAAGTCAGAAAAAAATATATTGCCTGAAATGTTTTTATGCTATTACTATTGTATATATTTTTGCCGAATCGCCCACCTCATGCTAGAACCGTCTCTGGTCTGGGACAAAACGTTTAATGCAGGAACGTGAGTTTAACAAGGTCATGTGTTTTCTAAAAGTAATATCTGTATTTTCAAAGACATTAGAATCTGGGTTCATAATTAATTCTTGGTTTTACCAGAAGAACATTTTGAATTTTTTAAAAAACCTAGATCCTTTTCCCCCACTCTGACACATATCATGTCATAGGAACTGAGAGTCATTCAGAGGACAGAAAGAGAATCTAGGGCTTGTAACAAGACCATGGTTGTATACAGTGTTCAAGATGGAAACTGATGCAGTGTTCTAGACTAGGAGTTCCCAGTGCAACTTCAGCCCACCGATCCTACCACACAATCAGTGCAGGCTGAAGCCCGGCTTTTTATGCTGCTATGATAGAATATATGACTGTGGGCCACTTGTTTATATATGGTTTTAAATGGCTTTCAAAGCAAAATCTTTAGCACATTAAACAAACAGTGCATGCAGGAGAACCTATGGATAAAGTAATGAGCAGCAAACAAGGAAAATATGGCAAAACAGAAAGCTAAAGGAACCATTGAATCAAAACTTTGTACCTCCAAAAATAATTTAAAAAGAAAAAGTCTCAACTTTCAGTCTATATTCAGTCAAACAAATGTAATGAGATTTTAATCAAAGCCACTTTAGTCAATTTCTATTTATCTGTTCGTCCTGTAATTTTGACACAGTACAAATGGCAGCTAGTATTATAAAATTATGCAAAAATAAAAAAGTGAAAAATAGAAATACAAGGTGTCATTACACAAGCAACAATATGGTATGTACACTTAATGTGTCAAACATTCAGCTATTGTTGCTTTCACTAGATGCTAAGGGCGAAAAACTGGAAACTGTTCACTTTGTGAAAATTATATCATTTTTATGTTCATGTTAATGTGAACTCAGCATTCACATGATGAAAATATTAACAACATTTCTGAAAAAAGTCAATACATTCTAATGAGGCTTATTGTGTCTCCTAACTTCATGTCTGAATTTTAGCAAAGAAGACAAATGCGATTAATAGCAATTAACCACTCAAAGTAATGCAAATGATTTTTGCAATTATCTTAATTGCTTAACAGGTCTAACAAATAAATGTTTCACAGTTTTAGTTAAAAGGACTAGTAGCCATTGAATTATAGAAAGAATTCAGGTCAATGACAGTATGTTTGTTGCATGTTATCTAACAACTCAACTTAGTTTGATGCTAGTGTGTGATGATTTAGGCAGTTTGTATTATGATGCCCATACAACAACGGCGCCCACTCATGTCCATTTGTAATTCCATTGATTGAAACACCTGGCTCTAATTTCCCCTTCAAATTAACTGCTAATCCTAGAGGTTCATAGATTTTTGCCACTCAAACATATGTAATCAAATTATTATAAATTATAAATCATAAATTATTCAAATAAATAAACAGGCATAATATATTTTCCTCATTTGTTTATTTGAAATCTCTTTCTACTTTTAGGACTTATGAGAAGAAAGGATGATGATGTTAGTCATATTTCATTGTACTAGCCGTTAAAAAGAAGAATGATGATAAGCCTCCACAAATTGCTATAACTCCGGTTCTAACTACTTACTTTAGTTAAGTGTAGCTATCAAGTAATGGAAGATAACAGCTACCAGCAAACTTTATATCAAAATTGCCTCCAGCTCACTGTTACCACTATCTTAAATTTAGGTAGCATAATCTCTGCCTGGTAATTATTGTTTATTAACTAAACAATAATGTATTCACACAATATATGTATTCTAAACAATATATTTAGAAAGATAAATAGATACGTAGATACATAAATAGACAGACAGACAGACAGGCAGGCAGGCAGACAGACAGACAGACAGACAGACAGCCAGGCAGATAGATAGATAGGTAGACAGGCAGGCAGGCAGACAGACGGACGGACAGACAGATGCATAGATAGGCAGACAGACAGACAGACAGGCAGGCAGATGCATAGATAGGCAGACAGACAGACAGACAGACAGACAGACAGGCAGGCAGGCAGGCAGACAGACCGACAGAGAGAGAGACAGATGCATAGATAGGCAAGCAGACAGACAGACAGACAGACAGGCAGATGCATAGATAGGTAGACAGACAGGCAGGCAGATGGACAAACACATAGACAGACAGACAAACAGATGCATAGACAGATAGATACTAACTTACTTTATTAATCCTAACGGAAATTTAAGAATGCTCATGGTGTTTTGATGTTCCTGTAATGCCGATTTGCTGCTTTTCTTTTGTCATAGGTAAGTACTACATAGCGACAATGACAATGATCACAGCCTCCACCTCTCTGACGATCTTCATCATGAACATTCACTTTTGTGGTGCTGAGGCCAAGCCAGTACCCCACTGGGCCAAAGTCCTGATCATTGATTACATGTCCAAGATCTTCTTTGTGTATGAGGTGGGGGAGAACTGCACTACTCCTGAAAGTGAACATGGCCCAATCTTTACTGAGGACCCTCTGGCCAGCGTGGAGAGAGACGGCTACTTTGACAGTGTCTTCTATGACATTGGACACAGTGATGGACCCCATGATCAGTTTATCCGGTACAATGACTGTAGCAGAGATTGTCGGCATGTCAGCAGCCACCATGGAAATGGGTACCAGCACAGTACCCCACACGGGCACCATGCAAGGGCACCACCACAATTTGCTGCAAGACAGAAAACACACCGTCCCAAGTACACACACCACATCGGACGAGATGGCAATGCTGTGCACCCCATGCATCCTATACACCAGAGCGAGGAGAAGCTGAAACAAAGTGATCTGTCCATTCCGGAAAAACTCAGTGTATACGCTTACGAACATGGCAATGGCTACCCCAGTGGCAATAGCTACCACGATGAAGACGATTACTGCAAACCTTACACAATGGAAGACTATGGGAAAGGAGCCCACGTGGGTGCCTGTACGTGCCTGTGTGGCCAGCATCAAAAAGTGGTATGCAATATCGACTATATTGCCAACTGCTTCCGCGAGCAAAGATCGCACCAGGCCAAAGGGGCAGAGTGGAAGAAAGTTGCCAAGGTAATGGACAGGTTCTTCATGTGGGTTTTCTTTATCATGGTCTTTCTCATGAGCATTCTAATCATGGCCAAGGCATCCTAAAGCCAAGGGACAGCAAGACAAGTGATATTACAGGATCAGTTCTGAGGAAAAAGGGCTGAAAAGTATGTATAATTCACAGAATAACTTAAGTTGGACCATGCAAAACTAAAGTTGTCACAGATTGTAAAAGGAGTCTCAAATTATAAATAAATGTAAATGTACAATGTCTCAATTTGTTCATGTTCTGCATGGGTTAATTGCACTATTTTGACATATACAGATATACAGTACTGTGCAAAGGTCTTAGGCACCTGTGTTTAAAGCCATTTGTCTGAGCAGTGAGTTTCTTACTGCAGCAAAAAGACAAGTGAACATTAGAATCAATGCAAATAAAGAGGAAAGCAGTGAAAAGAATAAGGATTTGTTTGTAAAAAAAAGTGTAAATGTTGGTTAAAAGACACAGGTTTGGCTCCAGATGTCTCCTCTGCAATGGCTGCAATGACAGAGTCAGCTTCCTAGTTTCCCAGTCATTAACGATTTTCCTTCCTTCACACTTGCCAGCAAGTGAAAAATAAAAAAAGATTATAACAGCCCTGTTAGTCACGCATGCTTCTACTTCATTCTACCTTCGATTACTTCTGTCTACTCATTCTTACTTGCTTTCTTTCTTCTGTTTCATCCATTCAAAAACAATATGTGCCTTTAATTGTTAAAATAACCCGTTTAATAGTTAAAGTGACCGCGTGTTTCCACGTGTGTGTGGGGTAAGACAATCTGCAGCCAGCACATCAATAATACATAATTAACCTTGAGAACATGCATGCACACACACACACACACTGATCAATAATGCATGATTAACTAATTAAAGAATAATTTATCTTCTTTAGTGTTCAAAAAGAAACACATCACACATCCTGTATACACATGCACATACACATGCAGCATGTATGCTGGAGGTAGAAAAAATGAGGACGACTAAGTCAGAGCATCTCTCTTGCATGGATGCATACACCCCCACAACACGTTAATGGGTGGGGTCTGAGGAGGAAGGGTACTTTTGGAGGAAAAAAAGCCTCTAGAGTTTTTCAGTGCTATGTGAGGTTTTCACATTCCACACTGCAGAGGATGTGCATTAAAGGATTTTAGCTTTTCATGTCTTGACTAACACATAACCACAGGGCACAGAGAAGCTCTACTCGCAATCTCAGTGCAAGCGACAATGGACAACCCCCAAAAGGGGTCTACTGGAAGAGGAAGCAGAAGGCACTTGCATGATGAACTTCAACCAAGTACGGATAACAACATGGATATGTGTAGTCATCCAGTGCCAACTCCATTTGGATATGTTATAGAATCCAAAAATGAAGGTATATTTTGAAATGTGATGAGAATGAGAGAGAAATGGTGGGAAATACTACTAACATGAAAGGTGCTAGGAAATGGCTTCAACTTGTGCTTTTCGTAGCCCCAGTTAGGGCTACACAACATGTGCCTTTTCATTTTTGTAATAATGATCTTGACTTATTGATAATTTATATATTGGACAGCAGCAATATGCTTATATTGTATATAATACAGCTGAATCCTCTCTTTTTGCTCTGATAATGTTTCTAGTCATTTCTATGTTTTACATATTGAGAAAAATAACATTTTGACCCATACTTTTTGTGTTATGTTGTAGGTCTGTGGTTGGACATTCTTTAATTCTGCCCCCAGCTATCCCTCTCTAGATGTAAATGAGATCTAGCCATTTGGCTAAGGGTGTTAAGAGAGCACCACTGGTATTTACGATGTGGCACCCTTTGAAATGCAATATCCTCCTTCTCTCATGGGTAAAGGGGGGTGACGA
>JBBPDA010000081.1:20890857-20913967 GCA_037974385.1 Arnoldichthys spilopterus | reverse complement strand
TATAAAAAACTCAAAAAATGTGAAAGCTATTAAGACGTGGACTCTCTTTGAAGAATATAACCTCAGCAACTGGTAATGTACTGGTAATCTTTTTTGTGCCCTGCTAACCTGAAATCTGAAATTTCCTGTATCATGTCCTTCCTTTTTCTCTTATATTGCCCCCATTGTTAAAGTCATTTGTATTGTTATAAAAAACAAAAACAAAAACAAAAAAACTCTCTCTACATGGCTCTGACCTTACGTATACGAAAGAAATATCAGCAATCTCGCGATATTTCAGGAGCTGTCCCGGACATAGACGTGGCAACCTGTGAATGCGCTTCCGGTTGGTGCCTGTTGTTATGGTTAGACCGTGTTACTGCGAGCTAGCTGAGCTAAAGGTGACTGACTGGTCACTGGTCAGTCACAGCCTGCTGTTTTCTCCATCGCCAATCATAGTTAGTTTAGTTAGCCGTCTCATGAAGCTATAGCAGAACTGACAGTGCCTAGTACGGCCATGTACGGAGTCCATTTGTTGGCCAGTTGTACGGCTGTACTGCTGCTGTGTGTGCAAGTGTCTGCCCATCGCGGCTCTTCGCCACTGTTGACTGATGAAATCCCCTTCAAAATCAACTGGCCCGGAGAACATGTCACCTTGGTAAGGACACGAGCATGCTTAAAAGTACAACGAGCAAACGTTAGGCTCTAACAGTCGACTGTTAAAGCTGACAAGCTTGCTTGGTAAAGACTGATTTACCACTTAGTTATTAGTCGTTTTCTCATTAATACTCGACATATGGAAGAAATGTTGAAACGTGTACAGACCTTACATTCAATGACCACTTAATCGTATCTACACTCACTGTCCATCTGATCAATTTTTCATATAGGTGCACTTTATCTTCAGTTATCCCACCCGTTTTTATTCCATTCAAGAATATTCTCTCTCACTGTTTCAAGAATTTCAGGCACAGCTGCAGGTTTTAAACACTGTGCACGCACTGTCCACCTAGTAGGGATGATAACTCCTCTATTGCTGCATGGTTTGCATTGGTAATACACACTATAGCCACGATCATGTCAGTGTCACTGCTGGGCTGAAAATTGTACACAGAACAAACAGAAGCTAACAAATTGTGCAGAGAAGCAGACTGACTACAATGTGTAGGTGTAGAACTGTATAGTTTGCCAAATGAAATGCCAAATGCGATCGCATCATAAGGTAATGAACAACACTGATAGTCATAGTGAAATCTTTTTTTCTAACCATCCCCAGCCAACCTCTGGGGCTCTTTATAAAGAAGATGACTTCCTTATTATGACAACTTCAGAGAAAGAGAAGTACAAGTGCATATTACCTTCCCTGGCCAATGGAGATGAGGTAAAAAAGTAACAGTAATAGCAGTTGGTATTAATGTATTCAAATACTTTTTTGGTGTTTTTGTCTCATTCTATTACTGCTATAAGTCTCCACTCATTATTAATCATTTGTCTTTTTTTTCTTTCTTCATCTCTATCAGGATGAGGATAAGGAGTATACAGGTCATGGCCCAGCTGTGCTGCTTGCACCGTTATTCAAACAGAGCAGCTGTTCCTACAGGGTATGTTTTACATCTCAGTTCCCTTTTTTTAAGCACTCTGTGCTCATAGCACTGTGTTTATTAGGCTTTGTTTTGAGCCTCTGTTGTTGGTTTATGATGTTAATATTAAACTTGGTTAGAATAATTCACTTGACTTATCTTGATATTCAGTTCCTTTTTTAGTATTTCTAAGCTTAATCCTCTAGACTCCAAGTTCTCAGAATTCTAGAGCACTCTTGTGAATTCTTGACAAGTTATTTTTAACTGTTTTGAACAAAACCTTTCATTGTAAAACCCGGCATGGAATTGGTCACCTAACAATTGATGTGATACTAAACTAGACTGAACACAGCCACATGCTTCTGCCACAATTTCATAACAGAAGCATGTAAACATACTCAGTTATTAAATTAAAGTTATTTCTGAAGCATTATTGTTTTAAATGTAGTATTTATATCAAGAATTCAGGTCCTTGTTTGGGAACACATGTTAATATATTTAAAGCATTCTACAATGCTCTTGGGCCAATCCTAGATTATGTTATTTGATCATAATGAAAAGCTTCCAGTCTTACCAAAGCAAAGTGCTTAAGGGTTCATATTGTGGTCTTATTGCATTTTAGTGTGTATGAAGGCGCTATAGACTGTAGATCATGTACTGTGCCAATTGGGTTAGCTTCAGCCTGAGATATATTTTTAGCCAAAGTTTGTTCAGATGCTGGATAATTCCATAAAATTAAAGGCTATATTTAGATTTTTTTTAAAGCATAATAAAGCTTATCAGTTTTTTTCCCACTCATGTAAACTGGTGTGATTTACTGTTACAATCTTAATTTTGCAATATGTATATTCATGGCTACTGTAAACTTGGTATTTAATGAGGCTTAATATCTTGATTTGCTTTTCTTTTTGGAACTAAATGAATCCTGTAATTACCAACTTTTTTTGTTACAGCAAATACATATTGTTAGCCATAGGTCCTTGTCTATTTCATTGCAGATTGAGTCTTACTGGACCTATGAAGTGTGCCATGGCAAACATGTAAGGCAGTACCATGAGGAGAAGGAGACTGGTCAGGTGGGTTTGACAGCCCTAATTTTATGATTGTGTTTTTCAACAGTCAGGTAATATCATGTCCAATACAGTTGTATAAAATGATCTAATAGGTGTTTGTAATCATTGTACTTACATTTTCAACTTTAATAAATACTTTTGAAAATTTTAAATATTCAGTTCTTTTTTTAATACCAAAGGCAGCTCTGACATAACCAGCTAGCAAGCTTCTAGCATTTCAGCTAACTTAAAATTTGCCCAGTCAACTGTAATAAAATGGCATAAACCTCAGTCCATCCATATGGTTACTTTTAAATATCTCAGGATATGAAGAAATACATGACATGGCGACAGATAACACACTTCGCTAGTGTGGTTCTCAGATAATTAGCAGTTAGCTAATTTATGGGGGTCTGTTTGTCTCCGCTAAGTTGCTGTAGCCTTTTGTTTTGATGTAGACAATAGGGTCGCCCATACACAGTGTTACTTCCCAAACTGCACACCGCCAAACTAAATAGTATACCAGTTAGAAATGCAATCAGTAATGTAGTATGCCAAGTGTTTTGTTTGGGTTGCAGCCCTCTTTACTAGCGGTGTGGTACGGAATCCTAATTACCACAAAAAAGCAGCTTTAAGCAGGAAAGCGTGTTTGATATAAATTGTGTTTATACAGAAAAAAAACGGATTGTACTGAAATTCAGCTATGTACATCATTCTATTTTGTGCTTGCAGAAACTGAGCGTTCAAGAGTACTTCCTGGGCTCCATGAGTAAACCTACGGATACTATGGCAGGTGGAGCATGTAATTTTTTCTCTCTACTGAAATGCACTGTTTCAGTTTTGTATCTCAGGTTAATGTGTATTACACATAAATCAGAAATCACATTGTTTTTCTTCCGTACTCTTTATTCTCTGGAACTTTTATTTAACTGACAAAAGTGCTAAATGTATTTTGTAAAAATTCCAAGTGCTTGTGACACTCAAAAAGCTGTGACGGAGGTGTGTTTACCACTCATCATCATTATTATTATTATTACTTTTTTGCAGTAGTAATAATATCTCTCTTAATGTTTTTGGTAATTGCTAATGCTTTTGGATCATTTCCTGAAAGGAAATCATATCATTAATCATATCATGATATTTTCAATGCAGATATCTGAGTAAGCGGGTTCTGTTGCTAGTACTGGCCTATTAGTGGTTAATAGTTTTCAGTATTTTTGTTATTTTAACATTAAGAACAAGTACATAAACTAACAAGGTATATTGATTTCACAGATGCAATATTGTAAATAAACTTTGACTTAATGTAATCTGTTCTCTGCCCCTCAGAATCAGAAGCTGGTAAAATGGAGGATATCATCAGTGAGGTGTGTAAAGTTCTTGAATAATTAACCTAGCTAATGAATTGTAATTTGTGGCTATTGTTTTTTTTCCATAACAAAGTATTCGTAAAGTTGCTTGTGACCATACCACTCCAAGAACGCCCGATCTCGTCTGATCTCGGAAGCAAAGCAGGGTCGGGCCTGGTTAGTACTTAGGTGTGAGACCTGGATGCCTCCTTATGGGGAAGTGGTGATGTAACGGTTAGGGAGTTGCCCTGTAACCTAATGGTTGCCAGTTCAAATCCCAGAACGGTACAAATACTACCAAGGTTCCTGTGAACAAGGTACCTTTCCCAAAGACTGCTTCCCGGGTGCTGTCTACATCAGCAGCCCACTGCTCCTACACGGATGGGTTAAATGCAGAGGTCACATTTTGTTGTGCTGTGCTGTGCTCACAATGACAAATAATGACAAATAACTGTTTAATACATCACAGGTGCCAACTAAAAATATAGAAGGCCAGCTGACCCCCTACTTCTCAGTGGAGATGGGAAATGGGACCCCATGTTTGCTCAAACAAAACAAGCCTCGCTCCACCTCTGTGCTGTATGTCTGCCACCCAGAAGCCAAGCACGAGATCCTTTCTATCGCTGAGGTTACAACCTGCGAGTATGAGGTGGTGGTGCTGACCCCACTGATCTGTGCTCATCCCAAATACAGGTAAACGTTAATTTCAAAGAGTCACAACAGAATTCTCACAAAGTATCTCTGTTTTGCCTTATTTGAGTTAAACGTTATTGGATGGGCTGAAATGAAGAAAGAGGAGTCATGTGATGCACAGGTATATACAGGCATCAAACAGGATTTACCATGAATGACTGCCTGAAAAAGTAATTAGTGCAAGTTGTTTGGGCAGTTGGTGACCTGTTCTGCCTGTGTCTGTTTTTGCCAGTCACAAGTTAGTTCACCTGTGATAGGCTACCAAAGCTAACCCTTGATTCCATGACGAGTTTTTTTCGTCTTGCAGTCAGTATTTTCACCTAAACTAATAAACTAAATAACTAAAAAAAAGATACTTTTTTTTTTTCTTTATTCTTTTTTGGCCAGTGAAAATCTCCAAAGTGCCTGTAAAACACTGATCTTCTAGCCTTGGGGCCTGTGGGGGGAAAATGTTACTTTGGACACTGCACTAAATAACAGTAGGAATGTACCTATGTGTAATTCTCTGGCCAGTTATGATGTCACATTTTTGTGGCAGATGCTGATACGTTATTGAGCACCAATACAGAAACTCTGTTTAACATAACTATATTAATGCCTAATTTCCTTATTTTTATACCATTCCACTTGGTCAGGTTCTGTTGAGACATATTTCAAGTTCTAATGGATGTCTTCCATTACACTCCTTGGGAAAATGACCAATATATATCCTGTTACAGTTAAATGCTACAAACATATTTTCTGCTTGTTTGGCTACTGCTGTCTGTTTTAGCTAAACATGCAATTAACTGTTCTGTTTTCACTGTGTGGGCAGTGGTGGCCTAGTGGTTAGGACCTTGCCCATGTAAACTGAAGTCGCAGGTTCACGTCCTGGCCCGGGCACCACTGAGGTACCCTTGAGCAAGGTACCATCCCACTACACTGCTCCCCGGGCGCTGTTGATAGCTGCTTAAATGCAGAGGTCACATTTCATCTTTTTAGAAATATAAAACCATTAAGTAGGGTTTGAGGCAAGAGTGATGACTTAGACATGCAGTTTGTGCAGTGATGATTGATAAACAGTAGGTTTGTTGCTTGTTACCTGTATTAGCCTCATAGCTCCATTGCATTGCAAAAATACTGTACTTTGTGGATCAACTACAGTATTACTTTTTCCCCCTAAACTATCACTTTACCTGTTTGTGCACTTGTTAACACTTGTTAGTCATTCCAGTTTTAAACAAATATTTCCCCTCAGGTTCAAGTCATCCCCAGTAAATGCCATCTTCTGCCAGGCTTTGGGTGGCTCCCCTCTCAGACCCTACAGTCTGTCACAGCTGGACCAGCAGCAGGAGGAGCTGCTCAGGCCGCACTTCACCCCTGCCACTGAGAGAGAGGTGAGAGGATCCCATCAAAAAAAATAGCTCAAGACGCACACATGCACATTCAGACTGTTGACAATAACTCTGAAACTTAAAAAATGAAAAAAATATATTGTTTTTACACATAAAATAATACAATAAATAATGCGCCAGTAACAGTAATGTGGTTTACATGGCAACAGTAGTTACTGCAGTGTTATTGCTCCTTAATGCTGTTACAATCACCTGCATTAGACTAACACTAGCTCATTTGCTGGCATTACTTTGATATGGCATGTGTGTCTGACAGTTGAGCAGAAGGACATGATTTGTTATATGACACTGAAGGAGAAACCTTATGCATTCATTTTTTTGTGTATCTGGATGTCTGCCATGTTTGTATGTAATTTACCTATGGACAGAGTGTCAAATTTAAAGTAGTATAAATCCAAAAAAAAAAAAAAAAGCTCTGAGTGTAAAGATACTCGTGTGTCCAATGTTATGTTGTCTCTCTATTAACTTTAATTGTTACGTCAAGAGTTTGAACAATGTTACAATGTTAGAACTGTGAAAAGTAGTCAGTGGTGCACACATGCATATATATTGTGATGATGATGTTATTGTGAATTCTTTAGGTCAGGGTAATCATGTAGAGAAAATCTGATATCGTGACAGCCTTAAGCCAGTGATTTTTCACTTAACCCAGATGTTTAAATTCCAAACTTACTTCCATAGTTTAGCGCTGGAGCAGTGAGGCTCAAAAACTTGAAAGAATAACATTTACATTTATTCATTTGGCTTATGCTTTAATCCAAAGCGACTTCCAGGACAGAGGAAACAATCAAGCGAGTTTGAGACTTTATTGCTATCCGATGTTGACCAGAGGAGCATGGGTTCCCCCCTCTGAGCTTTGGTTCCTCCCGAGGTTTCTTCCTAGAGCTAGCGAGTTTTTCTTGCCTCTGTCGCCTTTGGCTTGCTCTTTGGGGGCTCGGACCCGGTTTATGTAAAGTTGCTTTGTGACAACGTCAGTTGTAAAAAGCGCTATACAAATAAACTTGACTTTATTTCAGTCCAAAAATGAACTTTTTGGTAATATTAATGTGACTGTTATCAGTCGGGAATGTGGAAAATAAATTTATGTTTGGCTGAAAAGGCTGGGCCATCACACTTTTATATCTTCGTCTAATCTGCCTGAAATGGCAGTGGAGCTACATTTTTGGGAGTATTTTCTACAAAAACATGATGCAGTATCTTTTACACAGGGCCAGATTAAGGAGGGTGGGGGCCCCTTGGCAAATGCACTTTCGGAGCCCTACTTACGCAAAAATATTTTGAGTACACAAAATGTTGCAAGTGTTTTACACATCAGGTTTCATGGCTCGGAGTCACAGAATTAAGTTTATGACTACTACACAATTTGTTAAGATTATAAGAGACACAGTCTCTGCTCCATCAAAAGCTTAAATCTTTAACTAGCCGTTGCAGTACAGACAGTATAATAAACCAGAAAACAGACACAGCAATAATCTTTTTAAAGCCATATGAAAGGCACATTACACACCATTTCAGTGCTGTGAGGCTGTTTAATGTTTGCTTTTCAAAATTGTACTTTTCTGCATTTCTTTGCAGCAAATTACTTAATCAAATCACAGAAATCCAGTTTCTTGACCACACCACTCTCAAATGACTTTAGACCTGTGCTGTGTTTCCAGTGTTCAAAACATGACTGACCCTTACCTTTACTGAAAATGCGGTGTTCTGATATTTTTTCCTACCATTAGCATAAAACTAGAGAAAACATTGTAATTTCTCACAATATTTAGTACAATAAGAAATGAACAGCCATTATGATTAACATATATGCACCTTTTGCAAACTGTAGGTATTGCAACCCTCTTAAGAAAATAAAATAATAACAAATACTGTTCTGAACTCCAAGGCTAGCAGTGTTCAGACTGCACTTAAACACACACTGAAAAATGCATGATCCTGGTCATCAGCATTTTTATGGGTAGGAAGAACACCGGTAATGTTAAACTTGTGCACTCTGGTTTAGCTGTTGAGCAAGTCTCAGTTTAACACCATGGCCATATGTTTGCGTTAGAACTACGAAGAACACGTAGCCGCTGAATTTGTCAAAGATTCAGAACATTAGTTTGTGTCTGTTAGAGAGATGGTGGTCCTGGTACTGCATCATTACTCACTGGTTTAAAATCCTCACGGGCTCCGGTTTAATCCCGCCTCTCTCAGTGCCTCTTTCTCATTCCTCACACAACACTGACAAACATCTAAATCATTAAAAAGCAGGCATGACATATGTACGCTTGACGAATAAAAAATGCGATCTGACCACACATTCATTTTTACTCAGCCCGGGAAAGGCCTTCCAAAAGCCCGGCCATGCTTTTACAGTTATGTAATCACTGTAGTTTTAGTTTCTCCTGTTTTCTATGGTTGTTTATATGCAACACTGGAATTTTCCCCAAACATTTGAAGGATTCCTCTACATGTGTCCTGGGACTTTGTTGGGTTAGCATATCTAAATCAGGAATGGTTTCTGTTATTAATTACTCAGGATGGCAAATGTGTCCTAGGCCATTTTGTTTACATTTTATTTTGCTATTGAACAGGATTCTGAGGAGTTTGTCTGAATTTGATCATTTGGAAATGCAAAGAAGCTATTTTTTTGCTCCTTCATGGTGTTGGCATTTGCTTGAACTGCCTCTCATGATTATGCTTATGTTTCAGCAAGAAGTAATTCATTTCCTTACTGATTATCCTCCATCTACCTGATTGAGTGTCTTAATATTCCCCTAAATCTTCTCATACACACAAACACAGGTCTTTACAGATAATGGCCAACCCGAAAAGACCAAGACATCTACAAATCTTGGGAATGGGCATGTGTTTTACTTCATATAACAAAATAATTGACAGACTAATATGTAATGAACAGTTGCTTCTGCAAAACTAGTAAAGTAATCTTCTATTGACTAAGTTAAATTAAAAAAGGGTAACTTCGTGTTGAAGCCGTTCTATTTTGTCCACTTTTTTTAGGATGATACGTCCCCTGTGCGGGAGGAGGCCTATACCTCTACTCACAAGCCCCTGGCTGTTGGTGGTCAAACCCAGGTCACAGTAGGCACCACTCACATCTCCCGCCTGACTGACGAACAGCTCATAAAAGAGTTCCTGAGTGGATCGTACTGCCTGCATGGGGTGAGGTCACGGTATCATTTGCATAAAAAAACTTACTGAACCACAATCAGTATTTTATTTGAATATCAGAGACTAAAACTGATCCTAGACCAGCGTATTTTGTCCTGACTAGGATTAGACTAATTTACATTTAGCAGATGCTCTTTTACAGAGCGACGTAAACTAGTGCTTTGTAGCCCATGTCTGTTGTTCTATCTGTAGGGCTAAACCCGTCAACAGCTGTCATTCTACTAATAAGCCATTAGCTACAACCTTAAAATCACCAACAGGTGACCTCCTTGACCTTGATTATCTTACACTGGCACATGTTAAGGGTTGGGATATTTTAGACACCAAGTGAACAGAAATTTTGTTAGTGCACTGAAAGGTAAAATGTGCCATTCGGTCAGACAGCGAAATGTGAAAATTACTAAAAATAGCTCAGTTTGCTTGACTGTCTTCAGATGCAGGAAACTATTCTACCACACCGCACGGCAAAAAAAATTTTTGTAAACATGACAAATATGACTTGTACATACAAATTTACAAAATTAGACTTCTAATTTTCAATTTTCTAATGTGTGCACTTCTTTTTAGGGTGTTGGATGGTGGAAATATGAATTTTGTTATGGAAAGCATGTCCATCAGTATCATGAGGTGAGAGTTTTAGGGGGGTTCTGTGGTATTTCTTTTTTATCAAATGGTTGGAACCATGGTTGACCTCATCTAACGCCTGTAAACTAAATATCACAAAGTGCAGGCCATAATTTAGTATTGACCTAGGTTATCTTGCAGTAGAAGAGGGAACTATATGTAGGGCTGTTGCTGTTAGAGGCATAAATCTCTCTCATTCTTTAAGAAACTGGCAATTTGATTTATTTTTAAAAATATACTGAATGTGAACACACATGCCTGGAGGAGGTCCTTTCATATTAGTTGAATGTTGATTATGCTAAAATACTTTAATTTGATCTCATTTGGAAGCTCATAGAAAGCTCATGTTTTCTCTGATCCAGGTAGATAGAGTTTTAATTTTTTAAATGTTTTTGTAGTGGCATTAGTAGCGGCATTGGCAGAACATGAAAAATACCAGATATTGGCATCAGCCTACAAAACACACACAGGTGCAGCCCTAAAATCAACTACAGATCAAAGCATTGTGATGATTCATTTTTACATGAACCCAGTGCACATGAAGCGAATATTCCTAACTGTACAATCTGTAACATCGTTAAATTATACGTTGCTTTGGGCAGGAATGTAAATGTAGAGCAAGAAAGTGATTTTTTGAAAGTCTGGTAAACTAATTTGTGATTTGAATGGTTTGCAAACATGACACCTGTGCAGACCAGTGTATAACCGATGTGTAAGTAATCAATGACTTTCGTGCATCCGTTGTCAAAGGACAAAGAGCAAGGGAAGAGTATTGTGGTGGTGGGAAGCTGGAATCGCGAAGAGCATTTAGATTGGGCCAAGAAGAATGTGGCTCGTACCTACCAGCTCAAAGATGATGGGACACAAAAAGTGAAGTATGATGTCATTGCATCTTTTTTTTTATATGTACGTGTTTTGAATAATCCGCTTTTTGTGCATGCTTTTAATTTCATGAATTCCTCTGTAATGCATTACCAGGGTGGTTTCCCATTTCTATGGCCATGGAGATGTGTGTGACCTCACAGGGAAACCAAGACAAGTTGTAGTAAAGCTTAAGTGAGTGACTTGGTGTAGCCTGTAATAAAATATTCCCAAGCCAGTGCCAATGAACCAGTGAATATTTACACGTTGTTCATTCTGTCTTTCACTTTCAGGTGCAAGGAATCCGAGTCTCCTCATGCTGTTACTGTGTACCTATTGGAACCCCAGACCTGCCAGTATATTCTAGGGGTAAGAACTAATAGAAGAGAGGTTGATTTTTTAAATTGCTGCATAATACAATCAATATGAAGCAAAGAAATGTTGCAGAAGTGAGATTTCTTTACAGTGGCGGTGATCGGAACCAGACGTCTTCTGTAAAGAGCGAAGGGTATCTGCTTCTTGAAGACCTACGGCTCCTTGTTGTTTTGCTCCTTTGCAAATGTTTGTTTTCTTTCTCCACAGGTTGAATCCCCAGTGATCTGTAAAATTCTGGACACTGCTGATGAGAATGGCCTTCTCTCTATCCCTAGCTATAAATAAAACCAGGAATGGACAAATGTAGGTGGTGCATTTTCTACTTGGAGTGAGTCATACTTCTAAAGGGGAGTAGGTTTGGCTTATGCTTAGAGACAAAAACGAGGACGCACTTGAAACCAAGAGACTCCTTGTTCTCCCTTTAAGAACAAAGAAGACTGACTGTGGACTGAGCTGTGGATGAACTCTTTAACCTGTGCATTACTGGAATTACATTCATTCAGGAACTGTGGTTGGCAGCCTTCATGTGACTGAAAAGAAACTATTGTTTAATTACCATGATCTGCTGAATGGTCTCTTTTTCTCCAGTTTGTGTTTTATTTTCCTTCTCATCTAGGCACATTTTAATGACTGGCTATGAATGGCACACACTGTGGCGCTCTTAATTAATCAAATGCAATCACTTGGTTTTTTTTTATTAGCAGGGTGTAATTTGGTTCTTTTAACCGTTTCTATTTATTTCACACAATTTCTGTTAATTACATGCTTGTTGTTTGTATTTTGCACTCTGAAGATTTTATTAAAATAGTGAAGCTGGGATTCAAAATTCTAGAAATTATCAGATCAACTACACAAGGCAGAAATGCTGTGCAAAACTGTTGAGACAGTCATGGAACAGTGAAGTTCCATACCTAAGACAAACGAGAACAAGATTACAGAATGTCACTCTGTTGTTGGGTGTATAAGTGTTTGTCTTTCAGGTTGTCATTTTAAGTGGCCAAAAATGCAGGAAAGATATTTAATTTTTTTTTATCCCTATATTGTGTTGAGTAGCTGTGAAGTTTTCAGAAGTAATTGCTTGATTTTAAGGAATAAGGTATTTTGAGAACCAATATTTTAAGTGGACAAAATCCCTGAAATTCGTTAATAGCAAAATGGTGTAAAATGATGGTTCTTCCACTCAGCCTTTCATCACTTTTTGACAGGCAGCTTTCTGAGGCATGTCTGCTCCTTGTCTGGTTACTACCACAATATACCACAGATTCCACAGCAGTCTGTTCTGGATGACTTTGTTTATAAGTTTCGTCATTTAATTACGCAGAAATCTTTGAAAAACAAATCTGAAATGTGCTTTTGTTTTTAACCTCTAGTATGCACACTTAGCATGCTCACTCAACTCATGGGAAGCTATCACTTCTGAACACTAGATGGAGCTGTTTACCAGCAGGCCTTCATGTCATTCAGGCGTCAACTGACTGACCACCATTATTATTACTGTACAGCTGAGCAGGTGCCTCAGTAATGTTTTTGGAGATCTTTCCTTTAGGTGAGTTTACCATAGCTGTCAGATGAAGGATGTAGCTGAAGTACATTAGGCTCAGGTTTGGCATTCAGGATTACTGAAACATGCTGATAACACAAACAGCACTAAATACTTCTTTAAAATGAAGTGAAATACTGCAGTTAAAGACCATCCAGTTGAGACTGAGTTAGGCGTGTTGAGACAAAGTGCTAAAAAAAAAGAATGGGTCACATTAATCTCCTGCGTTATCAACACCTATTTCTATGCTACATATTTTTTTAAGTTTTATAGCAAAGAAAGGAAAGGAATTTGTACAACGCTCACTAATAGCAAACATCAGACACCAAACCTTGACTAAATACATTTAGGGTGAGGGACAATACTGTAATTAGATATATTTATATTGGTATAAAGGGTAATGCGTAATGTATCATTTTTTTACCAGGAACATGAAGTAGCAAGGTACATCTTGATTTTAGGTAAATTTAAGCTTATATTTAGGACAAAAAATAAGTTTGATTTTTCTCACATTGTTTTTTCTCACTCCAAAACAATGCATCCATCCATCCGTCCATTCTCGCATTCATTGCCAAACCACATTTGGGGTCACGGGGAAGCTGGAGCAGGGTTCACAGGGACAGAAGGCCAACCCCTCGCATGGCAACACACAGACAACCATTTATACAAACACTCACACCTATGGGAAATTTAGAGCATCCAATCAACATACTGTAAACCAGGTCTTTAAGATGTACTTGCATCTGCTGCAGTCTAGTTACAGCTACAACTTGCCACTCCTGCTCATTCATGTATTCAGAGGGCCTGATTTGACTGGGTCAAATGCATTAGTGTAAGTAGAGGGGCAGCAGGGTAGATAAATGTTGGAAATTAAGTCTGTCAAAAAGCAGATGCCCATGAGGATAGATGACTGCAATACAGCCTGTAGTGTTACTTTGCCATGAGAAACAATTGGTGCATTTTTCAGTGGATTAAAAGGTCCAATTATAACAAAAAAAATGACAGAAGTATAAATATATGTTCTCAGAAAAGAGCTTTTGCAATAAAGGAACGATCCTCATACGCTTGCTGACGTAAATGGGCATCTCAACCAATCCTTTTCAAAATAAGGAGGGCATCATGGGAAAACTCCACTTGCAAAACATTTAATAAGATATAAAATGTAACACTTTCACAAACACATTTTAAAGGAAAAGTCAAATGCTTTTTCTCAAAATCACTTTCTTGCAGTTTTCACAGTTTTCACTGTTTTCTGTGAAATGCGCACGCCCAACTCAAGCATTATTTCCTTCCGTAGACTTCCATAAGGCACAGACCGAGAGATTCTTCCAGAAACTCTAATCCACTGCTAACGCAGCAATGTAGCTCTGGCGAAGAACAGAATATCCTAACTTGTCAGGGACTGTTCTACTACTCCACACTCAATTTTGACCTCCTGTTTGTCTAAGAACACAGGTAACTACATCTACTACAAGGATAAGGCCACCAAGCTACTGGCTAAAGAAGAATTTACCAATTTTTTTTCAGTGAATTAACTAGAATATTTCACACAACAACCAGAGGATGTGATATCACTGAACTATATTTGGTAAGGCCACTTTGAAACCCAGCCTTATGCAGTTCTGTGCCCTCTGAAAGTCTGTGGAAGTTAAGATTTTCTTTATCCTAATAACTAAGAAAACAAATGAAACAAAACACCAACATCGCTGCAAAGCACCCTGAAAATGTTTAGGAAAAATACTGTCATTTTCCTTTAATGAAGAAAAAATACACTTTCATACATTATGAAAAATGCAGAGTCAATGTAAAAATAGAATATCGTTCAGTTAAAGAACATCAATAACACATCATAATTCATTGTCTAAAAGAGGAATTTAATTTGTCAAAATATTTCTGCATATCTCTGTGGATAAGGTGTAAACAAAGTCATTCAGAGTGAATATGTTGTGAAATGCTCAGCTCTAGAGAAACTTGTCTAGTCAGAATTTTTCCATAGTGGTGAGTATAGGAACCAGACGTCTGAAGCGTTTAATGCGTCTAACAGCTGCATCACAGAAAACTGTTACATGACATTCGAGGGAGGGAGGACGGAACAGTAGTGCAATGGTTAGTACTGTCATACCACAGCTAAAAGGTCCTGGGTTCGATCACCACCACCCCCCCAACCATCCAAAGGCCTGCCATTTAGGCTGACTGGATATTCTGAATTGCCTTTAGGTGTGAAGGTGTGTGTGAATGGTTGTCTGTCTCTGTGTTGCCTTGTGATGGGTTGGCCTGTCCTGTGTGTACCCAGGGCCCATAGTCAGCTGGGATCAGCTTCAGCTTCTGTGACCCAAAATGGATAAGAGCTGTGGGGGTGGAGGGTAGAGAGGTACATCCAGGTGTTATAAGGCAAAATAGTCTTAAAAAAAGACCTGTTTTCAGATTATCAACATTTTCTTGATAAAAACTCACATGCAGATGCTGATTATTTTGGACAGAAAATAAAAGGGTTATAAATGCACTGTAGAGCTTGTGACCACCAGCACTGTTAGAAAATTGGCAAGCTTCTCTACCAAACTGTCTTTACATCTCAACCATGGAGTTATGCAGAAACTGAAAAATCTGTGTGATTCCTCCTTAAATTACCCAATTTATTTCAAACGCACTATGATGCACAGTCTAATGAAAAAAACATCACTAAACCACAAGCAAATATTGTAATGCTCCCTTATACACACCGTAAGCAAGCACATTTGTGGTGTGCTCGGAAACCTCACACTGAGGGGATGGGGATCTGATGGGCTGAGGTACTGTCAAAGTCCTGCAGTGCCTCCTGGTGGGTGTGGTAGTGCATGGCCACATAGCTCTTAGCGAAGGCTGTGGTCTGAGAGTTGACTGGCTGCAGGCTGTTTGGGGAACTGGGTCCGGCTGAGGGGCTGCTGTTGTAAATGCTGTAATAGGGCTCTATGCGAGTGTTAATGGGCGTGGAGGTACTCGGAGGCCGGGGCTTGCGTCCAGCCATGGCACGTGGACTGGGCACGCTGTCGCGAGAGTGACTGGGCCCGCAGGCTTGGTCCACCAGCCTTCTCTGCGGCTTAGGCGAGAGAACGTAGGCTGAGTTGGTCTCATGGTGTGAAGACTTGTTGCGGTTGACCTCGAGGCTTCCCTTGCCCATGGCGTGCAGACGGGTCTTGTGCTTGCAGCAGAGGAAGGCGAGTGCCAGCCACTGGAGGCAGCAGAGCACCCGCCGCCGGAGGCCCGCGCTGTTCCGAGAGTACACAAAGGGATTTATGCCCGACTTAAGGAAGATGAGGGCAAACCCGCAAAGCTCAAACTGGTAGTGGACAAACCCACTTTCCGGCGACAAGACGTCCTGTGCCAGTGACACACCCATGGGCAAGCAGCAAAAGAGGACTGAGATAACTATGACCACACATGTCACCACAGCCTTAGAGTCTTTTGCTGTAGCCAGATTGACTGTGGACACTATCTGGCAGCAGGTGGCTCCTGCAGCAGCCCCTGGCACCAGGGCACCACTGTTCCTCTTTGTGAATGGGTGCGTTTGCACATGCTGGAGCTTGTTGTAGGCCTGGTTGCGGTAAAGGGAGGGCACCTGGACAGCACACTGCATGCCCTCAAAACCAGCGGCGATGAAGGGTGGTGGAGGGCCCGGAGGCCGTGTGGCATCCACCGTGATGATGGGACACTTTCGTACCTGGGCATTCTTGCGCAACGCTTGCGCTATCATCAGGTACGAAATGGACACCACGCCGACACAGAAGGCGAAATCGGCGAGGTACACGTACAAGACCACCTTGGCCCGATTCCCTGTGAGGCCAAAGTGGGGCAGGCATGGGCCGGGGCTCCTGGGATAGGCTCGCAAGGTGACCAGAGCTGCAAGGGTGAAGCTAGAGGTCCACAGCAGGGCCGTGAGGGCTAGGGTGCAGGGGAAGGAGGCGGTGTGGTTCGGTTGCTGGCCCAGGACCATGCGCAACCGGTGCAGTGCAATGACCGCCACCGTCTCCAGGGACATGATGATGAAACCTGAGCTGGTGAGGTGAAAGGCAAAGCAGAAGCCCTTGGAAACGCCTCCTCCGCTGTCCCCCGCATCCAAGAAGAGCACGAGGGCGAACATGGGCGCAGTGACGCAGCAGATGAACAAGTCGCAGAAGGACAGGTTGAGGATCATGAAGTCGAAGTTGGTGCGGAACTTGCGGAACGCCGGGTCGAAGAAGGACAGGAACACCACCAGGTTTCCGTAGGAGCCCAGGCAGAAGATGAGGACGAGGAGCAGGGAGCAGGAGGCCAGCGTAGCCGTGTGGATCAAAGCCCAGCCGCTGGAGGAGGCAGGACTCTGGCTTGACGTACCGTTGAAGGCCTGGCGCCTTCCGATGTCTGCCAGGTCCAAGGGCCAGGCAGTGCTGTTCATGGTACACATGAGGATGGGCTGGGATCACAGCCTCACCGCTTTGCCCATTGTGCTGTGGGTGGTCAGGCTGAGCAGTGGGCTGCACAGTCTGTTCTCCTGGAGTACTGCAGGGTACAGGACAAAGGAGGGAATGCATGAGTCTGCTTTAACAGTAGAAGGTATAAAGCATCACGTTTTTTTTTAATGTTATGTGCCCTTGTTTAATTATTGATTATTACATAACGTGCACCTGAGCAATGTGGCGTCCCGTATCCTAAAGGCTATGGCATAAAACACGTACTGCTCATGAGGAGCGCAGTTCATGTACTCGGTCATGTAGTATTTTATGAATATTATGCTGTCTCACTTTGGCAGCCTTTCAAAACACCCACTGAAACTGGTTACATGAGGCTTTAAAATCGTATGAGACCAAGCTGCTGCGCCCCTTATTTCTCACAGGACAAACACGCTCAGAAAAAAAAAACGTCTGAGAGAGTCAATTGCGTAAGACCTGCTAACCAAGACGCGCTATAAAGCTCTCATTTACTCAAAACACATTTCTTTTTTTATTAATATATGCAGGTCTTCTGCAAAACAGCACGGTCGGTGTCCCTCGTGAATGAAAATGGTAACAGTTCTTACCACGTACTGCTGTGTCCGTCTCATTCTGTGCTTCCAGATGTGCCTGTTCACCGCGGCGGCCCAGACTCGAAGGGGGCGAGGGGTAATATTATCGCCTGTTGATGGGTGTTAAAACACACTTGAAGCGGCTTCGGCTCCTCGTCTTCACCCTCTGATGAAGCTTCAGCTCAGCCGTCGAGAAGCATCTTCGGTAGCGAGGGAGGAGCCAGGGGGAAATGTTTTACAGAGGCAGTGAGGCTTGCTTGAGAAACAGCGGTGGAGAGACGACGCTGCGCTGCTGTCTGTGTGAAAATGGGAGCTAGGCTAACGCAGCCTGTAGGCGGGAGCGAGGGACAACAGTTTTAAACTGATAATAACGCACTATATTTCCCTATCCCTCCATAAAAGGATATTTCTTAACATTTCTTTAACACTGGCGCGGCGAACTGTCCACTGTGACAGCGCTGCACTTCGAGGTGCTACATGTCAGGCGTGTTTCAGGAATCAATTATTTGTTTAACAGGAATTGTGTATTATGCGGCTCTGAATGGAGGAAATACACACACACACACACACACACACACACACACATATATATTTATTTTATTTTATTTTTTTACTTACAACGGTTTTAATATTTTAAAGAGCATTTCGATTTATCATTATGTTTTAAGTGGTTTATATATGTATGATAAGAGATTATCAAATTACATTTACAAATGTAATTTTATACACATTGAACATATATTAAACTACATAAAACTACTTTAATGTTTCAATAATCTTTTGCGAAAATGGTAAAATTTAAAATGAGTGAAAAAGAAAATGTCTCACTGCAAAATTGTCAGTGTATTTGTGTACACTTCGATTTTACCATTACACCTTAAAATAAACACCAAACACCATGTAAATGTTTTTGTTGTCTTGGGATGTTATAATAAGTGTTACATTAACATTTTTAATATACACACAATTAAATTATTGGGGGGGGGGGGTCACTTTTGTCCCAAATACACATAAAAATGTTTTAAGTCATTCAGTGTAACAAGATGATGTGGTACCATCAGTCACAACACCACTTCATTCAATGAAATAGCAAAAAAACAAAAAACTTAAATATTTTATAAATAATTGTAATGACCTTAATTGGTCAAAATCATTGTTTGATATAAATGGCCAGTTGAGAGCCTGCAGTGTATGTTAAAGCAGAACTTTTCTCAGTCAGTGTAAAGTTTTTGTCAGCTGGCAAAATGTTTGTCATCCGGTGTAATGTAACTACTCTGTTAACCTCCAGTGTCATCTGTTACACTAAATGACAGTACCACTGTGTAGTTTTTATTAGTAATTTAGTCGTTTTATTTATGTTTTAGATATTTGACTGACATTTAGTAGACAAACATGTTTAAACTTAATTAAACGTAATAGCTTAATGCATTTTGATTTTTTTATTGGCTTTTCTAGATGACCTCAGAGTTGCAAAACACAGACATAAAATACTCATTTAACAATTAATTTAATGAATGAAACGACTACTAAAAACTTTGAAATAATAAGAAAAATGACAATAGCATTACACTTAATCCCTTTTTGCCAAAACATCAGTCAGAGTTAGGAAACTTTGAAAATTCAGTGTAAATGATATATGAATTAAAAATTTAAGTAAATACAGTATACACTAATTAGCCATAACATCAACACCACTGACAAGTAACATGCATAACATTGACTGTAGTTATTTTAATAAAATTGCACCTGTCCAGGGAGTAGAGCAGCATTAAGAGGATCTATTCAATACTAGGTAGGTGGTGTTAATGTTATGGCTGATCAGTGTATAAAAAGAATATGGGATGAAATTAAATTACATTCATTTCATTTCCTTGTAAAAACTAGATAAATGGAAAAAATAGTGGCTGGAAAGATATTTGCAAAATATAAATATTTAAAATTACAATTAAATAGTATTTGGGGACTTCATTATTATCCTTAAATAGAATCTTTTGACATCTCCTTTAATTATAGTTGCTTTAAATAAATATGCATCACATTTCTTTAAATAAACTGTTATGCTGAATGACAAAAAGCTGTACTACACATTTATTATTGATGCTTGAAATCCCCTTTTTGTCCATGATATATATATAATGTTTTAAATATTTATTTTTATATATACACAGTGGTGCTTGAATGTTGTGACCTCTTTAGAATTTTCTGTATTTCTGCATAAATATAACCTAAAACATCATCAGACTTTCACACAAGTCCTAAACATAAAAAGAAACAAATTAAACAAATGGGAAAAATATAACAGTTGGCCATGTAATATTACATATCTGTGAGAGTCAAAAGTGTGTGAACCACTGCTTTCAGTATCTGGTGCAGCCTGATGAGCAGCAACAACTTTTATTTAAGGTCCTGAGAAATCTTTTGTTCATGCCATGATACACATCCACAAATGTCTTATGAACAGATCTTTTCTCAACAGGGCACCCACCAACACCTCATTGTCATCTCACTGACTGAAAACCTTTAACCTATTAATTTAACCTTCTAATTAACTGTTAATGTAAGATGTTCATATTTATCATGTTTTGAACATTCTTAAGGGTTCACAAATTACAGAATTCAATTCAAGCCAAACGTTGCTTCCCCCCCCCTTTACCCTTTCACTTATAAAGTGTAAATACAATAATAAGATTAAACAATGAAGATAAATTAAAAAAAAGAAAAAGAAATAATTGATTTCTAAAGTGGTTTGTTATTGTGGTTAATGTTATTTCCATATTAGGAAGTTGCAGCTTTTGCTTAATTGACTGAAGTGGTATTTTTTGTAAACCTATTTTTTTTACTTTTTCTGAATCTAGTATGGAAGAGAGAGGGCTTATAAAATAACCTTGAAGTCTCTGATTTACTCAGAATTAAAACTACGAAGACACATGTAAACCTGCATTTTATGCTTTATTACAAACAAACAGCATAGCTTTGGCTTTCCTCAGAACATGATCAGAATGTCATTTTTGGTAAAAAAAAAAAAAAAAGAAGAAGAAGAAAGAAAAAAAAAGGAAAAGCTGCAGATTTGGCACTACGATATACAATGACCAGGCTCAGAACTGCATAAAGCCTCAGTGGGCAAATGTAATGGCAGTGTCCTGTTCACTGGACGGTGAACTACTGTATGAGGACGATTTGTCCTGGTTAGCCCAAAACAGGTACATAAGATGTACTGCAGGTTCCACTTTGTAAAGGAACTCTTATGTGTTTCGAGTACCACCAGTAAAGCCTCAATCAGTATGAGCAGAGTAATGATTGTTTGAGGACTGTTTAAGGGACATATGTGACTTTTCATGTTTTTCAAACAAAATCATTATCTGAAGCAGCACTGTCTTGAATTTGATTATTGGGGATATCGTGGCTCCGTTATCTCCAAAAGACAAAGAAAACTTCTTTTCTCTACCACACATTTTTCGACCGTGTCGCTGTCTCGAGAAGATTTCTTTTCAATAAAAGTTTCCCCCAGTGTGAGTCGCTCTGGTGCTCCTGAGTGAATTCACTGCATTCTCTGTATCATTGGGAGTGTTGACCGCAGCTCTGTTCCTACCGCTTGCGAAACTCTCGAGTTTCACACCTTAGTTGTGACTTGGTTTACCCTGGTTTTCCAGTTTGAAACATGTTCACACTGTTGACATTTTAACAGCGTCCTGCCACAACAGGGCTTACATAAAACAATGTATCGGGCTTAGGCTTGTTTGTGCTCGAGCCGATAACAGTATGTTAAAAATGCAGTGATCGGCTTGATACCGATCTCGGATCGGGACATCCCTATAATTTTGATTTGCATAAACCTGTATTTAAGATTTACAGTGTAAGTAGGCTGAACTGGTTTAACTATAAAAAAATTCAGATTAGAGGCCTTAGGAATAGTTAGTCAGTAATGCTAATGTCACTAGCAGTGAAGCAAATCTAATAGTCTAACAATTTCTCATTTCTACATATCAAAAATCGATCAAAATCAAAATTGTCTGTGTTAGCAAACCGCTTACTTGCAGATAGTGATTATGATTAAAAGGGTAAAGAGTCTTTAAGCACATTTTGCAGTGACACTGCCTTTAGAACTGTTATAGAACTGATACAATGAGTAGGACCTCGAGCTTCAGAATGCTAAATGTCTTATTCATGCATCATGTGGTAAAGAGATCTGGCAGATATCAAGGAGAGGATGTGGAAGAGTTAACAGTGCAAGGGGCTTAAAAGGGTGTTTAGTCACTGCATCCATTTTAATGACACGGCACTGCACGCAAACACACACACATACACTCACTCTCTCTCAAGGCTAATGACACTGCATTAAGATACACTCTTCGTTCCCTCCCATCCCTGCCCGTTCGTAAGCGCTCTCTCTCTCTTCCCCTGACCTTTGCAGGGGAAAAATATTAAAAATTCAAAAATGTACTAACAAAATATTTCACAACTACAGGCTGAGGGACCTGCTCAGAAAGCAAAACCATTATGCAGCATTTAATTAATCCCTGGGGAAATCTCTCAAATAAATAAAATAAATAAATAGATATTATGCTTTTATGTCATATACAGGAGTATGTACCATTGCAAAAAAATTTATATTTCAAATGCATAATTAGGTTGTTTTTTTTTTACTAACATTTTCAGTGGAAAATTCCCACTATTATTTTACTAGACTTGAGTGTGTTCTTAAAACTCTCACCAACTGATTTCACCTACACATATGAGTCTCACCAAAGCAGACACACGCATGCGCTCCACAAGCAGAAAATGAAACTGTACAGGAATATTACATACCGCAGGACAGTCATTCCTGCTAATGGTTAAACCTTAAATATTAAGAATATCAGGGAAAAAACACTATAAAACTGCTATAAAAGCTCTCCATTTCTATAAAAGCTCTCATCTTGTTTTTGTTTCCAATTAAAAGCTCATAAAGCATCTCCCTTCCGGCGCAAGGCGGAGCAGGAGTCGCTCTTTCTTTTTGTGAATGAAAATTCAACAGTGAACGTCCAAACAAGCTCTCCGTTCTCAGAAGAATGCAGCTGGAAGTCTTTGGTGGGGAATTCTAAAGCAGGAGCAAAATAAAAGTACAAAAATTTACTTTATGTTCATATAAAGAGTAAAACTACTAAACTAGTGTGTTGTGTCTTTTTTTTAGGGAACATATATGCTGATCAGCCATTTCACTAATTATACGTAGCTACCTTGCATCTACAATCACTGTCCATTTTATAAAATCCACTTTCCATATAGGTGCACTTTGTAGTTTACAATTACAGGCTGTAGTTTATCTTTTCCTTCAGACACATCTAACCTACTGGTCCACCTTGCAGATGTAGCATTATTGGTGATGGTCACTTTATTGGTGGACACTTTGTGTTAAATAGTGAAAGTGAAAGTGACTATTTGTCATTGTGAACACCCTCAAGCACCACAACGAAATGCAACCTCTGCATTTAA
>JBBPDA010000081.1:20844247-20884078 GCA_037974385.1 Arnoldichthys spilopterus | reverse complement strand
AAAACTCCCTAGCAGTAGGAAGAAACCTTGGGAGGAACCAAGGCTCAGAAGGGGGAACCCATCCTCCTCTGGTTGATTATACGGTATAATCTGCACTTCTGTTTATTCCCCCACCTCTTTCTTCCATATGTCATAATGGCCTCAACAAAGTCAATTTTATTTATGTATACTGATATTGTCACAAAGGATCTTTACAGAATCTGGGTATGAGTCACTAATGAGCAAGCCAATGGTGACAGAGGCAAGGAAAAACTCCCCAAGCAAGAAGAATAAACCAAGACTCAGAAGGGGAACCCATTCTTCTCTTGTTGACACTGGATAGCAATAACAAACAATAGATAGGAAAAAACAATGTCAAGTTCTAGGGGTGACGGCTAAAAGCCTATAGCTTGGAGTAACATATCTAGCATATGAATAATGAAGCACATAGAGATGGTCTGTGGTGTCAGCACTCACTTTTTCAACCACAGTAGCTCTTCTGTGGTATCAGACCAGACTGATTAGCCTTCACTCTTCACATGCATCAGTGCCTAGCCATCACAATAATGCCCTTGTCAAAGTGGCTCAGATCCTTACCCTCACCTAGTCCCTCTAACAACAGGCGTCTTTGTAATGAAATAACTAGATAATCAATGTTCTTCATATTTATCTCTCTGTAATACTTGACTAAATTTGACTCCATATATATAAATCACAGTGGTAGCTAAGTGGTAGCTAAGTGGTGTCTGTGTCATTCTTTTTAATATGTAAATGTTATAAAGCAAAATAATAGTCGATGACCTGCAGCAGTTTATTTAAAAAAAGAATTGTATGATCCATAATTCTAAATTTATCCTTTCTCAAAGCTGATTTGGCGTGCAGCTAAAATTCCCTTGATGAAAAAGTGATCTTTAGCTGTGACACAAAGTTAAATGACAGACTAATTTAAATTTAAAAGAGAAATTATGCTTTGTCAGCCCAGCACCTGAGCTCACATCCCGTAGGATATCCTAAACATTGTTAATGACTGGACATGATACTACACCTGTCTTGAGCTCACATCCTGTAGCATATTCCACACAGCCTGGGTCATGGCGAACAGCCATGCTCACCCACTGTTTTTTCAGGTGTGTGTAATATGCACCATGTGCTGCCTGTTCAGTGATGTGTTTTTGTTTTTATCTCTGGAAACTTCTGCAATGAAATACAGTAAGATGGCCATGTTAATTTATTCATTTTATGTCCACTTGCATCAACTGTAAGTCACTTATAGTAACCCTTTATACCCAAAGGTGTAGTTCTTGGTCCTCACCACACTTACATACTAGTTCCTAGTTATTGTTATAGTTATATACTAGTTGTTGCTGTATAATTTATCGTAGAACAAAACAATGGACTGTTTTTCCAGCTCCAGATTAAGCCTAAATCAATAAATGCGTTATAATTCAGTTTTAAAATTGTTTTTATCCATGTCTGAGAAACTAACCCAATAAATCTTAAGAATAATATTAACTAAATATAACCACAAGCAGCAATAGACTCCAGTCATAAATGAGCTCAACAAGGCTAAATGCTCCACAATGAAGCCTCTTCACTGATAGGAGATAAGTGATAGTGACACAGGGAGTTTATCAGAAAACCTATATGTCATGATTGCTTAACATGGGCCTTCAGCAAAGATGCTGAGATGTATTAAAATTTGAACAATGGTGTAGTATGCTGTGTGTTTTAAAGAAATGGGTAAAAACACTGGACAAACACCTCATCTTCTCACATGATTTTGAAACTGCAAAGTCAAGTCAAGTCAAGCCAAGTTTATTTGTATAGCGCTTTTTACAACTGACGTTGTCACAAGCAGCTATCATCTAATATCTGAATAATCTGAACAGTTTATTCATGATTAATTTGCAAGTCACAAGGATTCATGGAATAGGTGTTGTTACAATATAGACTTGCAACATCTCTGCAATTCAAAGCAGACCTTTCAAGGTCAGAAACATTTGATAAGAGAGGCATGTGTGTGATGACTAACTGCAGCCCAATTAGGAAAACATGAGAAAACTGTTTAGAATATGCTGGTACAGAGTGAAAGTCTTGACAGACTTTATTTATCTGATCTACATTTTTGAGCAAAGAATGATAAATTAAAATGACCTGCAAAAAAATTCCCTACTCTGAATGGCACGTTTAGAACTGATCACTCTAAACTGTTGTAGTTAATAGAAGCCATAGGTGGTTTACTGTCATTTTTACATTATCAACTCTAGCCATTTAAATGCCAAGAGTGGCATTATCTGTGGTTGAGCATTCTAGGCTATACTTTTAAAGTAATTACTTAAAATAACTGCTGTCTTTGTTTAGCTGATCAGTGCCAGTTGTGGGGTAGTTCAAATGTGCATATTTTTCTCTCTAGTCAAACCACATGCATCAGTGGTGCATTGAATTGTGGTGCCATACAACTGCAAAGCACACACAGAGATCAGTTTGGTAGTGCTGATTTAAATACACATTGAGTTACTAGTTTATTAGGTGGACCCATACTATATGTCCAAAAGTATCCAGACATCCCTTCAAATGAGTAAATTCAGCTACTTTTTAGGTGCACCCATTGCTAACACATGTATTCAGCTTTGTATATACAACTTTTATAGTCTCCATAAAAAACACAGTGTACATCTACAGACCACTTCATTAGAGACAGTTTTGTTGTTTTACTTTGTAGGCACACAGTAAGTATAGCTCACTTTTTCCATTCACAATTAATCATCATCATTACTTGTCAGTTTCTAACCATAGGACATGCAGCTGATATTATGTTGGTGGATATATGTTGAAAGGGTTGGCTAATATTAGCATCACACACCAACCACCATCCCAGTGTCACATCTGGCCAGTTAGCTCAGTTGGTTAGCGTGTGGTGCTAATAAGACCAAGATTGTGGGTTTGATCCCTGTATGGGCCACAAGCACATTTATGGACAGTGGTGGTTAGAACGCTGCCTTTGGGCCCTGAAGGTCACAGTTTCAAGTCCCAGTCTGGGCACTACTGAGGTACCCTTGAGCAAGTTACCATCCTGCTATAATCCTCCTACAAAACCGTCCTGTTGATAGCTGCCTGCTGCTGCATGTGTGACGGGTTAATTGCAGAGGTCACATTTCGTTGTGGTGCTTAAGTGTGTTCACAATGACAAAGTCACTTTCACTGCTGTGCTGAGAAATGGCCACTACTGAATAATTTCTGGTTAGTGGTGGTCCTATGGTTAACTCTATCCATTGATGGATGGGTTAAGTGTGAGGTGGGGAATTGTTGGGGATGATAAATTGTGTAACAACAGATGAGCTACATTAATTGTAAACCTATAAAAGGCACACCAAGGGAAAAGATTCTGAGTTAAGAGGAAGGGTAGAAAAATTACAGAGAAACTGTAATTAAAAATCAGAAGTACTTAAAAAAAAAAAAAGTAACAGTAAAAAAGTATCAACAATTAAATGAACTGAAGAGTATAAAAATTATTGTGAAATGTAAAAGTGATTAAATAAAGCAATAGTATTAATACATTAATACATTTGAAAAATAAAAAAAAAGTTTAAAATAATAAAAGTTTTGTATTGTAAATGTTGTAGTGGAGTTGTGTGGAGTGTTATTCTGTTCTATATTCTATTCTAAATTTATGAATTAAAAAACATTTTTTAATGCCTTTGAACTAAAACAACTGGCAAGAGAAAAGGAGAAAAAAGTAAAAGATCTTAACAAAAATGTAAAAAAGATAAAGTACTCAAGCATTCACTTTCAAAATGTAGAATAAAGTGCCAATCTTCCAAAATAGTACTTAAGCACCATAAAAAGTACAATAACGTTTCCATTCATGCTGGAGATGAAAGGTTTACCATTTGTCAAAAACTGTAGACACCCCTCCAAATTACAGAGTTCAAGTGTCAGTGAAGTAAGTGCCATGCATACGTTAGACATATATATTTGTAGCATACTGGGTTGTAACAATGGATTGCAAAGCACATCAAACAGTTTATGATAATGTGTTATCACCCAAGCCGGGCTGATTGCACGTGAATCGGCCGAGTAGATCAGGCAGCCAGTTGAGTTTGTGTCTCTACAGTCTTTACTTTCTTTAATACTAATTTTAAGCATATTCAGCGTGAGTGGTACAAGTTCATGTGCTGCATATGTGTTGCTGCATTGCATTACAATGTGACATTGGTTGCCTAGCTCTATTGGTACTGCTCTGGTGTAGTTACCCTTGACTTTTTGGTAACTGGACCTTGGATTGCACTCTTGCTAACTTATCATATTATTTGTTTGTCTTTGCTGAAATTCCATAGCAACCTGTTTACATTTTCTGGTGCCAGGTCCCAGGGATTGCTCTCATTATGTCGAGCATTGGTCTGATTAACTGTAATTTCGGTATATTACATAAACAAGCCTTGTAGCACACAACAAAAGATTTTCTGATTTATTCTCCTCATTTTTAAGGGGCAAGTAATTGATCTTTATATTTCCAGGAAGAATTTCCAAGTAACCTTAAGCCATATTTTGTTGTATTTATTCATCAAATTTTACTTTTCATTTTTAACCTCTTTAACTGCAAGGGCTGACACTCAAAAGTACGTAACAAATGAATTTCACAGTATTTACTAGGGGTGTAACAGTTTTCATGGTTTGAGCCATGGACCGGTTTGTATCACAGTTTGGCCTGGGAACAATTTAACCAACTTTAAACTTCAAATATTTTCCTTTTCTTACTAAATTGATGCCACTGTAAGGAGAAAGTCCAGCCATATGCACTGCATCAGCAGTTTCTTACACGATTATTTCCATTCACCAACATCAGACAATTGCTCACTCATGTGCTTTATAAACTGGTCATGTCTGGAGAGCCATTTTTTAAATGTTTCCATGTATGAGTCACATAGAGTTACTGTTACAAACCTTTCTGTTGCTCAAAAAGGCCAGCTGTCTATTGTGACTGCAGTGAACTGTGCCTCACCCAGCTCTTTGTTTTACCTTTGTTTCTATATTCATCTTTTACACCATGTGTGTACTGGCATATGGTCCTCTTGGAATTTCAGATCATGAATCAAGCATCTTTAACCTCAATGGGAATTCCATGGCTCAAGTCTATTTAACCTAGAATGGAATCTCATGGCTTGAGATTAATACCTCAATGGGAATCTGTATCTCAAGCACATTTAACCTCTGTCAGAATCCCAAAGTGACCACATTGACCTTGGATCAAAATCTTGTGGTTTGAGCACATTTAACATGAACAAATCTACAGTTTAAAATGGAAGCACGGCTTTTATTGAACATGAAGCACCACACTTTCTCACTAATAGAAAAAAACAAAAACATGGTTCACATCACATGCATCATGAGCCGAACCGTAGACTGCTGAGCTGCCAGATTTTGGCTTGAGCTTAGAACTGTTACAGCACTAATAGGCACTGTAAAAATGTATATTAAGTAGTAAAAAATAAATTTGATTATTACCTGAATAATAGACAGTTTAAGGGGTTAAACATGTGGTACAATAAACACAGTACCATCTTCTCAGAAGCTCTGCTCTCCTCTTAGTAAGTTTTGTCTGGATGTCGCAGTCAGGACCTTCTCAGGGTCAAATAAAACTGCAGCACTAAAACAAGACAAAGACAATACAGAGAACAAGGACAAGGCTCAAGCCTTTTTCAGTTGCTTTGAGCACATACTGTACATAAACAACTGCTCATTAACCATTCCTCCATCTGTAAGTGATAAATGCTCCACCAGTGCTGGTCTGGCTGCTGACTCCAGGTTTGCCTTTGGTAACCACTAACATTCAGTAATCAAAACCAGGAAAGATGAGATTCAGTCAAATGGCAGGGGAATTACACCAGTTTTTTAAAAATTTTCCCTAAAGGTAATTGTACTCCAACAAATGAATAACAAAATGTGCATTTTGTTGTAAATTGTATTATTTCAACAAACAAAATGAAGATCAGTTACATGGAAAAAGTAAATATGCCCTTGATTAGAACCTCCTGCAGGTAGAACCTGTCTTATTTAAACCTGACATCTAAGGTCTAGTGTTCCCTTTGTTACTGAAGAGTATGGCTTTATCATGCCAAGATCTGAAGGAATGGATGGATGTCTATGTGTCTGGCAAGGGATTTTACATTTTATTTTTTTTTTTTTAAAGATACTTAAGTAAATCATTGCACTGTATGGAAAATCATCTACAAGTATTATAGAAAAAATCACGGGATAGCAATGATGGGAAAAGAAGTGTCCAAGAAGCCCTTTCATTACAGAATCTGTAGCTAACTCTTGCAGCCCCTGGTGTGAAAGTGCATACATCTACAATCAAAAAGAGATTAGACAAATTTGACCTGCATGGGTAAGATTTCAGGAAAAAAATTGCTCTCCAGAAAGCAAGGCTACAGGTTTTTGGAGAAATGCAGATAGACAACCAATGAACTCTCTAAGATCTTTTAAGAAGGATGGTGGAGTCTTGCATTCCACTATGGAACAAATTCAGCAGCAAATTAACTTTTAAATTTTAAATTTATTTTACAGAGCGTAAAATGGAGAGTTTGTTTTTAACTTTGATTCTGTCAGATATTTGCTCAGTGACCTTCAGCATTAACAAAACAGCTGCTGTCTCGCATCACTTGGCTGCAGTGTTCATGGCACCACTAGGTACAGTAGATTGTGGCAGCTGCTTTATCCAATATACCAGTTTACCAGCCAAGCCATACGCACCCACCTCCCAAACTTTAATTTCTACCTTTAACCTCAGCAATTCTTGCTGTTCCTTCTCTTGCCATCCACACACTGGCACAGGATTTCTGCTGCATGACTATGTCTGCCAAATGACTAGTAGAAACTATACAGGCCAGTTTCCTACACTTGAGCATAGCGTGAAACAAAATCTCAGATAAAAATGGATTTTCAGTACAGAATCTCCATTGACAAAGAGGTGATCTATATTTTTATACAATCTTTGTTCACATCTCTATGAGTAGGTACTATATAAATAAACATATGGTAATACTATACTGTTGGGCAGTGTTCATAAGGCTACATGGTATCCACATAAACCTTTTATGACCACTGATATATCTCTGTATAGACATTTATAAAGGCCTATAGATGGTTATATGTGTATATATGCCTATTTATTAAATGTTTAAATAAACATTGCAAAATGTAAAATAAAATGTAAAAAAATTGCAAAAACAAAATGCTCTTAAACAATTATATACCTAGGCTTATTCTGACAAGCATTAACACTATTTGGGTGAAATTATATCATTTTTTAATAAAGCAGTCTGTAAAGCAGACTGTGGCCTTCACAATCCACGCTTGTTGAAATAAGCCTTAATATATGTTAATGTAGGTTGTCACAAAAACTCTGTGTAGACCCTAATGTAGTATATGGATCTTTTAATATTTAAAAAATGGTTAGATATAGCACCAAAATGAGTTTTACTTTAGGTATGGGTGAAAAATACTTTTTTGTTAAGAGCATAAGTCCTATGTTGCCTTATGAAGGCGACTTTATAATATAAAGTCTTTGAAACAGAGTCAACATAAAAATTCTCCTCAGAAGCCTTGAAAAGTGAATACATATCTTGATATCTCTGAGAGCATGGTGCTTTTTCATGCTAGTGAAGTAAAATTGTTTCAGGACAAGCCATCTGAATCCCATTTGCTACATTCCATGGAACAAGACTGTAATTGCAAATACATGTATATTTTACTTAGGGACCTGTAGATGGCAAATGGCAAAAGTCGGTTTGAATTAGAAGAAACATCTGACACTGATTGGCAAATTTATGTGTGCGTTACTTGTTGAGATTGGAAAAGTTGACTGTGTTTGGCATGAATTATTGAGGTCTTTTATAGAATGGGTTTTGTTTGACTTGCATATCAAGGTTATGTATATCAAAATGGATGAAATGGTTCAGCATTATACATAGCATTGACACTAGTTCGTAGTAAATCAAAATTACTTTACTAATGGTGTATTCAACTCATACTCCATGCTTACACATACCATTTTATATAAATCTTTATTCATGGAACAAAAAAATGGAAAACTGACAACATTTTACAGTTTAATAATTATTGAGCAGGTTGGGATCCAAAGCCAATATATATTTTGCAAATCCATGTAAAATACCTCTATATCAGACATAGCTAACTTAGCTAACTGGCTCACTGCTAAAAAAAGAAAAAAGAAGAAAAAAACAACAGCAACAACAAAAAACCCACATATTTCAAGACAAACCTGAACTTTTATTCTTACATTTCATGTCTCAACATCATGAGTATGTAATGAATATAAGCTGTAATATGACAATTATTACTGTAGGGAAAGGCATACACTGTAAAAGCATTGAAGTTCCTCCAAAATGAAAACACACTTTGCGACGTTATATTAAAGCACTTAAAAAAAACTCAATACTCACATTTTACCTCACATTTTTAGTGATCAAGTATTGAACAATATTGTGTGCATGTAAAACTGATGAATATCTAAGAATGAAAAAAAACAATTGTTGCTACTAAAGCATGTTATCCTTTTTCAAAAATCGATTTTAGTCAGTGTAAACAAATAAATAATTATTTACAAGCTCCATGTACTGAAAGCAACAATTTAGATGTAAACCAACTGAATTGTAAGAGTCACATAAATAATTTACAAAAGAAATTATAATACAGTCTTAATATAAACATCTTCACTCCAGAAATGTGTTGATAAAGAATAGCCCTTTTTAGAATATAGGTGCTGTTAATAAAAGAGAATAGAAACAGAGTAAAAAAAAATAGAAATTCACAAACAAGCAAACAATTTGATGGAAAACATAAAACGGACAAAAGGTAATAAAAAACATTGTGCAAGTAAAGCAGTCTGGTGAAGAAGAGATTGATACATAAAATGCAAATGCAGTGTTTGTTTGATTCTGCATGACCAGATGTAATAAAAAACAAAACAAAAAAAAAAACAAATTATATATATAAAAAAACAGAACTCCCCATCTCCTGCTCCATAGCTACAACTCTCAAAGGAGGGTTTGTTGTTGTCACCTTATAACGGTTTGCTTTCAGAAGAACAAATAAAATTGTTGTACAATGAGTTACTATAATATTACGTCTGTTTGATGTTCCACCGTGGGTCATTCCGTTCCCTCTTTTTCCATCAATTCCATGTTTACAATGTTGATGGGAGTCCTCAATAACCCCAGTCAAAAGCACATAATGTTTGTTCAACAGGAAGAGTGTATTACTGTGTGTTATAGTCCTTTACATGCCCCATGCCTTGTCTTGCTCAGTTATCTGAGAAAAAAAAGACAATACTTAGCAAGTACAGCCAATACAAATTTTCCTTTTTTCCATTCATCCATCCATCCATCCATCCATCCATCAACATGTTAGTATAGTCCCAGGTGGGTAGTAACTGTTTTTCCCCCTAATTTTTACCATTGCTACAGATTCTGTAATGAAAGGGCTTCTTGGACACTTCTTTTCCCATCATTGCTATCCCATGATTTTTTCTATAATACTTGTAGATGATTTTCCATACTGTGCAATGATTTACTTAAGTTCTAGATCTTTTACCAACCTCTCTGTTTGTAAAGAATTTCCTTTTAATCTTATGAAGCTCCACATCCACATGCAACATTACTGAACAGCTCAACATGCTTGGAGGAGAACACTAATTGCTAAGTCTACATTAGCTAACAGACATTCATGCTGGCTACAATCACACTGAGTGATGGGGAAAGAAGGAGGGATATTCTCCCTACCCATCCAGAGAGAGCAATGCCAGTTGTGCTGTCTTTGACTCCTGGCCATGGACCCTTTGTATTAAAATATTTACAAAAAAGGTATTGATACTGTTTAAGTATACTGATCAGTTTTAAAATTATGACCACCTTGGGTGCCCATGATATTTTATTTCTGTATTTGGAATAATAACTTGTATAACTCATAATAACTTTTTTGGAAATGAGTTGTACTAAGAATTCTGCTTCAGTCCTTGTATCGTTCTAACAATACTTTTATTTATATTTATGAGAGTGGTTTTAGGCTTTTCTACCCACCTTTGACCATAGCTATAGATAAAAGGTTCATTTATATGACAGACACACATCCAACAGGCTTCACAATCATATTTTAAGTGTACGGGTGTTGGCACTCCATAGGCATCATTCATTAAATTAAAATGTCTTAAAGCCATACACCCAATGATGACTGAATCAAAATTCCATGTCATCATTAGCAGGCAAAAGCGTGACCCAGTCTAACAGCAAGCCCAAATCACAATTACCTCATAAACATAGTGGGAAACTCCAGGCCATCTGCACGACGAACAGGGAAAAGGATAAAATATTTAAGGTAGCCCGTACCTTTCTTGCTTAATTTTTAACACTAATTAGTATAATAACTCATGTAATTTAATCTAGTATTGGCTCTCTCATCATGTTCTTACTCTTAATCCATCTAATTTATGTGGTCTTGGGGCCCGTTTCTTCAGAATTGTAACATACCGATTTATCTTGTAATGAAACTTAGTTCAACTCAACTCAGTGCACCCTGAACTGACATAACCATGCCCACAAATGCATTCTTTTTTAGCTAGACAAGATTTCCAAACAGCTGTGTTGGTGCCCCTCCACTTTACACATTTTTACATTTTAGTGTTTTCTTGCTCCCAACAAAACTGATGTAACTAATAAGCTCATATAAAAACCCAGGCTAAAATCATGTTCAGTGTGCAACACAAAAAAATCTCAAAATACCTACATTTAGTATAATCATATGACATTTATTTTTGGTACATTTGTTACTGGCTTATTGCATTTAGCTACAACAACATGGTCCAGCTTGCTAGAGCAGCATTTTAGATGGGAAACTCACTCTTATGTAGCAACACTGGAGTAGTCATTGGTGATGTTTTTTGTTAGTTTAAATGGGGGGCATTCTGTAAAGCTTGCAACAGTAGCTATGAAAGAACGCATTTGTGTGTTGAGTGTATAGGTCAATTGCACCCTTATAAAGTAAAAACATAGCTTTATATTATTCTACTCCGGTGTTGTAAATCACTCACCTCGACATTCATATTTAAGGTCAGAGAAGAACACCAGTTCCTGTGAGAAGACAAACAACCCTAATCGTCCTCCTGCAAATGTCTGATCATAAACTGGTCCTGAGTCTGCCATGATCTGTTTCCCCTCATAGACTACCACTCTGAAAGAAAGCATATATATTTACCATATATTTACTGAAATTAAAAACATTTTTTTATTTAAGTTGGTTTTGGTGTTACTCACCTGATGAACCCAGTCTTGGGTCTGTGAATGAGATGCCATCTGTATGCAGTGTAGTCCTTCCAGCCAATGTTCTTTGGGTCATGCCACAATGTGTTAACCTGTAGAAAAACAATCAGCATTCACTAAGCAATAGTATACATCCGATTTCAAGGCACCGTGTTAGGTTCTTGTCAAGTTCCTACTAGAATTACTTGGCTGGGTTCATGTAGATACATAATGGCATATAACTGGTTGGGTTCATACTGATATGTATAACTCACCTGACCAGTGGTGTTCCCAGTGTGCCAGAGGGCATTGCGTAGGCTCTCGCCAGTACCTGTGGTGGAGTTGACCACTTTGAGGGAGACCCCAGAGATACCAAAGGCCTTTGAAGGCTTCTCTTCCCAGTATGTTTGAGTGATCTGTTTCCACATCACCACATAGAAGCGCCCACTTGACTGGTAGCCAAACACAAAACCGGCATAGTCGTCATCTCGGTCAGTATTTACATAGAAAGTGCCACTGAAGTCCACAGCGCTGAACTCATCAAAGCCTGGAGAAGATAAACCAACATTTAAAGATACTAAACAAAGCCAAGACCAACTGGGGAATTTCTAAACAGCTTATTTAAGAGCTTTAAAACTCACCAACTGCAATGCCGGGGTCAGAGTTGGCAGTCTGAACTAATTCCTTGCCCTGATGTCTTACTACCCAGTTGGGATCAATTTGTGTAGTCCCTTTGGGATCCAAATGCACCATCTGGAACTTTCTGAAGTCAGTAATACTAATGGCATTGTTCTCTGGGCACACGTCCAAGATGTCTGGGATGTTGTCATTGTCAAAATCATCTTTGCAGGCATCACCTCGCCCATCGCCTGAGAATAAAAAAAATTTGGTCACAATTCACTGTCATTATTTCTAAAGTCACTAAGGAAATGTCTGGGAAATACAATGCCAAACCAAAAGTTCCTGGACCACCTAGGCCAGCTAAAAATAACCATTCTCCAAAATTGAAATATACATCAGTTTACCCTCTAATGACAACAGCAGGGACTTATGGATAAAACTGGCTCTAAATTCTCTCTAAAAAATTGTGTTATCTCCACTACCTTCAAACTGCTTTTCTTAAAGGAACTGTTTTACAACTTATAGTAATAATATATAGCTATAGATATTACAGTTTTCAGCCTTTAAGCCAAAAGCAAACAAATGGCCTGTAAATCCGACGACGTAAGAAGTAACTTTTTATTAAAATACAAAAAATGAAAAATTCCACCCAGCAACACAACTCTGCTACTTAACTGCTGCCAAACACAAGTAATCTCAGCCATTATTTCATGCCATAAAAATCTCCACCAATATATGTTACTTTTCAAATATGAAGTATATGAAAACCAGACCTCAGGGCTAAGATGGGGATGGGGGGGGGGGGATTCAGGCATACATTTTTTTTGCTTAGAGTGAAGAGGTAGCTTCTTGTCTTTCAGCACTTTGTTATTGCACAGGGGCCTGGGTTGGCTCTATCAAATAAACACAGACTGATGAGGTGCAAAGAACTTGAAAGAATCTGGCAACGAAGCAACCTGTTTGCAGTTACAGCCAACAAAACAACTCAGGGTGACCTTCATGACATTGGGCATGGCTGAAAAATCAGTAGCAATATTATGCTCCTGCCCAATCAGAACTAATCTGCCTGAGGGAAAACCCTCGGGGGCAGTGCAGTACTCATGTGACAATGACATCATCCTCAATTTCTTCTAATTTACTAACTGCATTCTGATGTGACAGTGAAATAAAAAATGTGTTAGAAAGTGTGCAGGGGAGAAAATCCTGGGAGGCACACTAAACCTGGAAAAGATGAATAGATAAAAGTGCCTTGTATTTGGCTCTGCAACAGCTGCGTGGTTGGAAAACTGGTGTTATTAGCCCTCTAGAGCAGGGGTCACCAAACTTACCAGCAGAAGGGTTAGTGTGGATCCAGGTTTTTATTTCAACCAAACAGAAGCTCAGTTCATCTATCTAATGACACAAACTGATTAAACAAGTGTGGTGGGAAAAAGGTGGTGGACCCTTGTATATGCCCTAGCCCCCAGCAAGGGCCTAAGGGTTTAAGAAACAGTTCTGAATGCGAGACTGGCCAGTTACAGCATTCACTTCTACTGATTCTAGTTAACAATCCACCTAAGACAAGTGAGAATTCATTTCAGTGTGCAATTCTTTTAGACATTCTGAACATATTTTGGACTTGCTAACAATAACTAAAGTGAAAATCATACTAATCAAATCATGACAGATTGTTCTATTACTAGTTTTTTAACAAAGTCATTACATTCCATTCTTTTGAAAGTGACATAACTTGAAATTTGTCATTGTGAACACACTCAAGCATCACAATGCAATGTGACTTCTGCATTTAACCCATCACATGTGCACACATGGAGCAGCGGGCAGCTATCAACAGCTGCCTGGGGAGCAGTTTAGTGGAACAGTAACTTGCTCAAGGGTACCTCAGCAGTGATACGACCTTTAGGTCCCAAGCGCAATGTCCTAACCACTAGACCACCACTTCCAATTTTGGACATATTTGTTTAAAAATAAAAACCTACATTGCTCAAAACTACTTGATAATAATTAAAAACTGTTAGATCACAGCTAGCATTATGCAAATTAAATCAAGACCATGCTAATTTTCATTGTTAAGTTAATTAGCAGTTTTGCGATTAGATCATATTTAAGATCCTGGGTTGTGGAGTTAAAAAATAATATTTTAACAGTGCATTTAACCTTCTCTATGAAATTTTCACCCACCGTCTGAGTCTGCTTGGTCTTTGTTAGGTACCAGCCTGCAGTTATCTTTGTCATCAGGAATTCCATCATTATCATCGTCAGAGTCACAAGCATCTCCTTTCCCGTCCTTGTCATGATCGGCCTGGTTTGCATTAGGAATGTAAGGGCAGTTGTCCAGGTTGTTCTGATGACCATCCTCATCAATGTCCTGATTATTATCACACTGATCTCCTACCAGGTCATTATCTGTATCAGCCTGTTGAGCAATAACAAACATAGCAAAGCTGTGCCTTTTTTTTTATCAAGTTCAAGTTCTGCTGACAAGGCTTTAGTCTAATCTTAAACTAAACTGCAATGTCTTGATTTAGCATAAATAAATCCCACTTAGTTAAGGCTTAGGCTTCATTTAGATTTGGGAAGCAGGCCCACCATGCTTTTAGACTATGTGTGTCCATGTATTCCATGCTGTTTGCATGCAGCTTTCTGGACCTAGCATCTCTTCTACCTGATCAGGATTATGAAGCAGAGGGCAGTTATCACACTGGTCTCCTACTCCATCCATGTCAGTATCCTTCTGGTCATTGTTGTACACATACGGGCAGTTGTCATGTTCATTCAGAATCTCTAAAATACAATCAATATAATAGTTATATTACCATCACTTTAGCATATGCAAGAAGGATTTCCTAGCATGGTGTCAAACACATTTCTTCAGCGAAATTATAAATTAACTTTTCTCAGATAAAAATTAGGTTTACTTAACCAACAGCTAGCAGCACAAAGATCTGATGCTGCATTGTAAAGTTTCTTTGTTAATTGTTAATGATATAGGCTTTTAAAAACACTCAGCAGGTAGACTACTCATAGCGCCTGTAAATTAGTTTAATAACTGTAAATATATTGTTAAAGGACACTTGACACAAACAAGTTAGATTTTCCTTGTTAAGACTAAGAAAGCCACCTTCTGATGAAAGTTTTGAACCCTGTAAAATGTTCTGTATTTCATATGAATGTGACCTCAAACATTATCTGATTTTTAAAAACAAACTTAAACCAATAATAAAAAACAACAACAAACAATCCAGTAACATATCTGTGTATGGCAAAAATTAAATCATGCTCTTAATATGTGGTGTAAACCCCCCGTGTATCAATAATTGCAACTAAACTTTGACTTAGAGGAATTTTAGCTCATTCCTCCATACAGAACAGCTTCAGCTCTTGGATGTTGGTGGGTTTCCTCACATGAACCACTCGCTTTAGGTCTTTCCACAACATTTCATTTGGATTAAGGTCAGGACATTGACTTGGCCATTCCAGAACATTTACTTCATTGTTCTTTAACCATTCTTTGGTTGAATGGCTTGTGTGTTTAGGATTTTTGTCTTGCTGCATGATCCACCATCCCCTGAGATTGAGTTCACAGACAGAAATCTTAATATTTTGCCTTTAGAATTCTCTATAGTTCAGAATTCATTGTTCCATCAATCATGGCAAATCGTCTGGGGCCAGATGCAGCAAAACAGACTCAAACCAGAACATTTCCACCACCATGTTTCACACATGGGATAAGATTCTTATGCTGGAATGTAGTGTTTTTCTTTCTCTAAATGTAACGCTCCTCATTTAAGCCAAAAAGTTCAATTTTGGCTTCATCCATTCACAAAACATTCTTCCAGTATCCTTCTGTTTAATTCACATGATCTTTAGCAAACTGTAGATGGTCAGCAATATTTTTGGGGGACAACATTGGCTTACTCCTTGCTACCTTGACATACACACCATTGTTGTTCGGTGTTCTCCTGATAGTGGACTCATAATCATCATTATTTTTCCCCAATGTGAGACAGGCTTTCAATTGCTTAGAAGTTACCCTGAGGTCCTTTGTAAACTCTCAGACTATCACAAGCCTTGCAGTTATCTTTTTATTGGTTGACCACTTTTGGGTAAGAAAACAATGGTCTTGAATTTCCTCCATTTGTGCACAATCTCTCTGACTGTTTTTTGGAGTCCAAAATCTTTAGAGATGATCTTGTAACCTTTTTCAGCTTTATGGGGATCAACTCTGTTTCCTAAAATATAACAGGGTCTCCCACTCACACCTGATTGTCATCCCAATAACTGAAAACACCAGACACTGATTTCACATAAAAATTATATAATGATCCTTAGGATTCACTTACTTTTGCCACATGCAGATTTGTTACTGGAGGATTTTTTAAAAATAAATTTATGAACAAATATATTCATTTTTATTAATTAATTTAACTAGGTTTTTTTAAATCTATGTTTAGGATCTGAAAATCAGATGATGTTTTAGGTTACATCCATATAACAATATAGAAAATTGTACAGGCTTCACAAACCTTTAAGCACCACTGTAATTGGGAAGAACTTCTAAAAAAATTAATTTGCTGTGGGTTGTTTTTTTTAGGTTGACGGTTTTCAAATGCTTTTATTTTTAGTCAGCTGATGACCAGATTCCAAAAAGCAAACATTTTTGCTAAGAAGCTGAATCATGTATTGCAGCCATATTACTGTAATAACAATTTTCAAGTAAAAAAAAAATAACAGTTCAAACCATCATTACAAAGGAGCTAATTAATTACTCAGGGACAGAAATGACTACAGAAATATAAACAGTTAGCAAGGCAGCTATCTGGCTTTCCAGACAGAGTAACTCAGTACTACTACCAATTTTCCCTGGTTGAACAGGTACAAACTAGTCTGTAATATCTATTTTACACATAATAAAAACAGATTTGCTGTTTTGCTTTGTAATTTACACTAATTAGAGTTACACAGATCCTAGCTTGGAGGTATTTCTAAGCCTAGATCAGTGACTAGTCCAGGCTATACTCCCAGAGATCTTAAGGGTTAAATAATGTATTTTCATAATCTGTGCAAACACTGGTAAACGAAAACTTGAAAATTATACAAAATCATGAATTCTGTCAAATTGATGAGGTTGAGAGATACAATGGTGAGCTACACAATACTACATAGCATGACCAATTATATTGCATTACTAATTTAAAGATGATCTTGATTTATGAAAAATATCCATATACCTGCTGAATAAGGAAGAGCCTGGGTTTTTGACCACTTGCAAAAGTATTGTTTGGACACTAACAGATTCATAATGTCTAGCTATACTCTTGTCAATACTGCTTTCCTTCTTGGGAAAAAACATCTTATTACCAAAAAACAGTGATTTGCAATTTGCACTTGCATTTTGAGGAGTTTCAAACCTTACCATCGCCATCAATGTCCACAGAGCAGGCATCTCCTTCTCCGTTGTTATCAGTATCAATCTGAGCTGGATTGTGTTCATAAGGACAGTTATCACAGCGATCACCTACATCATCCTTGTCATAATCAAACTGCCTGGGGTTAAAAAGCAGGGGACAGTTGTCCTGTTGAGAAGAAATCATACTTTATTAACAACAGTTATCAACTTGCAGAACAGCAATACTGAGCTACTATGAGCAGTTTTGTAACCATTGTAAAAAGTATATCATATTAAAGGATATTAAAAACATAGTGACATAAATTGTGTATTTTGTCTAGAAATTTCAGACATGGGTCTTTAAACTGCACCCTTTATAGAACTTAGACTAAATGCTTCACAGACTTTAAGAAACCATTTACTCTTTCATCAATGATCCCATCGTTGTCATCATCCTTGTCACAAGCATCCCCTTGACCATCCTTGTCAAAGTCCTCCTGGCCAGAGTTGGGAAGGTTGGGGCAATTGTCCTAGATAATCAAAAACAACAAACATTTCTATTGGAAGACTTGGGAATAGGGGAATAGGGGTTACTTCTGCCTTTTCTTATTAAATAATTGTTCATCTATGTTCAACAACATGCAAAGCTTAACTGTAGAGGGCCTGCAAAAATAGGCTATGATCAATAGTGAATCTGGAAACTTATCCATGTGGAGCCAGCATACCTTCTTGCAGTGGTAGGTGGCGTTGGCTCTACACACCAAGTTCTGGTTTGGCCAGCCATCCAGGTCAGAGTCTTCTCCACAGATAAATCCATCGCCAGCGTAGCCAATCTTGCACTCGCATTTATACATGGGGTCACTGAAATGGCCAAGGTAGATGCATTCTGCAGACCTGTGGCAGTTATGGGTCTTGTCTTTGCAAGGATTTTCTGGTTCACACACCTGTAGAACATGGATTATAGAAAGTGAAGGCTTTCCTATTTTGTTTGGTAGTAAGTAATGTATGACAGCTAAGTCACTAGGAACTAGCTATACTAGCTTAGCTTGGTCTACCTTTTACATAATGGAAACTGCAAAGGCAGGTATACTTCCAGTCATCATTTTTTCAGAACATGAGAGTGTTTCTGTTCACTAATGATACAGCGTTTGGATAAGCTGAAGTCACTAAAGGTTCAGTGCAAATTCTCTTGAACTATAATTTACCGGCAAATGTATAAAATAAGTTAATTTTAATGGTTTGGGTGTCCAACTTCATGGTATTTTGTAATATAAAGAAATTCTAAGTCTTTTTTCAGGAAGTCCATAGTTATTTTTGCTTGACTGATCTACCACCAGTCCAGATTTCAGATTGAAAATGTATGGCATGTCATGAAAAAAGGAATTAGACAACAGAGACCACAGACTAATTGGCAGATAGAGACAAAGGACAAAATTCTACTTGCAAAACTATGGCATTTGATATCCTTAATTCCCAAATGATTAAACGTGTAATTAAGAAGAATGGAGATGTAACAAGGAGGTAAGCAATAGTGTGTCAATTTCAAAATAACACTTAATAACACACTTAAGTTGGTCATTTAAAACAATGGAAACTGTTTCTTTGAACTTTAGTCAGTTAAATAAAGGTTCAAGAGTTTTAACAAATCAAGACTTTTGCATTTTATAAAATGTCCAACCTTTGTCAGAAATGGGGTTCACATGTCCTTCTCTGGCCTTTGGGTTTCCTCTTTCTGACAAATTATGCATTCCCTCTGACTCATATATCTGTGTTGAGTAGCTGCCGTAAAGCTGTCACAGCTGTTATTAAAAACCAGCAAGAATCTCGTCCAGTTCATCAAGCAGCAGAGCACAACTGGACAGGTTTATCTCAAAACAGCCCATTTCATCTCAACTGAAAAAACTAGAAAAGATGTGCCAACTATGAATGAAATCAATTCCCAGCAGTCTCTGGTCAATTTGCTACTCCATGGCTTTGCATCAAAGCTGGGGAAGCCTGGAGGTCGATGACAAAGTAATTCGGCTGAGATGTTATGCAATGCTTGGGCAGACATGAGAATGCGTCAACTTTCCAAGAACACTATAAAATTGATTATCAGCGGATCAAAGGGAATTGTAAGGGCACCACAAACAGATGCTATGGCAGCAGAGTTGAAGTCATGACTCAATCTTTTTAAGGCTAAAAACTTAGGCTGCACAACAAAAGGAATATAACCGATATGTGGAAGATCATGCTAGAAATAAAAGTATGAATATCCTTTATAGCCGCTGGAAATGGACCATAACCTTTGCTGTTTGTTGCCTTAGGGTTTGAGGAGATTACAGCGGAGTAGATATGTTAATAGAACAAATGGAAGAGGAACAATAATTGTGGGAGATTATGTTAGAGATACCTAAAGGCATGAAGATTGTTTCACAGCTGTGGGAGACAGACCATTACATTATTATGTGGTGCCTCATGCCATTTGGAGCTTAAATAGGACTTTAAGAGATTGCATTGCAGATTTATTAATTCCTATCAATACTAAAAGTATTAGCTTCAAAACATTAGGGAAAGTTGTTTTAACTAGTTTATTTTGGACTGAGTTTACCACAGTTTTGTCTGATACTGAAATTGCTAAAGGCTACAATATGCAAATAAGACCCTGGATGCACTGATATCATCCTTTCTCTTCTGATACAAATACCTGATCCTCAGGTGTTTTTTAGTAAAAGCTTTAGTCTGTGACACAAATAAAACGTACTAACATGCATGCAAATGTACTGTAGATACACTAATCAGCCAAACATAATGACCACTGACAGGTGAGGTGAAAAACATTAACTTGTAAATATCTATTTCATTACAGTGGCACCTGTCAGTAAGTGGGATATATTAGTCAGTCAGTTCTTGAAGTTGATGTACTGGAAGCAGGAATAAGGGGCATTAGGACCTGAGTTACTTTGCTTATTGTGATGGCTAGATGCCTGAGTCAGAGCGTCTCCAAAACAGCAGGTCTTATGGACTGTTCCAGGTATGCAGTAGTTAGCACCAACCAATGTGATCCAGCTGATGAATCAGAAACAGGGTCATGGGCACCCAAAGCTCACTTATGCATGTGGGAAGTGAATGCTAGTTTGACTGGTTTGATCCCAAAGAGAAACTCATATTGCACATAAAGCTATGATAAAAGGTGCCAGAACACACAGAGCACCAGAGTCAAAATCAGCAGTTGCAGGAGCATGAAAGGGATCTACAGAATATTTTGCTGGTGGTCATAATGTTCATGTATAATATTTTTTAAATGTACATGTATACACACACACACACACACACACACACACACACACACATAAATACATTTATAAATTACATTTAGGGCAGTGGTGGCCTAGTGGTTAGGGCACTGTGATGGGGACCTAAAGGTTCCAGGTTCAAGCCCCGGTTCAAGGCCCGGCTCAGGCACTACTGAGGTACCCTTGAGCAAGATACTGTCCCTCTATGCTGCTCCCCTCTCGTCTAATGCAGCTTACTAACAGAAGCAGCACTGCAGGCTTCTGTTAAAGGAAACAGAAGCACAGCTAATGGCCTGCTATGCTAAAGGCTAACTCAAGGCTAAAAGATATGGTCATCCTAAGACACAGGCCATTCCTTCTGTACATCTCTCTAATGGTTACTTGATAACAACCTGGACTAACATTGCCTCAGACTACAGCTGACTACACAGCTCTTGTATGAGTGAGTGTATGTGTGTAGGGAGGAAGGGAGAGGGGTCAGGAAAGTTGGAACGTGACTGAAATGCACTTAATGGCTAGTGCCAAAAGATACACGGTCTGGACTGTTTCTCTGTGTGTGTGATTCACGGTCAAGGCATGTCACAAATAGGTCTGCACTCTCTAACTACAACAGACACACTGCAAAGCAATAAATAACTCACCACAAACACTTTTCCATGCATAAGCATGGAAAACTCTAGTTTCTTTCTCACATCAAGTAAAAATGTATGAATATTCACCAACGTTTCATTGAATCCTAGAAATGATGAATGTAATGCAGTGCTGTGTTATTAATGTATAGTGTTATTTTTTAAAATGAGAAGAGATAAACACTATTTAGATTTTTACTTGTCTGTGAATAACATACATTCTTATTTTATTACAATGGAACCTGTCAAGGTGCTGGGATATATTGGACAGGTAATGGACAGTCACTTTTTAAAGTTGATGTGCTGGAAGCAGGAAAAATGGGTATGTGTATGAATCGGAGCCACTTTTACAAGGGCCATATTGTGAAGGACAGAGCATCTCCAACACTGCAAGTCTTGTGGAGTGTTCCAGGTGTGCAGTAGTTAGTACCTACCAAAAGTGATCCAAGGAAGTACAATTGTTGAATTGGCAATAGGGTAATGGGCAAGGCTCACTGATGCATGTGGGAAATCCATGAAATTATTATTGTAATGCAAAGTATCATTATTGGATCATTTTAATTCTTTGAAAGGAGAAGGGATTGGTGGATAAACACTATATAGATACTGTAGATGTTTAGCAGATGTTCAACGTGTCTTCATTTAAACATCCTGACTTTTGTTTCACCCTAAATGAGGGTGGTCCATCCACAATGGGCCAGTGTGGCGGTAGGTTGTAATTCCAGTCATGCAGTGACACATCCGAATCTACATGTTAAACAGCTGGCCTCAGTTGTTCTCAGTCCTCAAAAAACTGTCTGTGTGTTGCTGTTCTGCAGGAATAAACTGCAGCTCTTTGCAAGTAAGAATGGACACCCCAGACTAAATTGTCAATCCATCCATTTCCAGCTTCACCAGTGCTTCAGTCCACATCTAAAGACACATAAGCAATTTGCCTTACCTTTGTCAAAACACAAGCCTTTAGGACTTTTTTGTTGACACAAACTCTATCAAACTAAAGTCTAATCACATTTCCACCTTGTACAGAAGTGAAGCAGCTCTCCTGCTGTACTAACAGTGTGTACAGGCAACTGATATATGATATATGTAATTTATCTCACAGTGGTAAAACTTGTGAGTCATGATTTCATTGTTAAAAATAGATCATTAGTTTTGCTGTAAAACTAATTAGGAAAGAAAATTACTTATTTTTATGGCTGAAGCAGTTATATGACAGAGATGAGAGGGAGGCAGTGTGGATAAGGTGCAAAGTCTCTTGTGCGTCACTTAAACCACAGTTATGTGATGCTTACAAGTTGTGGTGTGAATTCAGTATAACCCTAACTTACCCTAGCAAATCCAGAAAATCATCTTACCCCCTAACTTGGTCCTAACCAGAAGCTAATGCCACTCCTAATGGTATTGAGATCATCTACAGAGGTTTATCCATATTAAGTTTGTTGACCGCTACTAGGGTTAGAGTAATCATTGTAGCTGAATGCTATAAGATGCTAGCCTAACCTGCTTGTTGTTCTTGGCAGCTTCCACTCCCATGCCAAAAGGCTGGTTGCCTTTGTACCGAGGAGGGCAGGGTAGACAGTGGAATCCTGGGTCTGTGTTCAGGCAGCGCTGGCTCCAACCCACTTTGAAACACACATCAGGCACCAAGTCGCACTACAAAAGAAACATATAATGCTGTTATGGCTGTAACTTTAGAACAGTTTTCTGCAGAAAGGTTGGGATATATTGCTTTATAAGTTTACCACTGTTATTAAGTATATTTTGTAAAACGACGAAAAATATATTATGATAAAACACACCAATGTTCCATAAATAGCAATCACAATATTATCACAAAATAATCACAATACACAGTTGGGATCTGCTGCCCTTCTTGTACCTTGAACAAGATCACCGACCACAGGGCCTTCCCTATCACCTATCCCAGACTAGTTAAGCTACCACAGACCATCTCCCTGTAGTTCATGCTTCATATGCATATGCTATATGTTACTCCAAGCTTTAGGCTTTTAACTGAGATTGTTTCCTTTTTTATGTGTCATTGCTATCAGGTGTCAACCAGAGGAGAATTTGGAGTCTTGGTTACTACTCAAGCAAATAAACTTGACATGACAATTCTTACACCAAGTAGTGCAGTTTGTTAATATTAGGCTTTGACTGGCAAGCAAAATAACCCTCAAAGAGTATGCAATTAACAGAAAATTGAAATTTTATAACATAGCACATACAGAATTCAACTTTAAACATCTTTTAATGTGGCAGAGCCAGCCTTATTTTAGAATGATCAATTTGACATTTTTTGTTATTTCTAAAAAGCCTTTTTAAAGCAAAAATCAGTTAAAAACAGGTTTAAACCAGCATAGCAAATGTATTGCATAGCCCTAAATTAGGTACACAGTAGATTAAATCAGTGAATTTGTAAGCTGGGGCAATTGCTTTAAAAGCCCGAAAGGCACTGCCTGTGCAAATAGGCTGTGTGAGGTGATTTGAGGGTGCTGTAGAAGGGCAGGGGGTTTCACACCATGCTGATTACATTAACATACTCTTTCCAGGTTCTTTTCCACTCTTACCTCATTGACATCCTCACAAAATGTTCCATTGCCGCGGAAACCGACAGGGCAGGGACCGCATTCCCACGAGCCATCAGGAGCACTGGTGCAGTCCACCCCTCCAAAACAGGGGTTGGACAGACAGCCATCTGAGTGAAAAAGAGAGGGATAGAAGAAGAGAGTAATTAGAAGAAAATGAAGAGAGGGAACAATAAAAAAATTTGAAATATGAGAAAATGAGAGAGAGTGTGACAGGGAGAAGAAGAAGAAGAGAAAAAGAGTCAGCAGAGCAAGGGGGAGGGAGAAAGAAAGAGTGAAAGAGAGACAGAAAAAATGAGAAAAAGAAACAGAATGAGTTGAGAGGGAGGGACAGAGAGAATGAGTGAGAGCAAAAATAGAGAAAATAGAGGGAGATAGTGAGAAGGAGAGCATGAGAAAAGAGAAATGTGTGTGAGAGATAAATGGTGAGAAAGGCAGAAAGAAACAGAAAAAGAAAGAAATAGACAGAAGTAGCGAGATGCAAGTCTTAAAAATTTGGCACTACATGTTTAGTCATAAACTCAAGAACCCAAAATAATTTCGGAAGTTCACAATAGGGGCAATACGTCTAAACAGTTCTACTTCCATCTCAGATAGTGTCAACAGAGATAATCAGTAGTTGTAGAGAAAAGGCCATTGCCAGTATGACAGCTTGAGAAGAAACATTCCAGATGAGGAAGTTGTCTTGGGGCAGAGAAACATCTGCATGGCTAAAACAAATGCAGTTTCGGGAATAAGGCGGAGACTGACAGTGCCTGCTGTTAACTTACCCACAGGGCAGTCTTGCTTGTTGCAAGCCTCTGTGTCTCTAGCTTCTCCTGAGCACCTCTTCCCACCATGCTGAGGCCGGGGGCTGTTACAAACTCTGGTTCGACCTTGCACCCCCCCGCCACAGGTAGCAGAGCATATTGCCCAGGGGGACCACGGACCCCAGCCTCCATCAACTGCAAACACAAAAATAGTAACTCAAAAAAAGGATGACCATAGGATTACCACTGACCAGATATTAGTTGAGTGAAAGTCTACAGGTGTAAAAACTCCAGAAACATCTCAACTCATATTATATGCATTTTTAACCCCAGTGAATAACCTTAAATGCTTAACTGCCCATTATAAAAAATAGGTCACCACAAACTAAAAAAATCCCCAAATAAAAAATGTACAATTAATTGAAAACCTTTTTCAGGAATTAAGACCTATTAAAATTATATATAAACCATTTTAAGGCTTAAAAGTCAGATTATTATATTTTAGATGTTTTAAGACTTTTTTTTTAAGACCCACAGATACCCTGGTTATATTGCCACCCAGTATGGTGCAAATGCACAGGAACACACAAACACACAAAAACTAAGATCAATAAACATAACCCAAATTCTTCCAAGCAAATTTTAAGCTTTCTTATTTGGTTAGAGAGCTACACTTAGTGAGATCTTTGATTTGCTGTGTATGAAATGCCAGTGGTTGGTGTGCAGGTGAAAAAGTCTAAATGTTGTCACTCACTTGGGCATGGCTTGGCTTCACAGCGCTGCGTCTCTCTGCCACTGCCTTCGCAGTCCTTCCCTCCAAGCTGGGGCACAGGGGAGTTACAGTGGCGGATTCTGGTTATCTGCCCTTCTCCACATGTCACCGAGCAAGAGGACCAAGGAGACCACAGACTCCAGCCACCATCCTGACGAACTGTGAAATCCAAGTCAGGGCGTTTTCTGCTACTTCCACAATCTTTCATAGCATTCTTTATATATTTTTTACACTTTCTTATTTTGGAGGATGGTTATAAAAAAGGCATATATAGCACTTTGTGATTGTCCAACATGCTAAATAACAGCTATGTGGTAATTTTTGACAGTTTTTATATGAATCATTGTCAGCCTACTGGAAACCATCTTGCCTTGGTACACCACAGTCATATGGCACAACTCAAACTCCTACTGAAGCCACATGATAAAATGTCATTTAAATTCTTCACACTATCACAATTAGCTAGATAAACAAAAACAAAAACTGAAGAAAAACATTTGGCATTATAAATGAACAGTCTGCAGTTGCTAATAGAGAGCTTGGTGACATGCAATGCTGAATTCCTTAAGAACTGAATAGTCATTTGGGACTAATATGTTATGTAACTCCATAGACTTTCTTCTGAACAATAGAACTAATTTGTTCCAGAAGACTTTAGCTGTTCCATAACAGTTTCGCCTGATTGAAAAAAAAGATTAACAAAAGGAAGGTGCTTGAAAAAATTGCTTTAGTTATCTAATGATATTTAATCGACTGTCCCCATATTACTTTATCACCCTTAAAGTGTGATGTAGTATTTACTCCCTAGTTAGTATATGGAAACTGCAAAAGACTCATTTTGAATTCACTGTTATCATGATGCCCCAAAAGCCATCATGTTTACATATCAGTCTATTCAGCCTACAACAGTTAAGCCACACTCATGACATTAATTATAATAAAAATTAAGCATATGGGCCTTTCAAAAATGGGTGATGCTGTAGAACAGGGTTACCCAACTTTACTCTTTATGTAAACCAACATTCAAGACCAATCTGTAGTTTTTCCTAGGAGTCCAAGCCAACCACCATTCAGGAAGCTTTATTTTTAAGAGTGTATGACATCCTCAATGCTGTACTTATGACTTTACTAATGTGAGCAAAGGAGAAATCAATATGCTCATGTGATGAATTTTCCAGCAGGTCCAGAAAACGCTCAACTCCCCTGTATAATGTAGTATGATGCTGGACTGTCTCACCTCGGCTGTCACATTTGGCCAGACTGCACCTGCGTGTCTGGATGGATGGTCCACTGCAGGGGTTGCTGGTGGCGTCACATGACCGGCCTCTTTGCTGAGTGCCTGTCCCGCACGTGACCGTGCACTCCGTCCACTGAGACCAAGGCGACCAGCCGTCCCCACTGTCCTTAGCTGTAAACAATAAAACATGCACTCGTTAGTACGACCAAACCCAAGTGGAATACGGTTTATTTTGACCTCGCCACACCCTCTGCACTCCTTCTCATTGTGTGGATGTTTAGAAAAATGAGGCAAATAGATGAGTCTGGGCCAAGACTTGTTGGAAGCCATGCTACACATGACATCATCATTCTGAGCCCACTGTGACCACTTCACAGGGTGGAAGCATGCAATGGTGGTGCTTAATGCAATGCAATAACAACAGGCGGTTGGCCTTCAGAATACAACAGCCTGTAAAATAATAAGAGTGATGTATCATTAAACTCAGTAAACATGGTGACTCACACACCACACTGGCCCAAACATAGGTAACACAAGTCCAGGCTTTGCATACAACTGTCCAATGTGTTTTTTCTTCTTAGTTGTGATATATCACCCCTGGGTCTGTGATAGTCAGGTAGTCATTCTTTTAAATTACCCCTTGGTTAGGGACTTGTGTACATCCAAGATAAAGAAAAGTATCCCACCTGAGCCTATATCCTACATATTTTTACTATGTTCATCATTTGTTAAGACTTAAGAATTTGAAGTGGAGGATATGACCCTAAGACTTCTTCAGAACACACAATTGTTTTTTCAAGGTTTGATACATTGGATTTATGGATTGGAAGTATTTATTATTGTCCTAAGTGCTCTGTGAAGAGGTGGGGAAGACAGTGAGGGACTCTGTAGTTCTGACTGTTAGGGAAAGTTCATTTCACCACTTAGGTGCCAAAACTGAGAAGTGCCTTGATGTCTGTCTTCAAATTTTAAGAAGGAGGGTGTCCAGTCGGGTTGAGGATGATGCTCTAAGAGGGCGAACTGTTATCCGTGATTTAATCATAGGTCTCTTCCTATTCAAATAAACTGGATCTTGGTATTGTATGCTTGGACATGACTGCCTGAGAGCACTGCCAACACCTTCCTGTAAGGACTATGATGTTACTTACGCAAACACACAGGACAGCACTCTCCATCCAGAAATATTGGGCTGGCACAGGCCACTGGAGGACAAGTAATCTGGTGACATACGATTTTCGAGTCCTACAAACAAAAATAAGGGAACAAAGAGCTAATGTTTAAACGAATCAAGCTAAAATAAAGATAGAAATAAGAAGCAATAGCTAAAGCTAATTAAGATTAAGCTAAAATATAGAAAAAAGTTGCTAAGATTAAACCTAATCAAGCTCAAATAAAGAGAGGAACAAAGAGCTAACGCTAAAGTTAGTGTTAAACTAATACATTGAGAATAACAAGAAGGTGGTAAAGCTAAAGCTATTCAACAAATCAAGCCAAATTTCTACATGGGCATCCTCTCCCCTCACCTTATGTGCTCCTTACCTGACAGGTACACTTGGTGCAGCTATCCACCACCCAGTCCTCCTTGTCCTCAAAGAGACGTCCATCTTGCCAGCACATGTGTTTGTCTTTGATGTTCTTCATGTTTCCCAGTGCTTCCTTCATTACTGTGTTTTCCTCAGTCTGACAGACAGACAGGAATACAGAATGGCACACACATAAGGTCGGGAAATGAATGCTCATTATGTCAGCCTCTTTCCATAGGGAGAAAAGAAAACATATGTTACTGGTTTTATAGTTTTTTGGAGCTACTAAGCAGGTCAGGAGACCATATAGAGTACTTTCTCTTTTTTTAAGGGTAATCCAAATAGAAAGAATATAACACCACAATGCTTAAAAACAATATATGTAACAATGTCTTGCAAACAAGCTACACCAAAACATTTTTAAATAATTCAACTCAATGTGAATTTAGTTGGAAAAAAATTAACTCAATGTGAATTTAGTTTGGAAAAAAACAACAACTTTGCAACTGATCCTAGATCAGTTAATGCATGTTTATATTTTAAATTGACTTAATTTTGGTTAATTTAGCTTATTAAAGTTTGTTACTTTGCTTACAAAAGCTAGAATTCAATTGGCAGCCAAATGTCTTTCAAAAACACATGCCCAAAACGTCTTTCACCCCCTCAAACACAGGCAGGACTATTAAGGTGGTGCAGACTTGTGGATGGGGTTTAGGACACACTATGACTTACTGTGAGCTAGTAAAAGCAAACAAAACTTCATCACTACACACAAGCATTTTAGACAAGAGGGCTGTAACAAAAAAAGCTAATGAAAATATGATGTGTGAAATATGATATGTCCAATTAGTTGCATATTACTATGGAGTTCAAGCAGTTAGATTACACTGGTTGTTGTTTGCACACTGTGTCACTGTAGCAGAAGTACTGATAGTGCCCATTCTCAGAAAACAAAACAGGGCAGCCTTTAGGAGCAGAACTTATTTACACTTATCAGTCTTAAAGGAACAGCAATAAAAACAGCCAGCTCAATCCAAAAGAATAAAGAGTGGTTGGAATATTTCCATGTTAAATTAATTTAGGCCTGTTTTAGTATATGCAGCTGCACAAAAAGTGGACCTTAAGGAAAATAACATAATTCAAGAAAAATGTTATATGAGCCCCTTAAGAACTGACAATATCCACAATATACTCAGAAAAGTGTATTGTGGTGCAATGTACCATAAATGATAACAACAAAGATAAATGTAATAATATTGCCTAAAAAGAACCTGTTTTTTTAAGAGTGTACAGGTATAAGTGATAGAGAAAAGGGGGAGACACTGCAACAGAAGGAGAAAGAATCACAGAGAGATTCTATTCTTCTTTTCATTTAAGAGCATTTAACAACTAGAGTGTAGGTTTATGAGAGTGTCATGCATGTGCATGAGAGCTTTGCAGACTAAGATGGAAATTATATGCATGTGTCCTAGTAGGTGCATGTGTGTGTGTGTGTGTGTGTGTGTGTGTGTGTGTGTGTGTGTGTGTGTGTGTGTGTGGTTTAAGGCTTGTGAAACGGCACACCACTCGGTCTGCATGAGCCTCAGGGACCGGCTGTATGCAGCGGCTGATTTTCCCAGAGATCATTGCCCAGACTCCCTCACTGCTGGGAGCCTCCCAAAGGAAGAAAGAGTGTGCGCAAGAGTGTGTGCTTGTGTTTAAACAGCCAGACACCAGTCAGCTCCCACTTGCAACCAAGGGAACACTTCCTAATCTCCTGATAAAATGAGCCATAAAAACCTGACTGCCGCTGGAAAGTGTTCCATTAGTCTCATTTTAGTTAAACTAACTTATGTACATATATAAATGACAAAATAATGGCAGTTTTTGCCAGATGAATTACAATTTGAGCAGTAGTGTTTGTTCTCTGTAATCCCTGAATAAAATTAACATAGTAAAAAGTCCTAAAGCATGGACAAATACATAAACACACTTCACCCTAGAATACACCAAATGTTACCCCTGCCACATAGTGGTCAAAATAGTGTGTTTGGTGTTTGTAACAGTGAATTTTCTATTTCTAAAATATGTCGATTTGAGTTTGTCATTTCTTCATTACCATAGCCAACATTATTCAAAATAGCTGGCTAACTGCTAAGTAGCTCCCTATTGATTTCCTATGTGATGAGGCCAAACTCTCTGTAGACTTGATTGAAGTTGTAATAGAATTACTCTGACTGTGCACTGTGTGTTCTGACCCCTTTCTTTTACAGTCAGCCATGAACAGTAGCTCTTCTGTGGGATCAGACCAGACAGGCTAGCCTCCACTCCCCAGGTGCAAGAGTGAGCCTTGGGTGAATGTGACCATGTCACTGATTCACCAGTTGTCCTTCCTTGCATCACTTTTGGTTGGTACTAACTAATGCATACCTAGAACACTCCACAAGATCAAATGTTTTGGAGATGTTCTGTCTCAGATCCTAATGCTCGACCTTTTTGCTGCTTCCAACACATCAAGAACTGACTGTTCACTTGCTGCCCCACTATCCCACCCCTTTGACAGTTGATATTATAAAGACATAACTAAATGATCAGTGTTATTCACTTCACCTGTCAGTGGTGTTAATGTTAGGCTGATCAGTATAAGTGCTTATGTTAATGTCCAATTTTTTGCTTATACCTAACTTAGATAAGGATATGTTTTTTTCAGGTTGAGATGTCAGCTTACTTATCTGATCTATTCAAAAAGATATGACAGTGACTTACCACTTTTTGCAGGCCATCAATTAGGTTGCCCACCACAATCCGAAGACCCTTGAGCTCCTGGAACATGGAGCTGAGCTCTTCACAAGAGCGCTCACATGTGTCCGAAGTGGCTTTCTCTGTTTTTTTACCAATTAAATTTGTGGATATGACAGGACTGACATCCACAATCTCAACGCTTTCACTTACTATGTTCACTTCCTCTGAAAGACAGAGACATTTTCAGGTAAAATCAAATAATGTAGCAAAAATATTAGATACATAATGATCATTCATACACTGTTCGACTAAATGTTAATGGTAAGTACAAATACATGAATACAGGTATCACAGTGATAGGGGCTGTAAATATAAAATACTTTAATTTTCAAATATGGTTTTGAACATAATCTTGATAACAACAACAAGAACAACATAACTGCATTCATACATATTAAGAACTATTTGTGCTGATCACGCATACACCACATACAATCATTTATGTGCTTTCAAGCAGTATGCAGCCTTAAGCCACCATCAGCTGCCCAATAAGCCAGGCCATGAGCATTCAGCCAGCTCAGGTGAGGCCCGGACATAGCCCAACTGGGAACCCTATCAGATAACATTAGCAATTACCTAAGCTTATTCAAAGACACAAATGCTATAGGAATAGTTAGTCTCACAAAAATGTTCAAAGAGACTATTCTGTGCTCCTGCTAATGACAAAATAGCATTTATCTTCAGGTTTTTCTTTACAGTCCTGTGCCAAGAAACTGACCATTGATGATGGGCTAGAGTGAATGTGACTATTTGTCACTGTGACACCCCATCACACAAAGGGGACCACAGCAAGTGTAGCAGGATGGTATCTTGCTCAAGGGTACCTCAGTGGTACCTGGGCTGGGTCTGGCTCTGCAACCCTCCAATCAGGGAGGCAGGTCTAAGCTCTAGGCCACCACAGCCCACTGGCAGAGGAAGACAAACATCAAATTGTGGCTGGAACAATAAGCTCTAGAGTTGTAGTCTCCACAACTACAAATTAGGTGATTCAAATGAAGTGGTCAGTAAGGGTATAAACTACTAAGAAAAATGATACATGTAGCTCCACATAGCATTGGCAAGTGTCTGTTGCAAGTCTGGCGCATTCATGATTCTCAGAAATGAGGCATGGAGACATCCCATGTCTACTTCCACAGCTTTTCCAAGGGTTCATAGAAGGGGATCACAATCTTTCCAGCATGCAGTCCAAATCTTGCCAAGAAAGTTGCTAGCTTATCTAACCTTTCCTTCTGACTGCTCAAATAAGGGACCAAATGGAAAGTTTTCACTGTGTTAGCACACGGTTTACAAATAGAAACAGAAAGGGTAAAAGAAAAGAGCATCAAGACGATTTGTGGAAGTTATACCTTGCAATACCGTCCGTTCTCTCTTGACCATGATAAATACTCCAAAAAAGCTACACAGAATTAACATTTCAAGAATAAGCAGAAATCTCACAGCATGTCCAAGAGATGAATACGAAAAGGCAAAGGAATGCTGATCATTCAGCCAAAACTTGCATTAGCTATCTGCAGCCATTTGGAGGTCATTCGCGTAAATTTCTGCAGATAAATGGAAGACACGTGACTCTAAATCACAGAGGCAGGTTGGCACAACTCAACGTCCAGAAGTCCCTTCGAAAGTAATGCTTTGTGTGCACTTTTCCAAAGTCTGCTGGACTCATTCAAATCCCTTAGGACCATGAGACAGCGAATGTATGTGTGCATGTGTTAGGGTGAAAGAGGACGAGAGCAAGAGAGCATAGCTAGTTGTTTGTGTATGTATGCAGGTACTTCTCAGAGTCAACTATTCTTAGAAGTCAGTTTATATGGAGGAGGCTCTGCTAAATATAACTTTAAAACCAAGACTTGTTATTATGTCTTGTAGCCTGGACTCAACTATGCTTTCTAAACCCAAGGACAAATAAGGAAAAATGACCTTCTATTAGAGAAACACACTGACATACAGTATTGTTATTACTGCCTGTTACACAGTCCAACGTGGCACCGCTAAACTAGGCCACTGGTCAGTTTATGGGCACGTTTCCTAGGTGCCATAACCCATGTTTAGACTTTCTTTAGACCATTGTACAGAAAGAAACAAAAAGAGCTAGATCAGGGAAAAAAAGTGGGCACTTTAGTCCTTTAAAATGCATACAAAACTAAATTTCTCTCATGTAGCGTAACATAAAGCTTAATGAAAGTCACTTGTAACATTTTGCACACTTTAAGCACAGTCAACCAAAAGCTGTAGCCACCTCAAATTTGTCAACAAGTTTCATGAAGCAATTCATCAAAAGTCTACAATGTGATTGCTTCAGCAATCTCAGTTGATCAATTCCAGTTCACACCATGAAAAGAAAAAGAAAACAGAATGATGTTAGCTGATGTTGACAACTGTTTAAACAGCAGTTTGTGCCAACTTGCTCTGCATTGTTGCCTTGCTCTATTTACTTAGTTAGGTCCTTCACTGACATAAAAATATTAAAAGGCATGTTAAATGACAAATGACAAATTATTTTATATAGAGATCTGATCATGTTTCGGTATGCGTGATACGAATTTTACTCTTTGAATGCCATATTTATCCAATGTTTTTTCAGTAAAAACAACTAAGCTAACATCAAGGCAAACCATTTTTTTTTCATTAAAGGTGTTTAGCATAGTATATAAATAGTCGGAAGTTTCAAAATGTATCATTCTCTTCCCAGTCCATGACGTTAATATATGTAAATTAAACAGCAATAACAGCCCATTATAAATTCAGTTTTTGTAACATTATGTAATTTACATATCTACATACATCTGTCACACATCTGTGACACACATCTGTCTATTAGCCCTGACCCTTTCACAGTGGAACATATGTACACACACATCATGTTACAGATGTGGGTGAATGTAAAATTAGTGTGCTATGTGTGCGCTATTGCAGGCTAGATATGACACACCACTGAATGGATTCATCACAGCATTTTCCTGCTGATATCAACCGGCCATCTTTTGTTTGAGCTAGTTGCAGGAAGGTTTCACCATACAATGGAAATGTTCCATACAAAACTACTTATTCACATTGCACAAGCACACATATGAACTTGAAGAATTATTGTGCTCCTGGTCCAAATGATCAATTTAGATGAGTGGAAGCTGAATACAGATTATGCTTGGGGGACAGGAGAGAAATCCAGGCTCAGCTGTATTAACTGGGGCATATGGTCTTTCATGGACTTCTGTGCATGAGAGCATGAGCAAAGCCTACAAGGCATAATGCCCAGTGTGAAGAAAGCCTTCGCATGAAGACTGCCCATGACTGCCAATTCATGATCTCACTGCTTGCGTGTGTGGATAAGTAGCTGGCTTCCCAGCTTGCTACTCTTTGGTCCAGTTTCCCCTTTGCTTAAAAGCATGATGCTGGAGCACCATCCTAACGCATATAAATGTAAACATCTGTATCTCCTTTATACCATGTGCACACTGGTTGACCTCAGGCACATTCACTGACACAAAGCACTTCTCATAAACATGTCGTAATCCTAGAAGAAATCTTCAAAAGCTATGGTCTACAGTCTCTGTGACCCACTTCGGAAGATGCCAAGAGAGTTCTAAATGAAAACTGAACCCAGTGGCAAACATATCATCTGACTCAAAGCAAATAGGATCAGCATTTGCAGTTCAAACATCCAGAAGAACCACAAAGGAATTCAACTTGCAATTTTGACATGAGCTGATGACTAAAATGAATGACCTTGATTCTCCACCAGAAATAAACATATTAATGAGAGCAGTAAAACAGTGACACCATTACTTTTCTGCTGGAGGTCTCTCATTCATCACTGAAATTTCCAGTCTTGTTGAGGGCCTGTGTTACTTTCCCTTTTATTCAGTATTCTTCAGTACAGCATTGTATCCCTTGGCCTCATCATGTCTTCATTCATCAGTGTTTTCTCACTACAATCTGTCCTCCTTTTAAAATTGCCAGGTTGGAAAAAAATATCCAAAAACATCATCAAAATAAAGTCTTCCTAAGAGAAAGTCTTACTTTGGAGACTACAGCAGCACCACTGTAAGATGTTAGTAAGCATGTTTAAAACAGAAGTAGAAATATGTGCTGAATGTTCCTTTCATAAATGAAAGCACAGTAAGTGTTAGCATTATGCATATGAGGTCATCCTAACTGAAATGAAAACCTCCTTTTATTGTAAACCCCAATAGCAGACAGCATCCTGATTACAGAATCCTTACCGGGCTTGGCAAGCTCACAGCCCTTATTTCTCAGAATGTCTTCCACTGGTGTATCAAAGATGAAGCGAACATTTTGCAGCAACCCCTGCAATATAAGAGAGGTGTTAGCACTGTGCTAATATACTACATCAACAATCTAGGATAATTTACTTTTAGACTGCTATTCGCTTAACACGGTGAGGATGTTGACTCCTGAACAGCTAATATTACAATTAGTAATAGTACATTTGGAGTTGGAAAATGAAATGAATGAGCCACAGTTCACAGTTCAACAAGCAATTGCCATGTAAGATGGTCAGCATGACTCAATCTGGCATGTAGCTATTAAATTTGTATTTAACAAGATAAAAATCATTTTAACCTCATCAGATGGTGAGTAAACTACCTAAAGGAGGTTTTTATTGGTCTTAATGGCAGTGCTAAATGGTAGATACCATAAATGCTACATATATGGGGAATTATGGCAAAAAAACCCTACAAATTGTTTACAAGTTAGTAACAAAGTTGTCACTATGGAGGTATAAGATAGACATGTGTGTCTTACCCTGAAGTGATTCTCCCTGATAGACCCCTTCGCCACAAACATCTTGCTGCCCTCCATCTGCAAGTGCTCGTAGAAAGGCTCATCCAGGATGAAACTGTCTATGAGGCTGCAGCCCACATAGAGATTTGCGTTCTCCCCATGTACATGCAGTGTGATGTTCTTCCACTGTGAGTCCGATAGATCTACATCCTCAAAGGACACCACATTCTGAGAGCCCTCCATCCAGTAGACAAGGTCTAGAGTGTTAGCCCGTCCATTGGACACAATCTCAAACTGCCGGCGACCATCGGAACCCTCTAGACCCATCAGGGTGCCCCGGGACCCCCGGTCTTGACGTATGGAGGCTGCAAAAACAAAACCCTCATTGTTCTGGATTTGCTTTAGGAGCTGCTGGAGAACTGGCTCACTGACTGGTGGAATGTGGTCAAAGCGGATAAAGCGATATGCCGGTGAATCCCAGTCATGCCCTTTGAAGAGCTTGGCACCGATCGTCTTTCTAGTGATGTGGCTGATCTCAAACAGGTCGAAACTTGACTCGTCTTCCACCTGGCCATCTTTGAGTGGAGAGAATGGAAAAGTTGATCCACATTATATACACAACATGGTCTGCACTGATTTATCAGTATATTAGATAATCCTACCTTGTACCTACACTTTTCTCTCACTTTTCAAAATTTCTCTGCAGGTACATTTGGTACAACATGGTCCTTGAGGTTCAATTTTGCAACTTAAACATTTTTCCCAGAGGAAAAGGCTAGTTGTACCTTTTCATAAACTAATGTTTTAAAGTAGAAAAACATAATAGAATGCTTATTGTCAGTATTGTATCTAATCAGTGCAATTTAAAAAAAATATAACTGCAATGGAATATGTTAGAGGTATGTTCCCTACCACAAGGTGCTATGGCATATCCCTGAGGCTGCCCCTCTAGTGACGGGAAAGGTACCACCCCAGTAACAGTTTAGTATTTTGTTCTTTGAATGTATGCTCATGAAAATAAGTACATATTCTATGAAGAGAACACACTTCCTCTGTACATTTTATTGCACAATTACTGTTTATTTGCTGATTTTAACACATTGAGCAAAAATAAAACCTGCACCACATTGAAACATTTTATATTTTATGTTTTTCTCCCAGTATGTTAAACTATACTGTGTTAAAAGCAAATAGATTGCAGATTGCATTTTAACTATAGCATTTATGAGCATGATAATGTGAAAAATTAATTGCAGCAGACATTTACCTTGAGGTAGTGCAGTGGTGCATACTAACAGCATAGGCAGCAAGAAAGGAATTCTCCTGAGTATCATATTTCCCTTAAAATATACAAATATTAAAGAAAGCATTGTGATTATTGCTTGATTATCCTTAAACACTACAGGAAAATAACTTTGCTATCTTCTGCATTACAGTGCATTAAATACAATGCTACACATATCCAGTTAGCATTCTGAACAATGTTTTTTTCAAAGAGCAGTAAATATACAATAAATCATGGTGAATAAAGAATCTATAGAAACAGCACAGGGATGTAAGTTCTCTAGTCAAGAAAAACTCAAGAAAATCTACTTTTCATGTGGCTACCTGAAATTGTACTGTACATGCTGGAGACAGTGTAGTAATAAGAGGTCCATTTACCTGTTAAATGTGCAACCCCAGTATAAAAAGTATCCTCTGATATACAAAGAGAGAGAAAGAAAAAACATATATATTCTTTAAATAAATGTCATTCAATGTAAGAAGAGAAAAAAAACATAAAAAGGTGAAAAGCAGGTCGAAGGGTAAGATCTGTAAACTCCAAGCAGTCCACTAGATCCACACAAGCCGTCACTTAAGGGGAAATGGTCTGGAAGCTTTCGCCTGCCTGTCTTATATATACGTTGGAAAGTGCCTGTTAGTCATATCTGAACACAAGATATGTTGGTCTGTCTGCTCTTGGGGCTTAATTACATAATTCCGTTCCGATGGCGTAAAAAGCCGGTATCCCTACCTGTCTGCTATGGCTCGCTGCCATTTCCTCCCACCAGTTTTCCGACCAGGGCAGCCCTCCTGCGAGGATTGCTCGTGGGTACAAACTACTGACCAATCATATTGCAGTACGCGGGATTTGATTAGCCAATCCGAGCGGCCAAGTACATGAAACGCAGGAGGCGGGGCTTGGCGGAATACGGGTAGGGAGTCAAATAACACCCACTTTTATCTGCCCTGTCACACAATCACAGCACAGCTCATTTCTGCAGAGAGTTCAGTTTAAGTAGGAGTTCTCAGGGGAAGCACTACACCACACGGAGAGAGATAGCTTCAAAATAGTCTCCAAATGGATTCAGCCTGGATGTGTGTGTGTGTGTGTGTGTGTGTGTGTGTGTGTGTGTGTGACCCAATATCCAATGACTACTGAACTGTCCCTGGCGATAAAAAAATTACATCAAAATTAAAAAGTATTAAAAAGTATTTTCTGTCAGTGTTTGGAAAACAAACCATTAAATTAAACTTGAAAGATTTATTCAATGAGTTTGTCATTTTACATGCATACAGAGATGAAGTGTGGGGTTTACATATTAAAATTTGCTAGAGTTCTACACCGTATTTCTGTGAAGTAAAGAAATTTACTATAAAACAGATCATGTTAAAATTAATTTAAACTGAGAACAGGAATAAAACAATGTTGTTTGTACTTAGTTTCACTAGTCGGCCTTGTTTTGGTAATAACATGCCCTCGTCTATTTGGCCTTGGGGAACAAGGGCCATCCCATTACATTTTTTGTGAAGACTTTGACAAGAGCTTTATTGCGATGCAACTGAGTCAGAGCATCTCCAAAACGATAGGTCTTGTGGAGTGTTCCAGGTATACAGAAGTTAGTACCTACCAAAAGTGATCAGCGACAGGGTCATGGGCACCCAAGGTTCACAGATGCATGTGAGATGTGAAAGCTAGCCCATGGTGTCAGAACACACAGTGCAGCACAGTCAGAGCTGTTTCAGCAGCATGAAGGACCTACTTAGTAATAGGCAGGTGGTGTTAATGTTATGGTTGATATTATGCTTGCCCATTTTTCCTGCACCCAGCACATCAACTTTAAGAACTGACTGTTTTCTTGCTGCTTAATATATCCTGCCTCCAGTCAGTGGTGTCAATTTTAGAAAAAGCCTATGATTTCCATGCTTTCCATGCTTTCAGACGTTTCCTCAGTCTTTATCTCCAAAGGGAAAGGTTAACATTTGCATGTTTTAGACCCTGGTTATGTGTTGTGCGTATTGTTGGCAAGCATGCCCATCCTGCATGGAAAGAATTAGTTTTTCGACAGACTCGGCTTCCCTCTGCGGTGTCAGACTGGAACGGCCTGTATTTTTCAGTACTGGAATAAAACATTCCAAGAGATTTGCTTTGGGGTGCTGTGCAGGTACCAGAGCTTTTCCAACACTGATGCGTCATATGGCGAGTTTGTTCTGTTTTAAAGAATGAATGCTTAGTCTTTTTCCTTGTATGGTCATAATGGCTTATTATTATTATAACTTCATGAACTGGCAGTAGTTTAGAATTATTTAGGCCATCATCTTGTTAATCATGCTGAAAAATTCAGTAATTATATTGAGCCAGAACTCTGGGCTAATATCAACATAAAGCTTTGGAGTACCACAAGGTTCAATGTTATGGGCTTTGCTTTCCTGTTTTAGAATTAGATTACAGTGAGTTGTATGGTAATACCAATTTCCCATTTTTGCACACATCTAGCTATAAGCTGCACAACTGTATACAATATTGAAAGTGGCACTGTGTTTTCTTGTTGTGAATGAAAAATGCTCTGATGTTTTTAAACATGTTTTTAGTGGTAAATGTTATAAACAAGACAACAAACACTACGAACATAAACTGGTTTAAACAAAACACGAGGAGACACGGCTAAGAAATGTATGACAGGGCTCAAGTAGTCACGAGAACGACAAGGTGATAACTACAACGACAAAGTGATACGTACAAATAATGGACGAACACATAGGAAAACACACAAGGTATATAAAAGGATCACAAACAAGGCACAGCTGACAGGGGATAACATAACACGAGTAACAGCTGAGGAGGCGGGACAGGGGCATGACTAGACAGGACACATGACACGAACACATGTGACAAGGACCGTTACACTGATGCTAAATAACTTTAAAATTATTAAATATTACTGTTATAGTATTACTATTACTATATAT
>JBBPDA010000081.1:20820058-20830144 GCA_037974385.1 Arnoldichthys spilopterus | reverse complement strand
TTTTGCCATTTGGACTTCTACTTTGTCAAATTAGGACTTTTATTTTGCTATTTGGACTTTTGTCATATTATGACTTACTTTGTCATTATGGGACTTTTATTTTGCCATTTGGACTTCTACTTTGTCAAATTAGGACTTTTATTTTGCTATTTGGACTTTTGTCATATTATGACTTATTTTGTCATTATGGGACTTTTATTTTGCCATTTGGACTTTTGTCATATTATGACTTATTTTGTCATTATGGGACTTTTATTTTGCCATTTGGACTTTTATTTTGTAATATTAGAACTTTTATTTTGCCCTTGGTCTCGGACTGAAAAAACGTGACGATAACAAGTAGATTCTTCTCTTCTGTCTCCCAGTGCAGATGGTGTGTATGAGGTTTCCTTCTACAGCAACGCCATCGTCTCCAACACAGGTGACATCTTCTGGCTTCCTCCGGCCATTTACAGGAGCGCATGTGCCATCGAGGTACGCAACTTCCCCTTTGACCAGCAGAACTGCACGCTCAAGTTCCGCTCGTGGACATACGACCGCAGCGAGCTGGACCTGGTGCTGACCTCGGACTACGCCAGCCGCGACGACTACACGCCAAGCGGCGAGTGGGACATCGTCTCGTTGCCGGGTCGCAAGAACGAAGACCCCAACGACGCCACATACATGGACGTGACGTATGATTTCGTCATCAAGCGCAAGCCGCTCTTCTACACCATCAACCTCATCATCCCCTGCGTGCTCATCACCTCGCTGGCCATCCTGGTCTTCTACCTGCCGTCGGACTGCGGCGAGAAGATGACCCTTTGCATCTCCGTTCTGCTGGCGCTCACCGTCTTCCTTTTGCTCATATCCAAGATCGTGCCCCCCACGTCGCTCGCCGTGCCGCTGATCGGGAAGTACCTGATGTTCACGATGGTACTGGTCACCTTCTCCATCGTCACGAGCGTCTGCGTGCTCAACGTGCACCACCGATCTCCGTCCACCCACCGCATGCCCGAGTGGGTCAAACGCGTCTTCCTGCGCCGCTTGCCCATCTTCCTGCTCATGCGGCGGCCCGGCAGCTCCAACGTCCGGGAGCGGTTTCGGCGGAAGCACCAGCGCAAGTCCTTCTCCAGCGGGCCACCGGACGACGCGTTCGTCCTCAGCGATGACCCTGGCAGGGCCTGGAGGCTGGGCGAGCTGCCCGAGGGGTCGGAGTTCAGGCAGAGGGTCAGGCTGAGGCGCGACCCGGAGGTGGACGAAGCCATAGAGGGCGTGAGGTTCATCGCCGAGCACATGAAGATAGAGGACGATGATGAAGGGGTGAGGATGATCACGGTTGCAGTTTGCAGCGAGCACAGTACGAGAATGTGACCTGGCAGTGGAGGCCTAGTGGTTAGGACACTGCCCTTTGGGACCTGAAGGTCGCAGGTTCGAGTCCCCGGGCACCACTGAGGTCCCCTGGAATAAGGTACCGTCCCACTACACTGCTCCCCGGGCGCTGTTGGTAGCTGCCCGCTGCTCCACGTGTGCACGTGTGGTGGGCTAAATGCAGAGGCCACGTTTCGTTGTGGTGCTCGAGTGTGTTCACAATGACAAATAGTCACTGGGGGAGGGTGCCAGTGTTCCCCAGCACTCAGCAGGGGAACCCTGCTCCACATAAACGGTGATTTGTGACAAATCTGGATGAATATCTTACAAAATATTCAGCGTTATATCACTTTTTACAAGATACGTAAACGTAAACACCCTCTTTACCCTCTCCAGTTCGTGCCTGAGTGAATCCCGTTGGTAGATGTAGTGATGACATCATCATCAAAATCAGCACATAAACAGTCGCCTCCAAGCATCTCTTTGGCTTACCACAGTGAAGCAGGAGGAGACTTGTCTCCACCCTCCAAACGTTGGCCATGTGGTGCAAACCAGCAGGATCTCACCTGATCGTCTGTTTTGCAAGACTGTTAAGCAGTTCATATGTAAATGACCCTGTACCCATGCTACGGGCAAGCTAACCCTCCATGCGCCCTGATATCGCCTCACATTAGTGCAGGTTTACTATTAAACCTCAACGCCAACTACTCACACTGATGCCGGGACCTGAACCTGCGACACGAGGGCAAGGCCCTAAGCATCGGCCACCACTAGGCCATCTGCCGCCTCGTCACGTCCTGGTTTGGAACGTGTCTGTGGGCCATATGGTGCGATAGCCTCGGTTTTCATAGACGCCATTGGTTTGTCAGTTTCAGCTTAGACCCGGAATTCCCATATTCCCAAATATGAAATAGTGACTTGTGATCAGTCCTGAGGGAACCGTTGAGTGATCGAGATGATTTCTGTTTGGATACGTGTGCACTTGATTCCCATCCCTGCTCTGGGAGCCATGCAGTAAGAGCGATGTACCAGAACGAGCAGCCCAGTGCGAGGCGGTGTAAGCACAGAGGCCTCCAAGCAGCAGCAATGCTACTAGACAGCAAGGACCAACGCACAGCCGAACGCAGGCTTACTTGCCTGCTCCTGTGTTTGTAAACTCTCGTCTAGGCCTAGGGCAGCTGTGCAGCTCCTATTGAAGTCGCTTGTTTGAAGCTCTGTGCGGTTCATCAAGGCCACACAGTACAGGTTGTTTTTGTTCTTCCTTTGCTTTGTTTTTCTTTAGTAAAGTATTTATAGACATTTGCATGTGTACGTTATGTGTGTGTGTGTGTGTGTGTGTTTGTGTGTGCACTTTATTTTGCTCTTTTTTTGAAAAAAACTGTGTAAAACCTCTTATCTCCAAATGGTAACTCGTCAGGGGAAGGAAAGTGTTAAAGGGGAATTTCGCCTATTTGTACAAATTTCGGCACAATCGAATCATTTGATGGTAAACAGCCATTCAGCATTGGTTTGGTGTGAAGTTCTTGAGAAACTCAGTCAGAATGACTCACTTTGGTGGTGATGGGAACCAGACGTCTAAAGAACTGACTCCTCTAAATCCTTCCTCCCTACATTTACTCATTTACCTGACACTTTTATCCAAAGCGACTTCCAAGGCGCATAGCAGTGTAGTGGGACGGAACCTTGCTCAAGGGTACCTCAGTAGTGCCTGGGACTTGAACCTGCAACCTTCAGGTCCTTCAGGTCCCTAACGCAATGTCCTAACCACTAGGCCACCACTGCCATGAACGACGCATGAGGCTTTGGAGATTCTGGAGAGCTCGTCTATGGCCCCAGCATTGTCAGGGCCCTAGACGAGCTGTGCTGTATTGAATCGTCTATGATTACCTGGCACCGTTCCTCCTGACAGTGACACTGACGACGTATTCACGATCTCACTGTTTGCATTCGACTGGAATTTGAATTTGTGAATCATTTTATTTGGCATCGTCCCAACCTCGTGTAGTTTAATATTTGATGGCCAAGATTGAGGCCCTGTCCACACGTAGTGGAATATTTTTGAAAACGTGGCTTTTTCCATGCGTTTTGGCTTCTCTCCACACCCAAACAGTATTTTCGGTCAGCGAAAACGCCCTTCCAATCTCCTTTGACGTCACTGTGCGCCGTGGTCGCTCACAAGAGTGATGTGGTTTTCTGCAGTGACACATGCTGCTGCTGTGCTGTAACTTTGCTATTAGGACTTTTCACGGACAAGACCCAGTGGTGGATGGGGCAACTTTGAAAATGAGCTCATGCTTCCACTTGCAGTCCGTTGCTTTGGCTTTTGACATCGTTTGACATTGTTTTTTTGTTTACGCGTGGACAGAGATATTTTTAAAAACCGTGATCGTGTGGACGGGATTTTTTAAAAAAAGAAAACGGAAAATCACAGCTTTTGGAATCACCCAGCTACATGTGGACGGGCAGCGGCGCGGTGGTGCAGGGGGTTCGATCCCCGGGTCGGCCACGGGTGCCTTTCTGTGTGGAGTGTGTGAGCTCTCCCAGTGTTCGTGTGGGTTTCCTCCGGGTTCTCCGGTTTCCTCCCACAGTCCAAAGGCTGCAGTAGGTTGATTGGATGCTCTATATTGCCCGTAGGCGTGATGGTGTGTATGAGTGGTTCTGTCTATCTATTGCCCTGTGATGGGTTGAGCCTCCTGTCCTGGGTGAACCCCGCCTTAGCCCCGCACTCAGGCTTGGCCCCGGCTTCACCGTGGCCCTGAAACGGAAGAAGCGGTTCGGAAAACTGATGGATGGATGGACATGTGGACAGGGTCTAAGATCCTGTGATATTATTTTAAGTCTGTAGTGCCCATCCTTACTCCACATCATGACTATTTTACCACCATTGCATGTATAAACTCAGAAGACACTGGTGGTTATGGATGGTGAATTAAACGGCTGTACTGGCTACAGGCTAGAGAGATAACACCACCAAGTCTCTTAGTTCAGTCTGTACTTAACCATTTCACCCTAAATCACATGACTGTTTACCATTTAATGACATTTCAGTTTCTCAAGCAGCTCATCAGTGTCTAAATGGGCAATGGGCCTACTGGTTAGGACATTGCGCTTGGGACCTGAATGTCGCAGGTTCAAGTCCTGGCCTGGGCGCTACTGAGGTACCCTAGAGCAAGGTACCGTCCCGCTACACTGCTCCATGTCTCGGAAGTGGCTTTGGATAAAAGCTAAAGAGTGAAGAGTTGTGTTTATAAGGCTTTAATATGAACACTTCTGTTTTTGTATTTGTAGATCATCGAGGACTGGAAGTACGTAGCGATGGTGATCGACCGCTTGTTCCTGTGGGTTTTTATCCTGGTGTGTGTGATCGGAACTCTCGGCCTCTTTGTTCAACCGCTCTTTCAAAGCTACAACACACCCGTAGCGAAGGACGAGTGAGTCACATCCCTCTCTTTCCACAGTTATCGGTGAAGATCGCGTGGCCAAACCTTTCCGTCTTGTTCTCGCTCTCTTTTTGTCTTTTCTTCTGCTTCAGCTTTGGGGATTTCTAACCATGGGCTCGTCAAACCCAAGAAGACATCTGAGCACGTCTGAACTGCAGCAATAAGACGGAGTACACGACGTCAAGGGAGCCGATCGGGGAGCGACACCCGCGACTTTGCCATTTTTAAAATATGCAAAAAATATGTGGTGTGACTGAAATCCTTTTCTTCGCTGTTGTTTTTGGAATAAGCTGCACGTTATTAATGCTGCGCGAGCACAAATGTTTCACGTCCCATGGAAGCTAAAACCTTTGTTTTCGATTTAGCTTAATTGTCGGTCTAGTGAGCCCACCATGTGCACGTTCTACATGTTCCTCGTCACAATTTCTCCCATTTTGACGCAAATCGGGGGGTCCTGGTTTTGGATTCAGCTTGATGAAGCTTTACCCGTACCAATCTCACCAGGGTGATGTTCCTCCACAAACAGTACAGTATGAGCAGTAGCTCTTCATTTGTTGGATGACAACACTAAAATAACTGATTACAGTTACCTACACGCTAAAAAAAGGTGCCGTGATGGGTTCTTCAAGAGATGCCTTAGTACCATATTAGCTTCCTGAGAAATGTGAGTTTAAAGAACTTTTCCCAGTATAAAGAACCTTTAACGTAAGGTTGGAGGGTTTTAAAGGAACCTTAACATTACGTGAAGCCTCTTAATACTTTAAAAAGGTTCTTCGCTCTCACACATCTCATTTAAAACAGTTGAGAACCACTAAAGGCTCTTTAAGGAACCATGACTGGATCTTTTATAGCGTCACACCAAGAAAACTGTCCGGCACCTTTAGTTTAAGAGTAGATGGGCTTTTTAAATCCTTCATTAAATTAAATCAGGTGCAGCAGAAGGATTTGAACACATGCATGCAATGGCTGGACTGCACTGTGAAACCTGTGTCCTTGTTACTGTATTTTTTAACTGACACTGTAAGAACTTTTCCAGATACAGAAGATTTTTGTTATGTTTTACTGTATTTAAATGTATTTTGTGTCCAAATGAGGCCGAATATTCTAATGTGACACTAATATAGTGTCTTTGCTGGCAGAAAGACAAGATGACAGACGAGATCGACTATTTTTAAGAGTTCCCTTGGTTGCTGGTCTCACTCTTCTTAAATTTAAAGAAATTGTTCGGCAACTAATCTATAATCTTTGCACAATTTCCCATTTTACCCCAGAAGCAGTAAATCAGCCAAGACATGAGTGCTCCTTTTTGCTCCTTTAGTTTAATACTGAAACCATGTCGATAGAAATCAATAGTCACCCAAATCACTGTAAGTACTCCACCCAAACGTCTTTCAACCTGCTCAAACCGCGTCCGCAGTCACACCGTGTGTCCTCAATGACGTCCACAAGTCTGCACCACCTTAAAGTGGGAATGTGTTTACAGAAAAAGGTTTGGATGGACATTTTAGCGATAGCAGCATTAGCATTGTAGCTCCAGCGCTAAATTACCGAGGCAAATTTCAAAGATGAAACATATCCCAGCAGATCAACACAATCTGGGGTCAGTAGAAAATGGTGTACATCTCAAACCATCGTGATGAATCAAAGCTATATTAAATAAAAATCAAACTGTTTGAAGGAACATAGGCCTCAAACCACTGCTAGAATGATGCGAAACATTGCAAAGCTGATAGAAACACTGGAAGATTTGTGTGGGACTATGGGTTCTTGTCATCTTCTCATCAACCTAAAAACCTACCACTGTAATAAGGGAAGCTAAGGGACACCGCCCCCCCACCCAGGGCTCGAACCTGTGCTGCCATGTTTACGAGCGGAGTGCACTATGGTCTGCACTGCTGGGAGTTAGGAGGCTCTGCCTTTGAGAAGAGGTAGAAAAACTACCAACGAAAAGTGCTGACGCAAGGTGTAAACACGGCGGCTAGCATAAGCTGCTAGCGTAGCTCGCTAGTTGGAAGGCTCCTGAGCTTAAGGGAAAAGCAATGGATCTCTAAAAGCAGCCACGGGGTCTCACAAGCCAAACCCGGCCGCATGCGCTAGCCCATCCAAACTAGATGCCGATCTCCATGGCCACGCCGACCTTTTCAGGAGTCCGCCTCCCACTGGCAACGGGACTCCAGACTTACAGTTGGCATGCCTGCTGCTAATCTAGAGAACCCTAACTTGAGGAGCATGTGTGGGCAATCTACGCCTGGTGCACTGGCAAGGGAACCAGAGGAGTGAGGTCCCCTGCCTACCCATTTCAGTACCACGGACCACAGGCGGACTCAAGAGAGAAACGGGAGAGGGACTCACTAAGAGCCTTTTACCATTTTTTTACTGGTGGGGGGGGGCCCCGGTGTGGCCTAGGCACAATGCCAGCAACACCTGCCACCAGGGACTCGCTTACAAGGGCATTGGCCCAGATGGCATACATAAAGCATTGATTGCCGTTACCATGGCGATGTGTCGCCAACACAGCCCTGCCGCCCAAATGGCGCAGCTGCGAGGGCAGGTTTCTCAACCGTCCCCTGCTGGCCCATCTGGGCGCTTACCCTCACAACAAGCTGCCACCTCCCACAAATGTGATGTTGTGAACATCATCACTATATAAGTGCCGGTAAGTTCATTTACTGGGGCTTGATTTCCATTAGCTACAGTTTATGTGGTGTAGCAGCTTGAGTCAGTCAAGCATGTTCATTAGAATGACATGCTTCAAATCAACAGTTCCGCGCTTGTAGCATTTCACACGCAATTCCCAGACTTTTAACTGAAGGCTATGGCTGATGATCAGGGCGCAGAACTGTACGGGAGCTCTGTTTTGTGAAGAAAAAGAAAGTGAAGCGCTTCTATCAAGTTGCAAGAATGAAGCACACAAAACCGTGTCTTTAGTCCATTAACTGTTAAGGCGCGACGCATGCAATCAGTTACGGTCAACCCACAGATTCCCACGACTTCATCTGCCAAGTAGTGCCGCTCCTCCCGAATCGCAGAAACGGCTTTCGAATTGAACGCTAACGCTAATCCGCGGCAGGTGCTCCGTCTCAAGCCAACAACAATCACTTGCTTATTTTTTGTCAACTTGCACTTCCATCGTCCATGCTCATTTTTTGCAAGGATGTTTTGCATGTCTGAACAAACACCAGGGATGTTACCAGAGTCTTATGGCCAGAGCTCTTTTTTTTTTCTAATGTCGCGTTTAAATACATTTTTGCTAAGCCTCACATTGTTTTTTTCATAGCTCAGAACACTTTAGCTTTGCTATCGGAGTCTGTAAAATACCTTTCTTTCCTTTGAACTCTCACTTTTTAATTGCCTTAAAGACAAAGTTGCCATGGAGTGACTGAAGGTTACGTTTCGTCATTGAGTTCTAACGGTTTAAGTCATGAATGAGGAAACGATTCATGTTTGAAATATTATACAATAAACAGACTGTCGTTCATTTGCTCTTCGTGTTCGGGTGTTCTTGTTTTTACTGGCAGAGCGTCGACGCACACTTTTAGCCTTTTGCCCCCCCCCCCCCCCCCATCCCTTATACAGAGAGAGGGAGGGGGAGCAAGAGAGGGTAAGGGGAGAGAGAGAGAGAGAGAGAGAGAGAGAGAGACGAAAGAAACGAGGTAACTAGACAATATGAGGGCTCTGTAGGGACTAGAGGAGGACAAACACTGCTGAGCCACTTTGGAGAAACCACAAAAAAGAGGTGTGTGAGAAATGGCCATCTGTGTCGTCGGGCCCCGGGGGTAAAAATAGATTTTTTTCGGGAGAAGATCACGCTTGCAGAAATAATGAACAACACATAACGGCGCATTTTCTGTCAGCAAGAGTGTGCGATTATGAATAAAAAATTTTTCGCCTTGATTTTCTGCCCAATTAAGTCATCTCCAGTTCCACCCACTGGCTCGGACTCTCCCCATCACACGATACCGCCAACACTAGGAAGGAGGAGGCTAGCGTGCGCATCAGTCATGTGAAATGCCTCTGCTCCATAACTCTGGACAGTGTAACACGCTAGCATCACACTTGCATGATGGGGGGAGTGGGAGGACCACCCAGAAGGAAGACAGAGTCTCGTGATCGTAGTACCAACATTTGGACAGCTGCACCACTGGAGAATACCTGTAAAAGTGTATTTTAAAGGGCCTGTGTGACGGAAACCCACCAATTTCCAATAATTCCATATATTCCTAAGTGTTTAGTGTCGTATATCTGTCCATATGGTTCACATAGGCTACAAAACCAGCCGCTTTGAACGCCGTGATGTCACAGAAGCAACACATATGCGCCTCTCCGGCCTGCGACGGCTTTGAAAAACGCTGAAACGACGACATTTTGAGCAGGTTACTGAATGAGGCAAAAAGTAGCCAATCAGAACAGAGCTCATTTACATACAGTAACGTGCAAGGGCCTTGACATACAGTACTGCTCAAAAGGCCTGTGTTGATAGTTTAAAGATGTTCATCTGAGCTGTGAGTTTGCAGCGAAGAAGAAAAGCGGTGAGAACAATGAGGATGAGCTGCTGTGTGTAAACGTCGCGTTGTGTCGAGCTGGTTAGCACAACAGGTTTCTCCTCCACGCCTTTAGTCACTGCGTGGACGTGTGTGAAGCTCCGTCAGAGCCTGATTTCATCTAATGAAGGACTGATTGAGCCCAAAGCAGTGATTTGACGGGAACTGCAGTAACACTGGACGTCCACTAGGAGAGAAGAACTGGGAAAGGTCAAAACACTGATGCACATAAAATCCCTGTCGACTGTTTTACTGTTATTTGTGTTTATTCTAATATTAGTGGTTTTCACTCAGAGAAACAGCTTTTAGTTCATTTTCTCAGGGGGATAAGACCTTTGCACAGTCCTGTATATCTGTCTTAAACGCGCAGCAACAAAACCAGCAGTAGTAGTAGTAGCAGTAGTAGTAGTAGTAGTAGTAGCAGCAGTAGTAGTAGCAGTAGTAGTAGCAGTAGTAGCAGAAGTAGTAGTAGTAGTAGTAGTAGCAGTAGTAGTAGTAGTAGTAGTAGTAGTAGCAGTAGTAGTAGTAGCAGCAGTAGTAGTAGTAGTAGTAGTAGTAGTAGCAGTAGTAGTAGTAGCAGTAGTAGTAGTAGTAGTAGCAGTAGTAGCAGTAGCAGTAGTAGCAGTAGCAGTAGTAGTAGTAGTTGGTTTATTGTCATTTTCACAGTAAACACAGTAAACAGTAAAAACGAAACAACGTTCCTCCGGGTCCATGGTGCAACACAAAAGCAAGACAGACAGAAGCACAAGTGCAGA
>JBBPDA010000081.1:20750720-20768049 GCA_037974385.1 Arnoldichthys spilopterus | reverse complement strand
ATAAGATAAGGACCTTTATTAGGCCCACAAGTGGAAAATTTGCATAGTTACAGCAGTAGAAAAGGTAAAAGCTTTTTGATAAAGCAATAATTAAAAAAAACACAATAAAATGAAAAAAGTAACTTTACAAAAAATATAAATAGACATTTGTGTATGAAAAGACAGAAGAAGAAGAATCAAAATACACAGTTCTTCTGTTGTGTTGTGTAATGATCAGTTCCAAGCACTTCTAAACCACTTGTCCATTTCGGGTCATGGAGAGCTGACTATGGGACCCAGATGGGGTTCACCCAGCCAAGGAGGCCCACCAATTGCAGGGCAACACAGAGGCAGACCACCATTTACACACACTTAAATCTACAGGCAATTTAGAGAATCCAATTAACCTAAACTGCAATTCTTTAGACATTGGGAGGAAACCAGAGCACCCAGAGGAAACCCACGCCACCATGGGCAGAGCAGGCAAAAGGCCCATGCGTCCGACAGCGACCTGTGATTGCAGGTTCATTAATATAAATGTTTCATTTGACATTATAACTATAGTACAGTAGCTCGAAGTAGTACGAAGCTCATGTAGTCAGATTTAGACCGAGAACTGTCAGTTTAGCCGATTGTTTTGATGGCTGTGTTTGTGTATCATGTGATCATTGTTTAATCATAGGTAAACAAGTTTCAAGGGTAAAAACACGACTACTTTCCGTCCTATAAGTTAAGTCTTCATCGTAGAGCCAGTCATCATTAATACCCCTCTCTTCTGCTCTGGTGATGGTTATGCAGGCTCTTCCCTGTTGGGCTCTGTGGGGCTGGATGGTGTGTAAGTGGCTGTACTGAGTGGGTTTTAAGCTCTGCGGTATTGTGCACTCTGAAAGGGGCTTTATGGCAGATGAAAGAATGTTCTGGATTTTGCTCACCATGTGTGTGTGAAAGCCTAAGGCCAACCCACACACACTCACACACACACACACACACACACAAACACACGCACACACACACACAAACTCTGAATCTTTTCCTCATCTGCTGCTGCAGCTCCACATGCAACCAGGACTAATGAACCTTGCAGTATGAAAGAGTGTGTATGTGTGTGTGTGTGTTTGTGTGTGTGTGCGTGTGTATGTGTGTGTGTTCAGTCTCTAAAAAAAAAACTGTCTTTTGCTTATATGCACTGTCTGCTCTAAACAAAGTTAATGCACATGGGTGCATTTAGAATAAAGGCCACACTCAGTGCTATGTGTGTGTGTGTGTTTGGGATTGCAGGCTGTCAGTCACTCTATCTTGTCCTCTGGATCTCACCCTTTTTCCTATGGACACACAGCTGTGCAAGATGCAACTGGAGAGCTGTAAGAATACACACACACACACACACACACACACACACACACACACACACACACGGATGATCAGCTTTGTTGATACACCTACCTTGTATCTACATTGTTCATTGTGTCAGCTCTACTTGCCATGTAGGTTAAACATTGTAGATTATAAGTACAGGTGGTTGCTACTGTGCTGAGAATCCACCACCCAAATACCACCTGCTGACTGGTGGTTCTGGCCACTGAGGGTAAACCAAAGATGCAGAGAAAAGATAAACTGCTTCATGCAGTTATAAACTTTAGAGTGCACCTATAAGGTCAGTGAAGTTGTGAATGTAGATAGAAGGTGCAGTTTGATTTGTCAGTGTGTGCAGGCAAGCTTAGAGCTAGATGTTTCTGTTTGGGTGTGTTGACATACAGTCAGTGTTCCACTTAGAGCATCCATAGAGCAATATTATAGTAAAGGCTGTATCAGTATTAGGAGATATTGTTGTGTTATGTAGTATATGTGTCAGTGGAGTCATCACTGGATGAATCTGTATAATTTTTAGTACAATCATTAACAATTATGAGTGTCAATAATAATAATAATAACAATATCATAATCATAATCATAATAGTGTTATTTTATTTTATTTTATTATAGTAATAATATAGTAATAACAATAATAGTAATAATAATCGTCATCATCATCACTGTGTAAATTGTTTACCTGTATTTTCGTCAGTATTATTTGTCAGAAACAGTAATCGTGGTGTCAGTAGCTGGAAGGAGTCAGAATTTTGTAATGAATCTGACAGTGAACTTGCAAATTCGCTGCTCTAACATTAAACATTCTCATTAGAACTATGGGACATCTCAACCCTCTGCTCCACTGGAGGGCAGTAAAGAACCCACATGTTAGATTTTGGGTGGAGACTAATTGTTTTGTCCAAAGAAAGGAAGCATATCAGACGTAAACAAGAAGTTCCACGCTATCAGAGGTTCTCTGGTGATGGGTAATGCAAAGTGCAGTTATAGTACCTAGGAAGCAACACAGATAGGTGGCTCACAGTCACATGTGGACTTAACAATAATGATAATAAATAATTTTACTATATTTTTTACTTTTATCTCGATATTTTAAAATATCCTCTAAAGCACCTTTAACCGTTACCAGTGCCAGTTTGAAACTGTTCCATCTCAATATTAAGTTTAGCATTAAGTGTAATTTGGGCACCACAAAGTTTAAACAGTGCGGATCTCAGAACAGAAAGTTGGGCCATTTAAGGGAAAACAGTAGTTCTTCATAAAGTGGAAAAGTTTAGTTGTGCTTTGTCTCAATATATTGTAACACTTTTGCCCAGGGCAGTGCAGGCCTAGTGGTTAGGGACTTACAGAGGGACTTACTTGATCGGATGGTTGCCGGGTTAAATTCCCGGCCTAGGTACCACTGAGGTACCCTTGAGCAAGGTATCATCCTGCAACACTGCTCCACTGTTGTTTCCTGCCTGCTGTTCCATGTGTGGATAGGTGTGATGCAGAGGTCACATTTCGTGGTGCACTTTGTGTGATAGGTTGTGTTCACAAAGTCAAATTGTCACTTTCACACAACAGTAGACAAACCACATATTTATGAAGTACACACGCGAAATACCGAAGCGCATCATGACATAATACATGACAATACTCACAATATAGTCATTTCATACACCAAAAGTAGTATAAGCTGCAAGAAACTGAGTTTATGAGGGATTTTATCCCTTCTGTTATGTGGGCAGTGAAGGCCTAGTGGTTAGGACGCTGCCTTTGGGACCTGAAGGTCGCAGGTTCGAGTCCTGGCCCGGGCACTACTGAGGTACCCTTGAGCAAGGTACCGTCCCACTACACTGCTCCCCAGACACTGTTGGTAGCTGCCCACTGGTGCATGTGTGATGGGTTAAATGCAGAGGTCACATTTCGTTGTGGTGCTTCAGTGTGTTCACAATGGCAAAGAGTCACTTTCACTTGTCAGCTAACTCTTCATGTTCATGTCTTTCCAGGGTGACAGGGGGTTAATACATATTTTTTTCAAATAATGTCAAATCAGATTTGTCTAGAATACACATTCCCAGTCAGTTTAAGAGAGAACAGTCAGTTTTGTGTGTCAGCAGTCATAGTCCCTTTAGGTGTGTCAGCACTATTGTTCGTGTTATATCAGTTATAGTAATCAGTGTGAGTAGTGCAGTGGCCAGTGTTGTGTCAGTAATAATGAACAATGCCCTGTCAGTAGAATAGCTGTTACTGTGTCAGTAGTAATCAGTAATCAGTGCTGTATGTCAGTAATTATATTCAGTGTTGAGTTGTACAGTGGGTGGGAGTGGAGAAAAGTAACATGTGTATATGAGGGCAACTCTATTGTGTGCATTTGTGTGTGTGTGTGTGTGTGTGTGTGTGTGTGTGCAGTTGGCTACACCACAAAGGACTTAGTGTTCATGTGGCAGTCTGGGGACCCAGTTCAGATGGATGAAATCGCACTGCCGCAGTTCGACGTCAAACAAGAGGACATTGAATACGGCAACTGCACCAAATTCTACCCTGGAACAGGTACGAACACGCTGTTTTCATTGTTTTCAGGGAACAAGCCATGTACACACACCCGCACTCTCCCACAACGAAACGCTGAGCTCCCATTTCTGAGTGCCTCTAATTAGCACATGGCTAAATCAATGCCTCTGTAAAGCACAGCTCTTCGGAACTTTCTCACTGACTTATTGGAGGAAAGTAGTGCTATAAATGAAGTCGGCCTGATTCAGGTGTGTGCACTGACACTTTAACTGCCATAAACAATTTGTCATTGTTGATCTCTTATATGTATATATGTATGCATTATTTGTTGGGCTGTATTCTTTGTATAGTTTGTTTTTGGATTGGCATTAGGTGGGAACCACATTTGCGTTGTATGTTGCATGGGGGGAGGGGTTTAGATGGCGCAGTCGTTTTTTTTTTTTTTTTTAAGAAGACGCAGGAAGCACAAGAAGTTGCGTTCTTTGTTTTGGAGTTTTGAAGCATGAATGTTACCTTGCCATTTTTCGTTTCCAAGTTAAAAGTAGACTCATTCCCTTTTTGGGTTGTGTGCAGCCAACGAAGTATGTTTGTATGTGTTTCATTGAAAACAGTGCTACTGTTTTTATGACGCTCATGCTAATTAAGACCGTCGTCATGTTCTCAAACAGTTCAGTGAATTTGATCACTGAAGTATTTAAAGACAAACAAATCCATCAGTGACAGAAGAACCTTGGTGTCGTATGTTTCCTGCAGGGAGTGAAAGACACAGTTATTGGCATAAAAGCCAATAACATCTGAAGAGCAGCATTCATGAGGCTACACTGCACCAGTATAAGAGGTTTAGTAACATTGACATAAAGCAATAAATCTACTTAAAAGGCTATAAAGGCTAATCCCAATAAGCATCAGTTATGCTAACTCTCTTGTGAAATGGTTGCAAAATGGCCTTTATGACATTTTGTGAAATAAAATTTAAAAACGTGCATTTTATACATTTTCTTGAGCTTTTCCATCGACAAAAATTCCTTTTTAAAGCATTTTGTTCAAGTACATACAGTAGGACATTATGACACAGAGACATTGAACTGAGCAGACAAGCAGTGGATGGATGGACAGTGACAGATCTGCATTGGGGGACAGACAGTGATCATAAAAACAGGGTAGAAAGGGCAACAGTATTTCATTTACAGGCTTTACAGAGAGAATGTGGTGTTTGTTCAGCTAACGTTTATGTTTAATTATGGTCTATTTTATTGTAATTATGTTCGCTTGCGCGTGTGATATGTGATGGTCGTTTGTAAGGGTATATTTGTGTGCATCGATAGTAAAGAAGGGGGTTGGGAAGAGGGTACATTTCACGCTGGTGTTGTGATGCTGGTGTTTGGCTCACAGACCGTACTGCTGTTCATGCTCAGTTCCCTCCTGAGGAGGCACATTAGGTGGTATCTCCCTTTTTTTCCATACCCTCGTATAAGCCAGTCTCACAAGTGATCTCTTATTCATCCGAAGGGAGTTTCCTTTTCGGGGGGTTATGTTTAATGAATTTATTCATCTTTTTAATTATTTCCCCATGTGATTGTCTCCTTATGTGGAATGTGATATTAGTTACTTTGGATGCTGTGCATCCCTTCCCCCCAATTGATTACTTTACGTGACAAGAGTTCTATTTTATTTGTGTTCCTGGGTACAAAGTGTGTTTTTCTAATCCCTTATACCCACAATCGATAGAAAATGGCTGTTGTTCCACAAAAACTTTGCTTCAGAGATCATATCTGTTTTCAAGAACATTCTCCCTTTACTATAAATGCCAAGTAGGCTTCCAGAATATAAAACTGTGAAAATTGTCCAGGATTTTCTAGAAGTTTCTGGAATCTTAGAACGTTCTGGGACTGTCCAGAAAAGATGAAAAATTAACATGTTTTGCTGCTATAAATAAAAAACCTTTGTGGGCTGTGGTCATAAAATCAGAGTTTGTGATGAATAGAGCAGTTTTTCCAGAGGCTTTCGACATAAGCAGTGGAAATATAACAGAATCCAGGAATAAAAACTGAGTAATCTCTGTGTGTGGGTACAGCACACCACAATGAGATGTGATCTCTGCATTTGATCCGTCCATGTAGGAGCAGTGGGCAGCTGACGCTGGCAGCGCCTGGAGAGCGGTGCTTGCAGATGGAATGTTGCTCATGGACAGCTCATTGGTACTTGTACCAGTCTGGGATTTGAACCAGCGACCTTCTGGTCACAGGGGCAACTCCTTAACCGTTACACCACCACGAACACATGGTTTGTTATTCAGGTTATTTCTGTGTGGTTTTGGTTGGTGCTTACTGAACGTCTGGATTTCCTCTTAAGTAGACCGGCTTTCATCATTAAAGGGGTTTTATTGACTACTTGAGATTGACCTATTTGGGAGATCAGTCTATGTTGTGTCGCCAAGAAAGCATAGCGGTGGAGATTGTAGGATCCTAAAGCTCAGTGTGGTTGAGTTGCTGCTGTCCAAAATTCATGACCCGCTTGGCAAATCCATCATGGTAGTCATCTGCACTGTCCTGGGAGCGCTGGGAGCATATGTCTATGTTGGCTAGGCCCATTTTGAACATTTTTTCAGTTGTTTGCGGCCTGTGCAGAGCTTTATATTGAATTAGTTTAGTTTTTATTGGTGGTAGAGGGGAATATGTTTAGAACGTATGTTTCCAGAAATCAATTTTTTCCAGAAATAATTTCTCCATTTTGTTGTTGGTACGTTAGTGAGTTCTCTAAACTTCACAGAGGTTTGTAAAGATTGATGGTCTTTATTTTTGTTACGTAGATAATGTTATGTATGTGTACGTAGATAAATGGTTCATTTTGAGGTGTGAAGAGGGTCTTTGGTTTAATAATAGTAGATTTTAATTGTTCATAGGAAAGACATTGATGAAGCCATGTGGGGTTGTATAAAGCAGCATTATCGTTTTTCATATCTGGTTTGTGCCAAATTGTTGGGTATTTACATGTCGGTGTCATGTCTGGTTTGTTTGACATTGCCATGTGCCCTGGTCCTCATGTCTTTGTTTACGCATAAGCCCTGGCTTGGTTCTGCCCTCTCCTTTCTAAGTTACCTGTTCCTCATTCCTTGCCTCGGCCCATGCCCAGCTGTTCTGAATCTGGTCTCTGTATTTAAGCCCTTGTGCTTGGTCTGATCTCCGTTGTACTATTGTACTGTGTAGTAGTGTCTAAAACTCTGTTCTGTGTAATTCTCCTCCATATTACTCTGTTACACAGTTCAGGCTGTGTTATGTGTACTTACATTTATTTTGTGTTTATCTTCAGAGTTTGGTTTGTCTTCATTAAAACCAGTTTATCTGAAAGCCCTCGTACAGAAGACCTGACCGAGACTCGTAAAACACAAGGGCTTAAATACAGAGACTAGACTCAGAACAGCTGGGCATGGGCGGAGACAAGGAATGGGGAACAGGTGACTAAGAAATCAGTGGGGAGAACCAAGGTGGGCTTATGCGTAAACATAAACAGAGACATTAGACCAGGACACATGGCAATATCTAAACACAAACTAGATATTAATCTAGTTTGTCTAGATATATAGACACTGGGAACTCATAACTATAGGCCGGTAAAACCTGTAAATAAATATAAGGCTTTATTTTCAATACAGACCTACAGAAGCCAGAGGTAGTGTGATCTGTTCTGTTACTCTGTGCAGCATTCTACACTATGTTTATTGAATAACCTGGTTGGATTCATCACGCACCTCTGCTGTGTATTTTACTCATGAGTCGTGTTGTCCCACTGAGACCTTGTCCATGTGTAGCTAGGGGGTTTTAAAACCGGTGATTTTCCATTTTTGTTAAAAAAAAATGAATGCAAACATCTCTGTCCACACGTAAATGGAAACAACGATGTCAAACACTGTCAGAAGCCAAAGCTACACGTGGCATGAGTTGGGGCCTTCATGAAGCACAAGCTTATCTTCACAGTTGTTTCACCAACCACTCGTCCAAAACCGGTGATGACGTTTGCAGCAGGTGCTCGGGTGCGACAGTGTCTGTGTTGAATATAGTAGTGACATCTGAAGCTCAGTCTGACGCCCGTGTCCTTCGTAAGAGAGGGAAAGTCACTGTGCGTGTGTGTTTAGCTGTTACAATTCCTAATAGCAAAGTTACGAGCAAGTTTGTCGCAGCGGAAAATCGCCTCGGTCATGTAAACACACCGCCACAGTGGCGACAAATGAAGTCGCAGTTTTGACAAAAATGTTTGCTTTGCTCATCCACACCTCAGCGTATATAAGGTGTTTTCAGTGACCAAAAACGCTGTTTACGTGTGAATATAAGGCAAAACCAATTGAAAAAGCTACGTTTTCAAAAATACCCAGCTACCTGTGGACAGGGCCTGAGAAAATGTGAACAAATGCAAACACACACACACTCATTCCCTTTTAACATTGTTTTCACAGAGCCATATACCCAGTTCTAGCCCACACACCTCTCCTGTGACACACTGCACTACAGTATAAGCCACATTAAGTGTAGTTCCCTCATAAGTGTTTAGCATTACATAATGCTCCATTCACTTCTTATGTAAGAACTGAGGAGCATAAATCTACCTCACTGCAATCTCTCTCTCTCTCCCTCTCTCACTCTCTCTCTCTCTCTCTTTCTCTGTCTTTCATTTTCCTGCTTTCTCAGTACTACACACAGCAGGAGACACATTCCTTAACCACTTTTTCATACAAGGTCATCATGACTTGATACTTTATGATCTCTTGAGCGCATTCTCTCTCTCTCTCTCTCTACCTCTCTCTACCTCTCTCTACCTCTCTCTCTCAGTCACTCTCTTGCTCTCTCTCTCTCTCTCTCTCTCTCTCTCTCTCTCACACACTCACTCACACACACACATACAAAATAGTCAATAATCCACAAAATTAGCCCCCAGCTCCTAACAGAGTGTTAAACTGCTTTATGCTCATCAAACTTACCTTGTTCACTCAATATTGTTGCTGCGTCTTTGTCTTTGTCTCCACACGTTAGTCTCATTCAGCCAGTGGATGAACCTGTAAGTACAAGTAAATAAGTGAGTGGACGGTAAAAAGAACAAGAAACCTCCGAACGCAGAAGGCTGAAATATTCATGCAGGTTAAACAAATACACACACAATAACAGCTTTATTGAGGCCTTGTTCCTGTGCTGACTTTTACTGTTTCTTTCAGGAAAACCCTTTTTCTTAACAGCTGAATGTCTTGCGATCTTTCACCCTGCACTGTTCATGAAAAGCTGAATTACCAATGCAGAATAAAATGAGTGTCTTTATACCTCTGTCTGCCCATATTCTGGAGCTGTAAGGGATAAGCAGCAGCTAAAAACAAGTGAGATAACAACAAATATGTAGATTCATGTTAAAGCTCTTTAGGCTTCAGTCTCATGAACCTGGTGTAATATTGTAGCAAACCAGTCTGATGGTATTGTTACTCCTCCAGATGAGCTGTGTGTGATTTCAGGTTTCAGGATTTACAGAAACAGCATTTTTAGCTAGTGACCCTGATTTACATTGCTAGTTAATGTACGTGACACTGTGACCGGGTCTATCGAATGTTCAGCAGCTGATAAACACTTCTAATGAACAGAACTGACACAGAGTAGTTTTCAGTGACTAGTATTATGTGCATAATCATGGACACGTACCCACGTGCCCCCTAAAACCAAACATACCCAATGTTATCTATAGTTTTTCACATTATGCACTAAGAAAAAATTGATGAAGCATAACCATGGCTATTTCTGATGCTTTTTTTAAAATCTTACATAATTTGAAAAAATATCTATATAATATATATTTTAAAATGTTGCACTGCTTCAACTTATTAACATTAATTCACAATAATGGTCCAAAAATACACTCTGGAATTTTATTTGATTATTTTCTCCCTCATTTTTGTTTGTTTGTTTGTTTTTGTTTAGAAAAAGTAAAAGGGAAATTATATTTCTATGTGTGGAAGTATTGTATTGTGTTTTCTTCAATAAAGATATTTGGTAAAAAAAAAAAAAGGTCCAAAATTAAAGTAGAATAAAATTTTGTTACGTGAAATTTCTAAATATTTAATTTTACTTTAGAGACGGGAGGTTTTGATTTAGCCATAAGCTAACATACGTCTTTCTATGTGTTTTGGCTTCTGTCCAGACCTAAACGGCTTTTTTGATCACTGAAAAAAGTGCTTTTTTAAAATACAGTTTTTGCATGAATGTATGGACAAGGAAAACGAAGGTTTTCGTCAAAACTGTGCAAGTTCGTCTCCTTTGACGTCACTGTGCGTGTGTGTGTTCACGATTTTCTGCAGCGACAAACGCAGACATCACTGCATCACTTGTTCAAATGTGTTGTTTTTAAAAGTTGTTTGTTTGTATTTGTGTCTGTCTCTCTGTGTAGGGTACTACACATGTGTTGAGGTGATCTTCACATTGAGGAGACAGGTGGGCTTCTACATGATGGGTGTATATGCTCCCACTCTGCTCATCGTGGTGCTGTCGTGGCTCTCTTTCTGGATCAATCCTGACGCCAGCGCAGCCCGCGTTCCATTAGGTCAGTCTGTCTGTCAGTCAAAGCCTTCAAAACAGGGCTCAAGAGCTCACTCGCACCTTATATCGTACAGAACTTGGACTAGAACTGCTAGTAGGACGTTGCTGCTGTCAAAACCAAATATCACGTCTGTGAAATGGGAACTTCATCACTGCAGGTAGTGACGCTGCTAGCATCACTTTCACTGTAGTCTGTGTTAATGAGATTTTATCAAAGCAACTGTGGACCATTTCTGTTGGTCTGTTCATCAAGCTTTCACACATTGTAAAGAGCAGCTGGTGTTTTCACATGGTGTATAAAAAAGTGGAATTTGATGTAACAATTTAAAATAATTGATGGATACACTTACTTGATTATTTTTGAGGCTCTAACGAGATCATATGTCTAATTGTCATGAAGTGCATTAGCTTAATTAAAAGCTGCATAAAAGCGTTTAGCTGCCCATGGTGCTGAAAAAGCATGACAGTCCTTCTCAGGTCAGGTTCAGGTATTTATCACCTCTGATCTGCGCATCACTAATGCATAGACAAACTCTCTCTCTTTTTTCTTCTTCTCTCTCTTTCTTTTTCGCTTTTGCTCTCTCGCTCTCTCTCTATTTCCTTCTCTCTCTCTCTCTTTTTCGCTTTTGCTCTCTCGCTCTATCTCTATTTCCTTCTCTCTCTCTCTCTCTCTTTTTCTCTTTCTCTCTCTGTCTCTCTCTCTTTTTCTCTCTCACTTTTTTCTCTTTCTTTCTTTCTCTCTCTCTCTCTTTCTCTTTCTCTTTCTCTCTCTCTCTCTCTTTTTCTCCTTCTCTCTCTCTTTCTCTCTCTCTCTTTCTCTCTCTCTCTCTCTCTCGCTCTCTCACACTTTTTTCTCTTTCTTTCTTTCTCTCTCTCTCTCTCTCTCTCTCTCTCTCTCTATTCTTCTCCCTTTCTCTGGAATCCTCGAGCTTTAACTCCAATGTTCCCCTCTTTTTTCTTAGAACCACATTTCTGTTTCTGTATGGCTCACGTTTCCCCGCTGCCCACAAAATGTTCTTCATTTTTCCATGGCTAGCACCATGCCTTAGTGATAGTGTTTTTTCTTTTATATCCCCAATGTTTTCTGGTATGTTCACCTGAACCTCCCACATCAAGTGCAGTGCTAAATATTGATCACCTCTTCATCGGATTTAGTGGACTTTGAGTGTCCTAATGATTGGATAGGGATGAATTATATTTATGTATGATTAAACTGAATGCAGATATTTAATGTGGCTGTAAACGTGCTGCTGTGTAGGGGCCAAGCCTGTCCTTACTTTTAAAAAACGTGTTGTTCTGACTTTTATTACTGTTATTTTAAACATTGCTGATTGGCTTCATGTGAATGTCGAGCGGCGTTTTTGTTGTGAACACTTTCAGTTTGCATCGTCTATGAGTTCTCCAATAATGAGAAATAGTGATCAAATATTTATGTGTGATATAACATCCTGTAAATATTTAATGTGGCTGTAAACAGTCACATGTGTTTCCCCCTTTTGATGGTAATATATCTTAACCTGGGTGTTTCCATCACCCTCACTCATTCATTAAAAGCTCCAGCTGCTGTGGAAGGTGAATGCTGATATATCTTATGTTATATTGCTGATTCTTTTGTGTGTGATTAAACATTGAAGTGGATGCCTTCATGCAGTTATTTATATCTTCTTGTGGGTGGAGGGGTGGGTTTGTGTGTCAAATTGGTCAGGAATCAAGATAAGATAAGACTTTATTGTCCCACACAGGGAAATTTGCAAGAGGTCTAGGTGGTCTATAACTCCCATAAGTGCCGCTGGTCTAGGTGGTCTATAACTCCCATAAGTGCCATTGGTCTAGGTGGTCTATAACTCCCATAAGTGCCATTGGTCTAGGTGGTCTATAACTCTCCTAAGTGCCACTGGTCTAGGTGGTCTATAACTCTCCTAAGTGCCATTGGTCTAGGTGGTCTTCAAATCCCTTAATGGCCATTGGTCTAGGTGGTCTTTAACTCCCCTAAGTGCCATTGGTCTGGGTGGTCTATAACTCCCATAAGTGCTAATAAACTCTAGCTCTAATCAATAATCTAGTCAATAAAACTACAACTCTATAAAGAACTCTGACTGTTAATATGGGTAAAAACCACATTAACTTGACCAAAAATCCATGTAATTGATTATCTTTAACAGAGTAACATGTGCGTCAAGTACATTCGCTTCATTTACAAAAGTTCACTTTATTTAAAATAGAACCAAAGGAGAAACTGTAATTGAAGAAAGGAGGAATAGAGAAGAAAAGACTCTTCTACGATCGATAGTAATGTCAGTTGTTCGATGCATTGCCCATCACCCCAACCCCTGCCCTTCTTCTCTCCCTTCATCTGACCATTTTCGTCCTCTCATAGGCTCCACTTCTCCCTCCCTCCTTCCTCTCATCTGTTCATCTGTCCATTCCAAGGATGCGTACTGCTCTGAGGTCAGTTTGCGAACTGTTGTGAAGTTAGTAGTCCTTTTTAATGACCTCAACTCTCTCTACAAAGAGTGCAATAAATACATCTTACTCTCTCTCTCTCTCTCTCTCTCTCTCTCGCCATCTAATCACTCTCTGTAGGTATTCTGTCTGTGCTGTCGCTCTCTTCTGAGTGCACATCTCTGGCGTCTGAACTGCCCAAGGTTTCGTATGTGAAGGCCATTGATATCTGGATGATTGCCTGTCTGCTCTATGGCTTTGCCTCACTGGTGGAGTATGCTGTGGTTCAGGTGTGTGTGTGTGTGTGTTTGTGTGTGTGTGTTTGAAAGGAGCTGGGTGTGTGAGTGACATAAACACTGCCTTCGTGCTTTTACTGCCACCCCGTGACACACACACACACACACACTCACAAATTGCTTTGCCTCAGCACTCTTTACCACCCTAGACGCCTGTGCTAATTCAGCACCATGGACAGCGTGTCACAGTGAGCAGTGAGACACCTATTCAGTCCCACAGGCAGCAATGCAAGCGTGTTGTTTCACACTTGTGCCTCACATTATCATAAACTTGACTTGACTTAACTTCAGAGTATGAAGGCAGCCCATTGTGCCCTTTTATTATTATATTATTGATTTGTATTAATCAAAACCTACCGTTTAAAATATTTTTTAAACAAGGTTTTTAGACGTGGTGCTGCTGTGTTGGTGGTGCATTTTTAAAGTTGACGTTTTTTGCCAAATCTGCCAGCGTTTTGTTCAGATATAAATTTTTTAAAGGTGCTTTTAAGCGGAGGCCTAGTGGTCTGGACCTTGCCCTTGTGAATTGAAGGTCGCATGTTCAAGTCCCAGCCTGGGTGCCACTGAGGTTCCCTTGATTACTGCTGCACTACACTGCTCCCTGGCTGCTGTTGATAGCTGCCCACTGCTCCATGTGTGGATGTGTGATGGGTTAAACACAGAGGTCATTTCGTTGTGGTGCACTTTGTGTGATGGGGTGTGTTTACAATGACAAACAGTCACTTTCACTTCAAAACGGTAGTGATTCATCTTTGGACTGCTCAGATGCGTTTCTCCAGCATTTAAAAGTTAAGCTCATGCTGTTTGTGTGTTTTGTGTGTGTGTGTGTGTGTGTTTGGATAGTTAGTGTAGTGATATCACTGTTTGCAGATGAGGTGCTTCCATTGTCTGAATCTTCCTACAGGTCATGCTGAACAGTCCTAAGCGTATAGAGGCAGAAAAGGCAAAGATGGCTGAGAAGGAAAAGGAGAGAGAAAAAGAGGGGAAGACTCCAGCCAAGGCCAACACAGTCAATGGCACCGGTGGAACACCAATTCATGTCAACACACTACAGGTGAATGAGGTTTTTTTTCTAATTATGTACTACAGGTTGAATATGAGAACTGTTTGTCAGTCATTATCATGGTATTGTGTCGAACCGAGATCATAGACGGCTACAACATGCAAATCAGTCCTCTAACTTATCCAAAGTAATGCCCACTTTTTACCATATGTTACAAGGCATATCAGAATTGCAATATGCAGCAGTATAATATGGGATTTTATCCATATCATGAAGCCCTAATCAACTTTTGACAAGATGAACTTGGTGAAGATGTAGCAGTTCATGGTCAGCAGTTCAGTGCATGAACCTAAACTCATCAGCAAGTTAAAAATTAACCAACTAACTCTTAATGCTGAATCTGAACACTAGGATTACAGAGAATAAGATTCTCTGAGCGGGAACTGCATTCACCCAAAGTGCATGCCTCCATCATTAACACCATTTTTATTCAAATTAAAAACTGTATTGCTCAACTAGCTTACATTTTATAGCAAACAGGTAACTGGGGTTTCCTTAAGAGCAAGGGATTATGGGTAATAGAGTGCTAATTTGCCAACAGGGGTAGGAATAAGGTCAGAAATTAGGTGGGAAAAGCAATAGAGGGGAAAAAAACGGCTAAGAAGCCGAGGAGCTAGGATGTGAAGCCAAACACAGCGGCTTCCCTGCATCTCTGATCGTGGTCTAAAGGAATAAACAGAGAAAGAGAACATGCTGCACACACACGGGCAGAACTTAGTTAACAATGTTTCTTTATTACATATAAATTGTATGACTGACTGAGACCCTCTTTCTCACACACACAGAAAGCTGGGCATGGAAACAAACTTGCAATGACAATTAAACATATTAAATACAGTGTTAATGTTGGGGGCGTGCACTTGTCAGCGTTTTCAACTTCAGATGATGCGGAAGCAGCTCTCTAGGGTCTAGCTGTCTTGCTAAGCTTGCTGAGCAATACATTTTTTGGTCTGACTGTGTCTTGCTTGTCAGCCACTTCCAGAGCTGTGTTCTGGGTCTGACAAAGCTGAGAGATAAATTTATCACGTTAGATGAATGCCAAAAGGGCAACGTGTTTATAAACTGCAGCTCGAAAAACAGAACTGTGTCACGCATGAACATGCTTTGAGATGCAGGAGCATGAAACGAACCTTGCGCTTAGACAGACAGAGGGAGAGCACTGTTCTAAAGGAGGCAGGACTGCAGAGGAGCAGTGTGGTGTCAGATGTGATGATGTGAAATCTCTTTGCTGGTTACTCCAAAATATTCATAAACACTTTTGCAGATAGAGTTGTCATTAACAGACGGCTTGGTTGCAAAATTTAGACTTGAAAATAATAATAATAATAAGAAGAAGAAGAAGAAGAAGAAGAACTTTTTATTTTATAGCTCCTTACATACATAAAATGCAGCCCACGGTGCTTTAAACTGAGAATAAAATCAGGAAAGAGACACGAGCAACTAAACTGAGTGTGTAGAGTGTAGATACGTATAAGATGATGGCATTAAAGATCAAAATACACAAATTGGAATACAATAAAAGATTCATGCATGAGATGAAAATGGATAAAATAATGAATATAAAATATAAAGGATTACAAATAAGGAAAAATAAAAATAAGGTTTAAAGAGAAATATAGGGATACAGTAAGTATTAAGAGTAAAATGAATACGTTTTTAAAGCTTTTTAAAACAGGAAAGCTTATAAAAACGTAATCTTATAAGAATCTTTCAGCACATTAAGTAATGGCTTAAACCAACAACTGCTAATCGACTATTGGTGGGGGGAGGTGGGGGCTTGGGGGGACTAGCAACTACCAATAACTCCTCCAGCACTGAGTGCCCTGTAGATAATCACTAGAACGAAGCATATCCAGCTTCCATCAGCTGGGAAAGTGGAAAGTGAGTGTTTTGCACCTTTGAAAGTCATGTACACAACTGGATACTGTTTGTACCTTGAGGAGCTAAAGTTTACCTGGACAGTAGAATTTCTTTCTGACAGTGTAACTGTCTCTGACTGTTTCTACAAAAGACTTTAAGCCCCTAAGGCAGCTGAGCATCATGCAAAACTGCAGGCGGATTTGTTTTATGAACCTCAGGGAAAATGGAATAAATTAGGGAAAGAACTCTTGATGTGTTTGACAAGGTTTAAGTGATTTAAAGACTTTCTTCTATATTTTCTTCTACTTTATATGTAAAATACACTGAATATAATGACTGAATTATCAGGCGTGTGTGTGTGTGTGTGTGTGTGTGTGAGAACATGTGTGTAAGCGCAGAAGGGAGATGAAATGGCTGTAATTGAATTGTCTGGACCGAGCACGCTCAGTGAAACACGAGAGCATAGGAGAGCAAAGGTTTCTGGGGGATAGAGTATAATGTGACCCGACAGCCGAGAGGCCTGAAGCAATGGAGCAGCGACATGGCGGGGGTGTACTAGTGTGTGATTGTGTGTGTGTGTGAGTGTAAAGGTTATGTTAGGGGTAAAATCAAAAAGTAATATCAGGTTAGAATGGCTAAAAGATCTGTCCTCAGGAGGCCGAGGTCAGGATGTGCGGTGACTGGTATTTCCTTTGTTATGCCCCTTATATACAACTGCTCAAAGCAGCACCGCACACACTACCACACCACCACCCTGCAGAGGTGGGAACAATCAATACAGTGTATCCCAATATTTTTCAGCACAGTATTATATCAGTATACAGTGATAATATTAAAAATGCTAAAATTACAAAGTAAAAGTCCTAATATGACAAAATAACAGTCGTAATATTATAAAAAAAGAAAAGTTCAAATTTCACAAAATAAAAGTCCAAATATGAAAAATAACAGATGTAATATTTCAAAAAAAAGCTCTAATGACAAAATAAACGTCATAATTCAAAAAAAGAAAGTCTGAATTTCACAAAATAAAAGTCCTAATATGACAGAATCAACGTCATTATTACATAATAAAGGTCAAATATGACAATATAAAAGTCCCATTATTACAAAACAAGAGTCTTAACAGGCTTAATATTGCAACAAAAATTCTAATAAAATAAAAGTTAAAATACTGAAACAAATGTTTTGCAGTCTTGATGTGTTGTCACAGCTGTTTAAAGTTTATTTCTAAAGTTTTGTTTTCTAGTTTTACATTA
>JBBPDA010000081.1:20723089-20745528 GCA_037974385.1 Arnoldichthys spilopterus | reverse complement strand
TTAAATGCAGAGGTCACATTTCGTTGTGGTGCTTGAGTGTGTTCACAATGACAAAGAGTCACTTTCACTTCACTATAATAAATAAATATGATTTTGCAACAATACATTACTTTTTTATAATAAACATTACGAAATGTCAAGTCAAGTTGACTTTTATTGTCATTTCAGCCATATACAGTTCACACAGTACACAGTGAAACAAAACAACGTTCCTTCAGGACCATGGTGCTACATGAAACACTACACAACTGACAACATAAAGTGCATTGTGTGCAAAGATGTGCAAACGTTGCAGGACAGTGCAAAAACAGGAAGGTACAATCAAAGACCACAGTTATGGGACTACCAGGTGCAAAGTAGCAGGATGTGCAAAAGAAAATGTGTATTTTCCGAAAGGTATTAAAGTGAAACCTGTCTCGGGCTTTTCTTACTTTTCTAATATTTAATAGAATTTTTGAATATGAAAATGTGGATATACCTGTATTGTGCTGAAATTGGCTTTTTCATTGAGGTTTCATTGAGAGCACAATTGGCTGTAGTGTGCCTGGGTGTGCAGGGTGGCCCTCCCTCTCCTCCACAGTGACTCAGTGGGATGCTAGGCAGTGCAATGCGTGTGAGCCGGCCAGTGACGTTGTGTTTGGGGCAGTCTGAGAGGATGTGGCTGGCCTAACGTGACTTGAAGGAAGCACTGTCTAGCCAAACAGTGTCAGTGGCATTGTGTGTAGACGTCCTAGCTATTGGGTGAAACTGGACACAACTAAACTGGGGAGAAAATAACAAAAATGACATAAACATATTTGATATTTGCAGCCCTAGTGTTGATGACAGATTAATGAGTGTGTGTGTGTGTGTGTGGGTGTGATCTCTCCCTGCAGTATACATCTGCTCTAACGTATGATGCAGTTCAGGTGATGACGGAAGCGTTCCGCTTCTTGCATAAACAGCGGATCGACATCAGTCGACGTGGCAACAATGGAGACTGCTTGGCCAATCCGGCCGTGCCTTGGGCTCAGGGGGTGGAGATAGAACGTGCACTGAAACAGGTCTGTGTCTTTTCTCTGGTGCAGTAATGGACAAGTGCTCAGTGTTTTTTTCTGAACACTGTTGGCCTCTGGCGTGTGTGTGTGTGTTTGTGTGTGTGTGTGTGTGTGTGTGTTTGTGTATTTAGGTGCGAGTGGATGGACTAACAGGAAACATTCAGTTTGACCAATATGGCAGGAGAGTGAACTACTCGGTCAACGTCATGGAGCTGAAAAACAGTGGCCCTGTGAAGGTGTGACATGCTTGTATATTTGCACATGTACGCATACACACACAAAAAAACTGCAATAAATTCAGAAATGTATAATAATTAACTCTAGCGAAAATGGTGTCATTGCGAGACAATCAGTAGTAGCTTCCTGCTTTCCAGCCAGAGCGTTCAGCATGTTCTCTGAAACTGATTCCATACTCTGACAGCATCTTGCAGTTACCAGTGGCCCAACTACTGTAATTATACACTGCATCCTAGTGTGCTGACTACATCCACCCATTGTTAAGATGTCAGCCCTCACAATTAGGAAGGCACCAATGTTGAATTTGTAGGCAAATAGTGATATTCAGTATTCTTCATGTGCATATCTGATATTTTAGTAAATGCAGAAATAGGAAGCAGTTGCATTTACCTCAGTTAGAAAAAGTTTTACTTGCATATAACTTACATTCATATTTTGCTAAAATGTTAATTTCCTACATTTTTACAAATTGTCTATACTCTTACTATTAGAATGTGTAAAAATGAGTAAAAGGAAAATATTTTAGCACAGCATCACCTAAAGGTTCTTCTCTTCTGAAACACAGTAAACGCATTATCTGATATCAGCTGGAAATACAGGTCACATCTCAGCATCTGTCTCATGACATTTTTAACAGGAAATATCTGCTGGTGCTGATATGACTTTGATATCATTGTGCAGCCCAAGTTTTGGCTTCTTGACACTGCGGCAAATTTCTATGTGTGGCAGTAAAACTGCACTATGGTGTTTCGCCGTTTAAGGCCGTTGTTCTCAGCAATAGCAGTGTGCCTGGTACACCTCTGTGCAAGTTTACAGTCTCTTGGTTCTGAGTTTACTCTTTTCCTCAGATTGGCTACTGGAACGAAGTGGATAAAATGGTAGTGACCAAATCAGACCTTTTTCCCAATGACACCATGGGTATGGAGAACAAGACGGTTATTGTGACGACTATCTTGGTATGGCCCTTTTATATATTCTGTGTTAAATATCTATAGGCTATAGCTTTGATGCTTCTGTGTGCACTGGTGTATGGATTGTCTGTATGTTTGCTTTGTAGGAGGCGCCGTATGTGATGTTGAAGAAGAACTCTGAGTTGTTTACCGATAATGAGCGTTACGAGGGATACTGCGTTGACTTGGCTGCTGAGATCGCAAAACACTGTGGGTTTAAGTACCAGCTAAAGATTGTGGGAGATGGGAAGTATGGTGCAAGAGATGCGGAGACCAAAATTTGGAATGGCATGGTTGGCGAGCTGGTGTATGGGGTAAGGACTGTACAACACATACTTCCATACAGAAACAGAAGTAAATTCAGTATTTGATTATTACTACAATAAGCAGCGACCACACTACACAACATGCCGTTTTTTGTGGGTTCAACCCTTTATTCCTTATGTTTGTCATCTCTTTTTCTCTCACTCTGTCCTTCTCTCTTTGTCCGGAGACAGAAAGCAGACATAGCTGTAGCCCCTTTGACTATAACATTGGTCCGTGAAGAGGTCATCGACTTCTCCAAGCCCTTCATGAGCCTGGGAATCTCCATCATGATTAAGAAGCCGCAGAAGTCCAAGCCAGGCGTCTTCTCCTTTTTGGACCCACTGGCCTACGAGATCTGGATGTGCATCGTCTTCGCCTACATCGGCGTTAGCGTCGTGCTTTTCCTCGTTAGCCGCTTTAGCCCATACGAGTGGCACACGGAAGAGTTTGAGGATGGCCAGCTGGGGGCCAGCGAGTCCACTAACGAATTTGGCATCTTTAATAGCCTTTGGTTTTCTCTGGGTGCTTTTATGCAGCAGGGATGCGATATTTCGCCAAGGTTGGTTTGTGAGTCGATGTTAGCTAGTGCGCTAGCTAGCTCACATCATGTTTTTTTGTCAGTGTGGCCTCCTGTGTCAGCAGTTTACCCTGGAGTATCCATGGTGTGTATATACTCGCACTCCTGCTGATCTTGCTGCTTCTGCCTTGGTGCAATTCAAGTTGCCATTTGACTGCCTCACTTGTGACCCTTCCTGGTTTTACCCTTAGCTGAAACAGTCCCAGGGTAAGAAGAGCTTGCTAATGCAGGAGTAGGAGCATTTGACTGAGGTTAGGGTTGAAAACCTTGGTCGGAAGTTTCTTATGTGAGCATATACTCACCTGGTAGGGGACTGTAAGTCACAGCAGGTTGCTGGTATCTTCCCTCTTGGAGTGGTACCGTGTTTCGGCTGCATATTCACCACTTTTCTAATGGTTGTATTGCTACGGAGCTATACACTGGTCTTTAACCTCTCTCTCTTTACTTTCTTTCTCTCTTTCTTTCTTTCTTTCTTTCTTTCTTTTCATTTTCTATTGAGCATTCTCTCACTATTTTATTTGACTTTTTCCCCTATTTGAAGCTGGCAGTAGGACATCATAGTTGCTTCGTTTTGCTTAAGTACTATCATCATGTACATCTTTTAGACATGGAGTCAGTTTATGGTAGAATTAATGTAACTGAAGTCAGCTATAGAATCATTACTGGGTAATTCTTCTAGAATTGGAAAGATATGTAATATTTTTAATGTGTTATCTAAGAACGAGCCAGTTGGATTTTGCATAAGCATAACATTACTCTGACACAAAAACTGCATAATTCTGGTGAAACATTTTATGCAGTATGTATTGTTTCTGAGCGTGTGAGGAGGAACTGTGAGTGGTGTGTGTTTGATGGCGTTTTGTTGCATGTAGGTCCTTATCTGGGCGTATAGTTGGTGGTGTGTGGTGGTTCTTCACCCTCATCATCATTTCGTCCTACACGGCCAACCTGGCTGCCTTCCTCACTGTGGAGAGGATGGTGTCACCTATTGAGAGCGCTGAGGATCTTGCCAAACAGACTGAGATTGCCTATGGAACCCTTGATGCAGGTTCAACCAAAGAGTTCTTCAGGGTGAGACTGAGAAGCAGAGCAGCTTGGAAAATGCAGTTTTCAAAGCCCAATTTGAGTTTAGTGTTTTCGATGTGAAAAATATCTTCGATTTGAGCTGCGGTCCAGTTGCTTATTGCTTTTATTCCTATTTTTACATTTATATAATTTAATTTCAATTTATAGCACATTCTACACTTCTGGACAGGTGCTATATTTAACAGAATTTTAAAAAATATAACATTTGTTAAAAATTGCATAACAGACCTGAATATCTGACAGCACTCAGTATCCAGTCCAACACGGCCATGCTGCAATGCCACTGAAGCAGAACTAAACAGTGTCTGTGGGGAAAAGGGTGAAAAGGGCTCTGCATATTGTGGCTGTCGGACCAAAGCTTTGTATCTCCAATTTTTGTCATTTTGTATGTTTTTACAGATTTTGAAAACAAATGCTGACATTTACCTTGTGTCAAAAGTTCAAGATAAATGGAGCAAAAGAAATACTTTTTAAAATACATTTTACATCCTTTATATGTTGAGAAGGTTTTGTGATTCTCATGTAAAGTTGGAGGTACAATGTTTTTTGTCTGACAGCAACGATACATAGGCTATTCAGCAATGTCTGAAAGGTAAGATTTTTATTAATGTTACTGCCGGACGTGGATTCATGTAATAATGGGAGTGGAAACAATATTTTGTATATGGTTCTAGAGAGAAACGTATGTGTGGCTGTATCCATATGAAAGACGAGGCCTTCCCCGGCAACAAATACGTTTGTGTCGCAAGTTTGCCCTTAGGCTCAACATTTCAGTTTTTATGAGTCAACATTGCAGAAGTGGAATTTTCTCCTCGTGCTTCCTGTGACTTTCAGGGCATGTTTAAAGGTGTGCAACCCAGTTAAGCGCTATTTAAGGTGAGAATGCATTGTTCTCCTCATCTTCTCTTTCGATCTCACTACTCCTCTTTCCCCATCTCCCCACATCCAGAGGTCGAAGATTGCCTTGTTTGACAAAATGTGGCAGTACATGAAGAGCGCCGAACCGTCCGTCTTCGTGAAGAACACAGTGGAAGGCGTGTTGCGTGTGCGCAAGTCCAAAGGCAAATACGCCTACCTGCTGGAGTCCACCATGAACGAGTACATAGAGCAGCGCAAGCCCTGCGACACCATGAAGGTCGGCGGCAACCTGGACTCCAAGGGCTATGGCATCGCAACACCCAAAGGATCTGCTTTAAGGTGGGTGGAGTAGTATAACAATATGACCCATGTTGTTATAGTATCCCACCTACCCTGACGTAGGCCGGGGGTCCCTCTGTCAAAAAAGAGGTAACATAGGTAACTGCAGTGGAGAAGGAGTAGGGATGGTAACCTAGGCGACCAGGAACAAGGTAACCTAGGTAACCGCAGGGTGAGAGACACGGGAGGGTTTATGACGGTGCAGATCAGAGAGAGGGTAACCTAGGCAGCTGCAAAGAGAACTGAAAGTGACCTTGGCAAGGAGTTGAAAGCCAGAGAGCAGCATGATCTACTTAAAGTTACAGAGAGCGTCTGTCTTAGTAAAAAGCCAACAAACAGGTCTGTGAGGTTTAGCAAGCGCTAATTTTTAATTCACGCTTTAAATTTAACGTGTAGAAAGTTGTAGGATAACGTTAGTCTGCATATTGTTTACTAGAAGTAGCAGAACGACAGTGGTTAGACAGACATGTTGCAGTAAAGCACTGAGCTTAGGTGGCGTCACACGCTGCAGACGGCAAGCGGAGATGAATTGCAAAGTCTTTTTTTCACCTGTTTGTGCTCTGACTCACCTGTCTTGCGTTCAATGAGGCAAATGATGGCAAACAGCTCGTAATAATTCATCATGTTTGGCCAGTTTGACACAGTAGCAGCCCAAGTATTGATATTCTGCCTGCTCGGGCCCTCTGCTAAGCGGTCTGTAACATAAGCCGGAGCGGGCAACACCGTTGTGCGTGAATGATGAATGCACCATCTAAGACGCAACTGACGTGTAAAACTGTAGTTAATTACTGCTGTGAACTCGTTCTGTGAACTGCGTTTGCCAGGAACATTTGCCTCCTTGAGCACTTGTCTGTTCTCACTGACTGAATCAGTGTTCTCCCGTAACCAGATTGTGTCATGACAAATCTGATGCCCCCCCCCCCCTTTACAATGAGTATATGATCAATGCATGTGATATGATGCACAGTCTACTGAATGATTATGAGCACTATTGAATGTCTAATATGAAAAAGCGAAGGCCTAAGAATACACAGTATTGAGATTGTGAATGCCAGTGACGATGCACTGTTTGGACGACGCATGCCAGTCTCTTTGATACCCCTAACCAAATGTGTCTGCTTTTCCAGTTAAAATGTGTCATTTATAACCACATATATGTTTGCCTATAGAATGAGTGAATGTATTCTGATCGACCGTTTGCTATTGCATAGCCTCCTCTATTTTAGCCTCCTGCCCTGAGAGATTGTATACAAAATACTCAATCAAAGCTCGGCCACCGAATATAAAGTCGAACAGATGCTCAAAGTTAACCCTTCAACGAGGATCTTGATTGCTTGATTGACTGGCTGACTGATTGACTGACTGATTGATTGATTGATGGATTGTGTGACCCAATGTTGCATTTATTCTATGCGACTGGTGTGGGGGGGTGTGGCCCGCTGCAGCCCCGCCCCCCCAATGCTGTCTGACGAATTTGTTTTATCGTTTGTTTAAGAAACGCGGTAAACCTCGCAGTGCTAAAACTGAACGAGCAGGGGCTTCTGGATAAATTGAAAAACAAATGGTGGTACGACAAAGGAGAGTGCGGCAGCGGAGGCGGGGAGTCAAAGGTCAGACCCGTGATCGGGAACTATGGGTAAAACAAAACAAAAAAAAAAAAAAAGAAAAGAAAAAGAATGAAACGTGTGACAAGAGTAAGCAGCACTATCGGTCGTTCCCCCGGCATCCGTCCTGCTGGAGAACCCCCTACGTGTGACCGCAGACAGTGGCTCTGGCTAAATGAGCTGCTGGTAGAAAAAATATACATTCATTATATACGTTTATATATAAACAATATGCAGAGACAGAGCTGAGCGATGGAAACACAGCGCCGTTAATCGGAGTTAACGAATGGGCACGGTCGTACTCAGGGGGAGCGTAAGGCTCAGAGTGCCGGCGCTGATGGTGCTGCTTCCTCACGGCGATGCGTCCGCACACATCTGGCACAGCAACGCCGCGGTTGCTGACTGCCAAATGGAGCGCGGAGGGCCGATCGCCACTGAACGCGCAGGGCTGAGCCAATCCAGCGCTGTTAGCGAGTTCTAATGTTCATGACAATAACATAAAATAACATTGGTAATGTTATTTATGTTATTCCCCATACGCGAAGAACGCCAGTAAACCTTGCAGTATTGAAACTCAGTGAGCAAGGCGTCTTAGACAAGATGAAAAACAAATGGTGGTACGATAAAGGGGAATGTGGATCCAAGGACTCGGGAAGTAAGGTCAGTCACTGCAGGGAGTGGGTGCGTGTGTGTGTGTTTGTGTGTGTATGTATTTGTGTGATCCATATCCCAACCCTGATAGTGAATGTGTGCCAGTGTGTCTGTACCAGGCCTTCTCCCTGTGTGCGTGTGTGTGCGTGCGTGCGTGCGTGCATGTGTGTTTGTTTTGAGAGGCTGTGTGTAGCTTAAAACCACCACCCCCATTGAAGACGTGTGTGTGCGCGTGTGTGTGTGCATGTGTGTGAGAGTTAGTGTGTGTGTGTCAGAACGAGTCCCCAGTACAGATTAAGCAACGCATGAATCAGACAGCCCTGTTCAGTGAAATGCCAACACAAAGATGTGATTTCATATTTAATACAGAATAATGCATGCAACCCACACACACACACACAAAATGTTCATACACATAATTTTTAATGTAACATCATAGAATCCCACAGACATTCAGTATATATTTTACTCTTACTCGCACTCAAACACGCATTCCTGTATAGGCTCAGACTGTCCCTGAATTTCTCCTTTGTGTTTATGTGCTGCCATCACCTTGTCTTTCTTTCTGTTTCTCTCTTTCTTTCTTTCCTTCTTTCTTTCCTGCTTCTTTGATGCAATACTTGTCATAATGTTGGTTATATATGTTGTTTGTATATTTGTCTATAGCTTAATGCTGTGTACAGTATCTCTGTCTCTTTTTCTCTTTTAAACACACACACACACACACACACACAGCTTTCTCTGCTTCACGTACCGTATTCTTGTTTTCCTCTTTTGCAGTCTTTTTGTTGTGCTTACTACAGTTCACACTTAATCAGACTTACATAGCCACTGCTCCATAGTCACCAATGTAGTTATGTAGCCTAATGACCAGAGTTAGCATGCCACGCTAAGTCAGATGTGTACAGCCTGTTTGTGTCTGACCTGTAACCTGCATCCGTATACGTCCTCCGCAGGAGAAGACGAGCGCGCTGAGCTTGAGCAACGTGGCGGGGGTTTTCTACATCCTGGTGGGCGGCCTGGGGCTGGCCATGCTGGTCGCTCTTGTGGAGTTCTGCTACAAGTCGCGTGCCGAGGCCAAGCGCATGAAGGTTGCCAAGACTCAGGCTCTAAATCCCCCCTCTTCCTCGCAGAATTCTCAGAATTTTGCCACTTATAAGGAAGGGTACAACGTGTATGGGCTGGAGAGTGTTAAGATCTAGTGGGGTAGGAACGGTGGAGATTTGTTTTTGTTTTTGTTTTTTTCCTCGTTGTTCGTTTGTTTGTTTTTGCCAGTCGCTTCATTTCCGTCGCCCAAAAAATATGTATTTATAATTTGTGGATCGTGTGTGAAGTAACCATACATACATACATACATACATACATACATACGTATGCAATGCTCAAGGAATGCATGGATCACTGGATGGATGAATTGGAATGACTGGATGGATGGGTGTTATCTTTCTAATAAACAAGATGAGTGTTCATGACACTACGGAAGTGAGTGACAAAAACAATTAGGACTTTCTACAGGTATGAGAATACAGCCAATATAGCAAATTACTGAAAAGCTTTTACCTTAAAAATACCGTGTGCACCTGCCAGGCTGGTGGTTTGGGGCAATTCAGTTGTTGTGCGTCATTGTATCAGAGTTGGGCAGGAAAATGCTTGCCCACCTCAGCCGTGAGAAGATCTCAGAATGAGAAAAGATGTGCACTTAACCTAAGTGTTAACCCTTTAATGGCTCCACCAAGAAAAAAGCTATGGAAAAAAATATCTTTGCATTTCTATTTTTTTGGGGCAATAACAATAATGTTTACGTTTTTATTCAGTGACCCCATAGTTTTTCAAATATGGAACGGTCGAGATTTCCCCATTGATAAACTGTAAGTAGATAAATAAAAATCAAATAAAACTGAGTGGATATTTCGACCATAACTGACCTAAACCAAGTAGCAGCGATGAAACAGTCAGGCTTTGTTAAGCTCAGTGACTGTTTCCATAATATATAGGGATTCTATATGTGCTCAACCAGTATTTAGCATGGCCACTGCAGGTCATTTTCCTCTAAAAGAAGGAGCTATTACAACTGAAACTAAAAACAGAAAAGAGGAAATCCACGGCATCGGGATCTCCCGGAAAGTGTGGATGTTTGCAGTAATATAAAGTGTTAAGGAAATGTGTATATGATCCATGCATTACTAATAAATACCAGCCCTGTTTCTACCAGTTGACATAGAACTGTAATTTCAGTCCATGTATCTGATAATGAATAACACTAGTAAATTATGTGTAAAGTAAATGTAACCATGTTAATTTGATCCTCAGTGGATGATAAAGCAGGTAGCTAGCGCAGCTAGTCAGAGCATCCCCACTGCTGGTTGGGCGAATAGAAAAACGAACGGATGGATGGATGGATGGATGGATGGAACATTTCGTCCACATGATCAGCTGTTCCAGTGACTACATTTTCCTCATGCCGTCGTTGTTTTCTGCTTTTTCTGCCATCATCAGTGCTTGGTGTTATTTATGGACTGGAACCATGGCTTCCCGTAGAGATATAAATAACTAGCTGTTCCATCTCGCTCAGAGAGAGACCCATTAGCTGTCAATCATTCTCCACCCCATCTGCCGCTTACAACATTTCTTTACACTTTTGCAGTGATCGTACACTGAAACTGACTGATGTTTTCTTTCTTCTCTCCCTGTGTGTGTGTGTGTGTGTGTGTGTGTGTGTGTGTGTGTGTGTGTGTGTGTGTGGCCCTGTAATTGTGTGATGGCTGGTTCGGTCTTTATTTGCTTTGGATTTTGCATTTCTGTCTCGTGCATTTTGGTTTGTATGTTTTTTTGTGTGTATATCTGTACATGTGTGTGTGTGTGTGTGTGTGTGTGTGCATTTAGATGACGTTCACAGACGCCATGCGCAGTAAGGCCAGGTTGTCTATAACTGGCAGTACAGGGGAAAACGGTAGAGTGCTGACTCCAGATTTCTCTAAAGCCGTCCATGCTGTGCCCTACATGAGACCAGGCATGGCAGTGCCTCTCAACATGAGCGAGCTGTCCTGAGTGCCTTACACACACACACACACTCACTCAAATATACACCTTCTCACACATTTGCTTAAATATAAACACAGACACACACACACACACACACACACATAAGGAACACATACTAACAAACACTCAGTGGCTGTCCTACTATCAAAGACACACTCATGATTTCCATGCACACTTATATAAATATATATGTATAGATATATACACATATCCATACCTACGAATACGCAAAAACTCATACATATCCTATCTATACAATACACACACACTTGCAAGACACTTGTACATACACACAGAAAAAATGTACAGACACCTTGTGTACATGTGGACATATTAACATGAACTTGGTTTACTCCAGTTTACACGTGCACGCTGTGGTACTGCACCCACGATCAGCTCTACACACACACACACACACACACCCTTCTCCATTCTTCACTTCTCACTGACATTTTTCCCCACACTGAAGCCGAGGACTCGTGCACCGAGGAGCAGCTCAACATCTGTTTCCATAGCAACATCTTTTTGGAATCTCGGATTCCGAAGAACACAAAGCACACTGGAATCAGCTGCATCATATGCCACTTCCTTTCTCTTCACGCGAACCATGTGAAGTATCAAACAAGTCTTTTATTGGATTTTTTTTCCCCTCAAAATATGAAATAATACTGAAAAATTGCTTCCATACTGTAAAATATTCTTACGAATAAGCTTCAATTTCATACGTTTCAGAAGCCAAATGAGTTCATTTCAAGTAGGTGTGACATCTGAAGAGTCATTTAATACTATTTTAAGAATCACGTGTTAAAAAATATATATTGATCATGTAAATAAGTACACTTCTGTTCTTTTGATGTTAATGTTAATATGATGCTTGACGGGAAAAAATGATTTTGTTTTCTTCAAAAAAAAACAAAAAACGTTTGAGTTGTTGAAACGTGACGTTCACTTTTTGTCGAAATTGGTTTTGTTTTGTTTTTTTTTTCCTTTTGATTTTTGGGTCATGTTCCGATCCTGTTTGTCTAGCCTACGGACGATGCAAGCAGTAGTTTTATAGTTCTGTTGTCAAGAGAAAAAAAACAATGGAAACACTTTCACCACTAAGACTTTTACATTGTTCTTTTGAGCGCGAATTTATCAAAAAGAAACCTAATGAACTAAAACATGAGCTTATTAATATCGTAGGACTAATTACAGCCCCCCGGCAGTCTTTTTAAATGCCAAATAGTGACCTGTGCCAAAATACTCCTGGCAAGTTTGCGCGGACTAAGTGACGTTGCCTCACACACGAAATTTCTCTTTTATAAAACTCGTTTAGAAGATTTTGATTTCCTTTGTGTCATTCAACATGTACATGAAATGATGTGCACTACTATATGCAGTCTTAACTGTGAAACGCATGAGAACCTTTAGTTTAACCCTTGTTTTGAAAGCGATGACGATATTGAAGATGCCACTGACTTTAGATAAATAGAACTTCCAATAGTCAAATATGACCTTAAAATAAAAAAGAGAGAATATTACTGCAGATATTATATTAATAATTATTATCGGTTCTATTGAAACTCTATGCCGAGCACCCTTTTCTATGCCATGCTGTGTAACTGCGATCTTGTTCATTAGTTTTATATGTATATGTATTGTATATACAAGCAGAGTACATCCGTGTGTATAACTTAGACCTCTAATTGTATGAACACACACACACACACACGGGACATAGGGAGAAGATGTTGGTTCAAGCTTAAAGGACGGGGGTAGCAAGACATTATGCCAATTCTGAAGCAAACACACACACACACACAAGGACTTGAATCATTACTAGATTTTCATTCAGAGAATCAACTAAGCTGAACCGGAGGAGATTTTTGTAACTGGAATGTGGATCGACTGCTTTATTTTTTGGACTTTTGGAATAAACAGAGGCTGAGAAACTGATGGTCACCATTGTCTTTCTTCTCCACAGAAAGAGATGGAGGGAATGGCTGAAGGGAGGGAACTTAACAGTTATAGGCCTACATACAAAAACACAGGCCATGCATTTGTGATTACACTTCTACAGCATTTTTGTTATGGTGCAGTTTTACCTCAAAAGGCCACTTGCATAAGATGCCATAAGCTTTCAGCTTTGCCTTTTATCTGCTGTGTAAAAATTTTTCAAGTGAAATGTTGTAAAATAAGTGATTGTAAATTGAATTATAGATAATACATTTGCACACTACATTACATTTATTCCTTTAATTCAAATTAACACTTACAATTTTGTGTAAGTGGTCAGAGGGAACACGAACCAAACTTTCAACAAACGAAATCAAACTAAGTTAACTTCCGTGCTCTACTTGTGTGATTATTGAGAGTTACTAGCATGTTTTTCCCATTCCCATCCCATTCTGGAATATTCTTCCTATATTTGTCCTTGTTGAACCCTTACTGCATTTTTCTGTCCACACTGGTCTACAGTGTTCTTCTCATTCATACTGTTCCAGAATGTTCTCTTATTCATGCCATTCTGGAATATTCTTTCTTGTTGAACCCTCTCCCATTCCCATGTTGTTCTAGAATGTTCTCTCCTTTAACACTTGTGTTAAGTGTTCTTTAACTTTTGCACTTTTCTAAAACAATTCCCCATTCATTTTTTCTCTAAAATGTTTAGACTGTTCTAGAATGTTCTGGTATTCATACTGTTCTGGAATATTCTTTTCCTTTATCCTTGTTGAACCCTCATGGCATTGTGCTCACACTGTTCTAGAATGTTCTCTTATACATGCTTTTCTGGAATATTCTTCCTCATTTATCCTTGGGGGCAGTGGTGGCCTAGTGGTTAGGACCTGAAGGTTTCAGGTTCAAGTCTCGACGCGGACACTACTGAGGTACCCTTGAGCAAGGTACCGTCCCACTACACTGCTCCACGTCATGGAAGTCGCTTTGGAAGCGCCAGCCAAATGAATAAACCTAAATCTAAATCCTTGTAGAGCCCTCTGTGTTCTCCTGTTCACACTGGTCTACAGTCCTCTCATTCGTACCGTTCTAGAATGTTCTGCCTTATTCACATTGTTCTAGAATGTTCATGTGCATTCACATTGTTCTGCAATGCTGTATTCATTTTTTGGTAGAATGTTCTTTTAGTTCAGACTCTCAGAATGCTCACTTGTATTTACATTGCTTTAAGATGTTACAGTCTTTTTCTAGAATATTCTCTCATTAAGACATCTAGAATATTTGCTTGTAATAGTGTTCAACAGTGTTCTATTTTTGCATTTGTTTAGAACGTTTATCCCCATTCATAATTTACTACACTGAAAAAAAAGTGCCTTCAATTATGTGATTTAAATGTACATTGTTGCCACTTTAATGCAGTGTTACACCAAACCAACCTTTCATTTACTCTCTTTTGGCAATAATCATGTTGGTGTGATATATTGCAGTCATGTGGGACTAACATACACATTTGAATCAGGTCATTCAAGGCATATTTTTTCAATTTGCCAAATGAGACTGTTCTAGAACATTCCCTTGCATTCAGACTGTTCCAGAGTATTTGCTTGCATTCAGACTATTCTAGGATGTTGGTACAAACAAGGAATTTAGTTGTAATGGCATCACTCTCAGACAATATATAGACAATGTAGACAGTGTAAGTGGTAGTGAAGACAACAGTAATTTGCATTATGTAAGTGCGATAGTGTAAACAGAATGTGCATCACTGGGGGGAATGAAACTGTGAGAATTTGTATAAAATGGCACTGTAGATGTGGTACAGGAGGCAGTGCTCTCAGAAACCGGGATAACTGGCAGAGGAGAAGACAGTGCTGTTCAGCTATTTATGAAGGAGATGGCATGAAAGAAACCGCACTTGGAGTACCGAGTGCTGCCAGAGAGAAGGTTGTGTCCAGAGTGCGAGGTGTCTGTAATGATTCTTCCTGCCTGTTTCCTCGGTTCTTGAAGCGTAAATTTCCTGGGGGTGGAGGGGTGGGGGCACCGAGGATTTTTTTTTAGCTGTCCTCACTGTTGCAGTCTGTTCCTGTCCTGTTTTGTTTATGCTCTGAACCAGACAGTGATGAATGCACAGAACAGATTCAACAACTGCAGTGTAAAACTGACTCAACAGCTCCTGTGGCAGAATAGGATACCTCCTCTGTCTGGCCTCATTAAGGACATAGTTCCCATTCATGCTGTTTTAGAATGTCCTTCATCCATTCAAACAGTACATCCAGAAAAAAAAAACATCTGATAAGCCAGAATATATTGCAGGGGTCTTCAGTTCTGCAGGGCTGAAGTCCAGCACGCTGTGGTGATTTCCTTGCTCAGAGACTCCTACTGAGGCTGGCAATTAACAGAAGAGCTGAAGCAGGTGTGTTTGAGCAGGGAGACTACCAAACTGTGCTGGCCACTAGCTCTCTGGGACTAGAACTGAAGAATCCTGGACAAGAATGTTGCCTGTTGTCGATGCACCACTTTTGGTAGGTACTAACTACTGCATCCCTGGAACACTGGAATACGTGGTGTTTTGTAGATTCTCTGACTCTGTCATCTAGTCACCCCATTAAGGTCCTTGTCAGAGTCGCTCAGATCTTATCACTCAACACCCATTTTTCCTGCTTCCAGCACATCACTTCAAGAACTGACTGCTGACTGCATGCCTGATATATTCCACACCTGACAAGTGCCATTGTAATGAAATAACACAGCCCTGTGAGTGGTTTTAATGTTGTGGCTGATCAGTGTATATCTTTTTTTTCCTGCCAATCTGTCTCCAGGACTGGAATAAACAGGCCTGTTCTAGATTCTCCAAGCAAACACACAGAGGGAATGGCACCGCATGTTCTGTTTGTTTTCCGTATGTGTGGTTTACCCAGCGTGTTCTGGCCTTTAGGGAACCCTTGTTGTACTGCTGTTTCTGACCATCGCTTTAGAATTATGTGCGTGGCCACATTTGCATATTGGCAGGTCCTCAGTAATCGCTGACAGAGCAGGAGCTGGAAGAGCTACACAGACGCACAAACAGCTTGCTTGGCACTAGGTACACACGCTCTTTAGACAAACTTGTTTCCAGTCGCTTTATCTACACCGTCCTCAGCGAATTGGATTAATGCTCTGAAAGAAGTTTGTTGATGTTTTTTTTTTTTTTTTTTTATAACTCAAAATGCTTCAAGCGATTTCTGTCTTCATGGTAAAACAGCAGATGCGTCTCTGTAGGGTGCTTATCGGGACGCACACTTTGGTAGTGGACTATGTCTGCACAAAAACATTCACTTCTATGCTTTTACATGACAAATTGTGTGTGTGTGTGTCTGCATGTTTCTGTATGTTTATGTGGAAACAGCCTGCCACATGTATTCATGTGACTCTTCTTATACTTGAGGACATACACACAAATACACACACAGAGTGCAGCCCCTGGGCAAACAGGCTGGCATGGCAGCTGCAACTCAGCAGTCAAGTTCCCTCTTGCTGTGCTCAGTTCCTTGATAAAATAAGTAGCCAATCATAGACTGTTTTTTAACATATCTAGCCAATCACAGTGCTACGGCAGGAGTCTCAGCTAATTAAGACCCAGATAAAGATCAATTAGACAGTTCAGTCTGGCTTTCTATGTTGTACTCTTCTGTACAACCAGTCAAAACTAGTCTGTGCATTAACACAGTCACTTAGACCCTCTGATCTCAAAGTGAGCTGTGTTTACACTGGTGACCGCTCTAGACAGAAGCTTTAATATTTCACCATATCTATTCGTGTAGTATGTGTAGCACAACCTTGTGGTTTTGGACATGAACAGGGTGAGCTCCACTAGTTTTTAAGGCAGCAGTTTATATTAAAAGGAACCCTACACAGTGCCCATACACCCCCCCCCCCCCTTATAGTGGCCAATAAGATGTTTGGTGTTTGACATGTTTAGTGTCCAAATTTTGCTTCTTCAATAGCTAACAAGCTCTCAAAGCCACCGAAACTCTCTTAACCTGCTCAAAATGCATCCATCTCTTTATTAAGGTGACCTATATTTTTTTTGCAGCACAACTTCACTGTCACATGTTCTCCATGCCATGTATTTCCTGTTTGTCTTACAGCTACACGCAGCCAATTCAGACAGAATCATGATGTCCACGAGGAAGTCATAAGGCTTCTCAGGTCATAAAGTGATCTCAGATCATATTCTTACATGTTTATGATTGACATTTCACAAAAAAAGACTCTAGATCAGCACTCCTGCTCCAGGACTGGCCCAGGAAAACAGACTGCTGTCTAAAAAGGCTGCCCGCAGTGTTTAGCCATCTGCCAAAGCTTTTTAATCCTTACAGTAAGTCATACGGTGTCCTAAACCACATTGACAAGTCTGCTTCACCTTAGTGAAGCGCTGAAAGTGGGTCGAGGGACGTAGAGGAGACTTGACTGAACATAAAGCTAATGTTATTGACATCGAATCGTACAACCTTCTTACTTTTTTTTGGTATAACAGTATGCCATAAAGTGTTAAAAACCACACAAGTGAGTGTATTTGAGTTTGTTTGTTTTTTTAAACTGCACAAATTTGTGTATTCCCTGCACCTCGACAGCCAATGAAAAAAATACTGATTTGTGGGCAGTGGTGGCCTAGTGGTTTGGGACTTGCCCATGTGATGGGAGGGACACAGGTATAAGTCCCAGGCTCAGTAACCACTGAGGTTCCCTTGAGCAAGGTACTGTCCTGCTACACTACTCCCTGGGCACCGCTGATAGCTCCAAATGTGGAAAGGTCAAAGGCAGAGGTCACATTTCATTGTGGTGCACTTTGTGTGATAAATGACGAATAGTCACTTTGACTTTAAATAAAGCTAATGATAAAGTCGTTCTTGAACTGAATCAGATGTGTCAGAGCAAGAGAACACAAACCTGTGCAGTGCAGGTAGACTACAGGACTACAGATCCTTCTTTAAGGCCTTGAGACTGCTCACTGCTACCCTTCTGGATAACCGCAGAGTTAAGGCAGCTAATCAATAAACCATTACAGAGTGGCAGAAGCCCTCTCAGTGTCCCCCAGTGCTCATCTAACACTGAAACAAGGTTCAGTTCTTAGCAAGGACAATAGTGTCATATCTATTAAACCAAAGGTGAACCCTTCTCTCCCCGCTGATTATATATGCATTTATTCAAATTTTCGTCATAAACTGAGATTGAAAGCTGGAGGCCGAGATTTTCTCTGTTACACAAGTGTGTCCTGTGCTTTTTCAGATATTCTGTCTTTCAGAGCACCAGGTTTTTATACAGAGCCGTTGCATTTTATAGTTAGAATAAGTGATGATGTAATAAAATGTGATAGAAATGCACAATGGCATAAATATTTATAGCATTTTAAGGGCCCTAAAATAAGAAAAAGAGCACAGACCCTCATTCCGGATCACCAATGAAAATGATGGCAACATAATTAGACCTTTTACTCACACAAGGTGACATATTATTATCATAGCTTTCCATGGTGTAAAATTGCATACATAGCAATAAAAGGAGCCTAATAAAGATGTAAGGAGGATGTGTGCCTTGCCAGCAGTGCTGGTAGTTCTGAAATGCAAATTCCCCAGCGGTTTAGTCTGAGAGCACTTTGTCGGCTGCTCATAAGAAGCAGTGTTGAAAAATTAATTGGAGATCAGGGAACATGGCATTGTTCCGATAAAGAGAAAATGAGCAACAGTGGCCTCTTGTGGCACAGTGTAGTATTACATTACAGATCTCCCTCTAATAATTAGTGTCCATTTGAAGCAGTTTGAATAAAAGATGCTATGTAACTAAGCTTCCCATGTCTTTTGGTATGATGTCAATTGGCAGAACATACAAACTGGTGAAAAACAAACAAAAGAACTCAACTACTAACAGGGAGTTAGGCCACCATCAGTTACCAGAACATTTACATATACGGGCAGTGGGCACTGCAGGCCTAATGTGATTGCCCATGTAATTGGAGGGTTACAGTTCCAGCTCAGGTGCCATTGAGGCACCGCCCTGCTACACTGCTCCCTGGGTGCTGTTGATAACTGTCCCCTGCTCCGTGTGTGGATGGGTCACATGTTGTTGTGGTGCAGATTGTGTGATAGGATGCGTTCACAATGACAAATAGTCACTTTTCCTTTCACATCGTCAGTGAACTTTGGGATAGATTTCATGTGTCCAAAAGCAGATGTTTGTGTGGTGGTGGAGAATGCTCATTGGACCAAAATCTCCCTACATGTTGAGTCAGCCTGAGATATGGTGACCACATGGGTGTACATCACTTCCATACTCCCCATTCAGTAGGGCTGCACAATATATCGTCAAAAAAATTCCATTGACATTTAATGCATTAAACAATCTTTCATCTTAAAGTCTAGAGTCATTACACATTCACAGAATAACTGTAGTGAGTCCCTGGATCTTCCATATAAGACTTAGCTTTACTGTATGTTTGCACACACAAGGAGTTTGCTTCCAGCCAGTGGTGTCTCTCTAGTACTGGAGTGTTAGACAGTGCGCAGTTCTACATTATACACTACAACACACATACAATTCAAAACAATACGATACCTAATGGACAATACACAATACATAATATACAAAAGATTGTGCAGACTACAATGTACAATACACAACATGGAACTTACACAATATACCATATGCATGTACTGCCTGATACAATATATGTTACATTGTAACAAGCACTGTGATGGGTTGGTCTCCTGTCCTAGGTGCACCCCACCTTGGGGTGTGGTCAGCTGGGAATGGCTCTAGATTCCCCACAACCTGAAATGGGAGAAACGGTTTGGAAAATGAATGAATGAATATACCAAGTATATGCAATTTTATATGCAATATACAGTGTATAGACATTTATACATGTACTGTCATTTTGTAACACTGTTAACTGTGTAGTCTGTGAAGGAGGCGTTCGAGTAAGAATTGTAATTGTAATCTGTACACCGTACTTTACATATGATAATAAAAAACTTTAAACTTGAACTTATATACTTATATATGCAATATATAATATATAGTATATAATAATATATATTTGCAATATGCAATATACAGTATACAGGCATGTATACATATTTACTTATATATGCAATATATAGTATGCAAATATTCAAAATGCAATATACAGTATACAATAAGCAGTAGTGCACTATAGAAATTACAGTTACAGGATAAAATATACAGTGTATGTTACACAGGGGTGTAGAGATTAAACAGGGACGTGATGAGAGCTGTTGTCAGCTGTGTACGAGGGTGATGACCTGAGGGAAAGCACTACTCTACTGCTTGGCGGTATACAAAATTCACTTACTTGGAGCTAATGGGGGTGAGGTCAGGGTTTTACTCTATACCACAAAGCTGGATGTCCCTCAGCCACTGACACTGCTTCAGGGCAAATGATCAGGAACTGTGTGTATAATGGCCACTTTGTTCAGATCAGGCTCTCAAGACATTAATACTATCGTTATTATTATTATTATTATTATTATTATTATTATTATTATTATTATTATTATTATTATTATTATTATTATACCTATTGAATCTCGCCACACACACACACACACACACAAACGTTTGCGTCGGTTTCCCCTCGCGCAGGCGCACTCGCCTCTCGCCGAGGCTTTAAGAGTCATGTGCCTCAGCGCTGTCAGCTGACCCGGAAGTTGTGACTGTAATGCTGTGTTCGCCCGTTTCTCTGGCTCTTCCGCTGTGTTTTCTGTCTTTTGTGTACCATAAAAAGGATGAATGTACGTTAGTTTATCGAGGTTGGTGTTAACTGAGTGGTAGTTTTGCTGCTGGACGGACTGCAGCGCTGTTGTGGGACCTGGACTGAGTGCCGGCGCTGCTGCACACCTGGATAAAGGTAACTCGCACTGTTTACACACGTTTCTGTTAATTGGTGAACTATGTGCGTGTTCCCAAAATGCTCTTCCCAAGAGCGGCTTACAGAAGTGCTTTGTTGACGATCGTTTTTTGGAAAACGTGTCCCGAGGTTCGTGGTGATGGGGCGGAATGAGGGAGAGCGGGTTCCCGAATGTCTGGAGTCGACTCCGGTGTCGAGTAACTCTACACAGCAAACTCTGTCGTTTATTTTGGCGAATATAAGGCTTAAATATTAAACAGAACATTTCAAAAACATTCAGTGCACTGATATTTTCTGTTTAAAGTAATGTGCTGCCATCGATAAACCCTCAGTTCTCTCAGGTTATTGTATGACCCATTTAATCTTGGCAAAGCATGGACGATGCCAAATTAGTGTTCTTACACACTGGATTTTATTTTCTGCGTTGTCCAAACTAAATGCAGACATTCTATTACTGTTTTGTGTCCCAGAGCACTTTATTTTAAGGCTAGACACCGCTAGCAAAATATCTCACACTGCGTGTTTCGGACTTGAGCGACACTGTGTGGGAATCGATTCCCAAGCTTTGGAGTCGACTCTCCCTGCCCCCGAAAATCGATTCTAGGGTTAGTGTGACTCATTTTGGCATCGGACCCTGCCAAAACAGGGCTATGCTGATGCATAAATACGCAGATGCAAATGCCCCCATTTAGCTGAAAATACTTAGGTGACCCTTTTTGGACTATACACTGATCAGCCATTACATTAACACCACCTGCCTAATTCTGAGGAGGCTCCTCCTGCTGCTGGAACAGCTCTGACTGTGGTGCACTGTGTGTTCTGACCCCTTTCTATCAGAGTCAGCATCATTTTTTTTACACCACAGTGTTTGGTATGGGTTCATGCAGGGCAGCTTTTATTCCCTACGTGCCTCAGTGAGCCTTGGGTGCCCGTGACCCTGCTGTCGATTCACCAGGTGTCCTTCCATGGATCACTTTTGTTAGGCACTAACTACTGCACACCTGGAACACTCCACAAGAGCTGCTGTTTTGGAGATGCTCTGACTCTTCTGAGTTGTCTAGTCATCTCAATAAGGCCTTTGTCAGTGGCAGAGATCCTTACGCTCACCCATTTTTCCTGCTTCCATGCCAAATATATCCCGTCCCCTGACAGGTGCCATTGTAATGAAATAACTTAAGTTAATGTAATTCACTTTACCTGTTAAGTGGTTTTAATGTTATGGCTGATTAATGTTTATGATACCAACATAATACCAAAAATTATCCAAACTTTTCTGTAAAAAAAGGATCAGTTTCAAATGATCAGTTGAGCTTTACTGTAGCATCAGTGTTGTTTCCCCTGAAATAATCAATCGAAACAAATTTAGTAAAAAATATTTTTTTTATCATAAAATAAAGTATATTTATATTTAAATATAATATATTTAAAAATGTATTTAAAAAAAATCTATAAGTTTATTAGGTTTTTTATGAAGGAACCGGCAGAATCTCTTTTAATATTTAGCCTAACAGTGGTTAAAGTGTCTCAGTACCTTTTTGGCACTTTTTCTACAATGAACTACAGAGATGGAGTCGCTGACAGATGTTTACCGCCTCCTGGGAGCTTCTAACAGCACAAACTCCACTGAGTTGACCTACGGCTTCGTGTCCTGCGCTGTGTCAGTCGTTTTCTATGGGAGCAACTTTGTCCCAGTGAAGAAGATCGACACTGGAGATGGTAAGCAGTTCAGTCTTTATATCTGATGTTTGTTTGCTGTCGAACTCCTGTTCAGAATCTGAACAAATGTAATAAAATATGGATCACGTGTATCACCCTGACATTACATTAAACAAAGTGTGTGTGTGTGTGTGTGTGTGTGTGTGTGTGTGTGTGTGTGTGTGTGTGTGTGTGTTTGTGTGTGTGTGTGTG
>JBBPDA010000081.1:20709548-20722989 GCA_037974385.1 Arnoldichthys spilopterus | reverse complement strand
CTCTCTCTCTCTCTCTCTCTCTCTCTCTCTCTCTCTCTCTCTCTCTCTCTCTCTCTCTCTCTCTCTCTCTCTCACCTGTTCCTCTCTGCTGTTTATGATCACCAGGTCTGCTCTTCTGTCTCTGCAGTCCTGTCTGCCCTCACTCCAGCTCTTCTTCTCAGTAGAGATGTAGTAAACACTAGACTTGAAGTACATCCATCCTGGATTGTTAATGGTTTGATCTGTTAATAGAATATATTAAAGGTCTCATTTCATGCAAAGCCAAAAGCCAATCTTGGCAATAAAAGAGGATGATGTGCCACATAAAAGAAGTTATCGGCCCAGAGCGGTTTAGCCCCACTCATTCACACTGATGTTCTGAAGGACTCTTGTAGTCCAGACTGCTCTCTGATTGAGTCACAATACAGGGCAGCCAATCAGAGCAGAGCTCATTTACTTTTATAAAAAAAAAGGGTGAAAGTAGTCATATAAAAAAATTCATCTGTTTTTTTTGCTGAATTAAAGCAAACATCCCCACAAAAAGTGCCTCTTAGGGGAAAGTGTATTTTTCCAGAACATTCTCCATTCATTTTAAATGAATGAATATGAAGAATATCCTGGAACTATGAGAACTGTCCAGGTGGTTCTAGAATTGTCCAGAATTTTCTAGAACTTTCTGGAACTGTCCAGAAAAGACAAATAATTTGGCTGGTTTTTTTACTATAAATGTGACATTTTTGTAGGCCGGGGTCATTAAATCAGAGTTTGTGGTGAATGTAGCCATTTTTACATAGGCTTTAGACATGAGCGGTTGAAATGTAATAAAAACTATGTAACATTGTGTAATGTGTGTTTTTAAATATTATTTAAAGTATATTTAACTCAAAAGGCAGTCTGGTCTTTTTTACAGTGTAACATGAGTTGAATAAACTTTTGGCTTGATTTAAGCTGCCAGACTGCAGCTAAGTTGCATTGAAATGATGTAAAAGATCGTGTGTAGCTACTAAAGGAACTTGTCTATTGGAAAAGTATTTGTTAGTAGGTTTTCTGTTCTTTTTTAATTACAGGGAAATACGACCGTAATTAATCATATTAGTATTAGTAATCCATCACACAGTACAAATGCAGCATGTAGGGATTAGGCTGAAAATAATTTTCTTAAATATATTCATTTTAACATTGTGGTTTAAAAAAGTCAATAATCACTTTAAATCACTAACCCAAGTCAGAAAGTTTGGTCTTGAATCCATCTCTTTCCTTAATCACGTTGGCGTTACTGGCTTGTAACTGGTTTCTCTCTTTAACCAGGTTGGTGTTACTGGCTTGTATCTGGTCTCTCTCTGTAATCAACTTCTTGTAATTGATCTGTAACTGGTCTCTCTCCTTCACCAGGTTGGTGTTACTGGCCTGTAACTGGTCTCTCTCTACCGTAAGCTTGTTGTAACTGATGTGCAACTGGTGTATTGATGTGGACAGATTGTTGCAGCCAGTACGCAGCAGGTTCGTGTCGTCCTGTAAGGAAACTGAATGTTCAAGAACATTATTACAAACGTAATCAATCAATTAAAACACTGGAAAAAAACAGATGAACATCTAAACCCAGGAATGAGTCAACAAGCTGCAGTAACTTACAGTACAGTCTCAGGCCTATATTGAGAGTCCCCTGAAGAATACATATCACTCCAACGCACACTGCAGCCAGCCTGAATGCTAAACACAGAAACACAATGACATGGCATACATTTTCTGGCCCTGTGACTAAAACTCGCCTTTGTCTATGCTGTTCAGAACCCATGAATTACACTCTTACCTCTGTACTGAGCATCTCTTGCGTTTGAGGTTTTGTGCAATGTCTCTGTATTCTGGTAATGACGAACCATGTTCATAGTCATGAAGAGCCCCAACGTCCAATGCTATCTTGTTAAACTCAGGGTGCTGATCAGTGTACTTAGCACATGCCCTGCTCAGAGTGTTTGTGGGTGTCTCACATGAGATAAAAATCAGGAACTGAGAGCAATGATGCAATGCAGAGGAAGTGACAAAGTCTATAAATTAGTAATTTTAGAAATAAGACACACAGTAAAAAACACTACCACCCAATTTTGACTGGTAGACGAACTGTTTTAGCAACCTAGCTTAAGTTAAACACCATGGCTTAATGTGCAACAATCCGCTTCAACATTAACACCAACTGCCTAATCGTGTAGGTCCCCTTCATGCCACCAAAACAGCTCTAACTGTGGTGCACTGTGTGTTTTGACCCCTCTTTATCATAGCCAGCATTACCTTTTGTTCAACAGGAGCTGCTCTTAGAGCCAGATGTGCTAGCCTTCATTCCCCATATGCATCAATAAGCCTTTGATGCCCATCACCCTGTCATGGGCCACATTTTGGTAGGTATTAACTACTGCACATCTGGAACACTCCACAAGACCTACTCTGATGCTCTGAAGGCCCTTGTCAAAGTGGCTCAGATCCGTACGCTCGCTCATTCTTCCTCCTTCCAGCACAATTATTTCAAGAACTGACTGTTCACTTGCTGCCTAATATACCCCTAACAGATGCCATTGTAATGAAGTAACTAGATAGTCAGTGTTATACACTTTATCTGTCAGTGGTTTTAATGTTATGGCTGATTGGTGTAAATTGAGTTTACAGTTAAAACATGGTTAAACACTATTGCTCATTTTAGACTGACTAAAGGATAGATTGCTTTAGCTGGTCAGTTAAAGACAGACATGGCATTAAATCACCACTAGCGCACAGCTAAAACACCACTCATGTTAGAACAGTTGACATGAAAATCAGGAACTGAGAGCTATGAAGCAACACAGAGAGGATGAAGTACATGATCGCATCATGGGTTTAAAAAAATAAAGGCAGACAGTAAAACACCACTGCTCATTTCAGACCGAATGATTTATCTTGTTACCTAATTCTAAATATACAAGTTTCCCAGCAACACGTCCATGTGGGCCCTGTGTGTGGTTTACCTGGGCTTCTTGGGTTCCAGCTGGGCATAGCATGGGTAGCTTTTGGGCTGTTGCTAGGACCCATATGGGCTAACCAAGCAATAGCTGGGTTTACATGAGTCAACCCAAGTGAGTTCTATGGCTTTTTATGCTTTTGTGTGGGTCCCACTTGGGCTTACCTTTAATGAGCCAAATCAAGGCCCATCATAAAACCATTCTGGGCCCACATGGAAATGCTGCTGGGTCAGTGCTCATTTTAGACTGACTGGTTTATTTAGCTTGTTACCTCAATCTAGATATACAAGTCCCCCAGGCAGCATGTCCATGTGGGCTTCGTATGTGGTTTACCTGGGCTCTGAGTTCTAGCTCGGTAAAAAGTGAGTGAGTGAATACTTTATAGGCTGTTGCTAGGGCCCATACTGTATGTGTGTGCACCAGTGCAATAGCTGGATTTTAATTGGACCAGTTTTATTTGGCTCCTACTTAGGCTTACCTTTAATGAGGGGGGTTTAATATGGGTCATGAATTGGCCCATCAAAAAACCCAAATTGGCCCCATGTGGACATGTTGCTGGGTCACTGCTCATTCTAAAATGACTGATTTAGCTAGCTAGCTAAGTCTAGATATACACGTTCACTGCCTTTGGGACCTAAAGATTGCAGTTTCGAGCCTGGGCACAACTGAGGTACCCTTAAGTAAGGTATTGTCCCAATACACTGCTCCCTGGGTGCTGTTGGTAGCTGCCCGCTGCTCCATGTGTGCACATGTGATGGGTCAAATGCAGAGGTCACATTCTGTTGTGGTGCTTGAGTGTGTTCACAATGACAAATAGTCACTTTCAATTCAGTTTTAGACTGACTGGTTGATTTATCTAGATAAAGTCAGTGTACAAAACTTTTTTTTTTAAAGTGAAAACACAACTTTTTAAAAACTGTAGGCCTGGGTTCCTGCAGGCTCAGCTCGGCGATTGCTGACGAAAGCATGAAAGCGAAGGTTTTTTCAAAGATTACACAATCTACCAGCGGTGGCCAGTGTAAAATGGGAAGCACATCTTAGGGGAAATACAAAGACTATGACTAAACTAAAAATGACAGTGATCTTGTCATTTATTTTGCTCTGCCACATTTTCAAGTGTCACAAGGAGAGTGCTGCCCCCACATCAAAGGTCAAGTTCCTTTTTTATGACAGAGCTGCGCTAGAAGGTTTTGAAAGAGTTGACACACACACCCTAAATGTGTGGTCACAGCCACCAACCATGTCTTATAACACATATCCAGTGCTTCATTTGAGTCGGATTATGTCAAAATCCGTTTGGTTTTCATGGCTATGAGTGAAAATAGTGTCCTGAGCGATCATCTCACTAATGCAAAGGACACGGTTTAAAATCTGCAGGACGTCGGACAGTGGGAGTTACATGAACGTCTGAAGAAATAGACTGTAGGTGCAATTATACTGCTTATTCAGCACAAAGTAAAGCATGTAGTGAAGTGATCTTCAAAGGCATTCATGTGTATACATTATGTACATGTATATATAATACTTTATACTATTTTAAAGGCATTAACCAGCAGTGAGAGTGCAAATAAACTGGAAAGCAGTAAAAAGTATCAGGATTAGCTTTGTGTGTAAGAAGTAGTTGATATGTTGGAAGAACAAAAGTCTGGCTCGATTCCTCTTATCCAAAGCGACTTCCAAGAAATGGAGCAGTGTAGTGGTACCTTGCTCAAGGGTACCTCAGTAATGTCCACGCGAGGACTTGAACCTGCAACCTTCAGGTCCCAAGGCCAATGTCCTAACCACTAGGCCACCACTGCCCAGCCATTACAATTCCATCAGCAGCTCCTGATTTCACCTAATGAAGGCCTGACTGAGCCTAAACCAGGCATTTCATGGCAACGATAGGTAATACTGAGCTTCCACATGGAGGAGTATGGAAATGGTTACTTACTTCTAGTAAGCATCTCCACACCAATACAAACTTTTGCCTTAGGGTTTTCTTAAAAACCTTTTGGTCCACGATGTGGCATTTCAGTATTTAGCCCCACTAATAATACTGTACGTGACGGTAAGGTGGGCTTACAGAACTGTTGGCACCATGACAACTGGGTTTTTTTCATGCTCTTCTAAACATACAAATATAAAGGACAGAAACTTAAATCAGGAAAAAAAAAAACTGAAAAATTAAGCATAAATATAAAAAAAGGCAGGAAAATCATCACACATTAGTAGGTGCATTAATATGCAGTAGAGCAGGGAGTAGAGTCCTGCTTTCTCTTAGAAAAACATAACTGGACCAGAAGTGCCCAAACAATTGCAAACTTGTGCAAAACTTACTGCCAAATTCTGTGGCAGTTACTTTCTTTTTTTATATATACATATAAATATTATTTATATTTCTCATGGTGAAGACACTTTAAAGGGATTTAGTAAACAGCTGCATAAATCCCAAGCACTGACTCAGTCGTGTGGTTTGATGATTTCAAAAACAAATGAACATTAAAGCTCTAAATATTTAACAAATCTTTTTAAAGCTTATTTGGGCTCAGCCCAGCTCACAAGCGTTTTAGCAGTGCATTGTATGCAGTTCATGCATAAGTAGTTGTTAGTACAGATTTCAGCTACTAAGAGACCGTAAAGCTGAGTATGCATGCGCAAGATTTCCATGCAACCACAAAAGCGAGCGCAACCTAAAATCCTCATTCTCAAATTCATGCTTGTGAGGTGCTGCCCTAAAAAAAACAGAAAAGCATAATGCACCAATCAGCCATAACATTAAGACCACCTGCCTAGTACTGTGTGTCCCTCATGCTGCTGAAACAGCTCTGACTGTGGTGCACTGTGGGTTCTGACCCCTTTCTATCAGCATCACTTTTTAAACCACCGTAGCTCTTCTATGGGCTCAGACCAGACAGGCTAGCCTTCACTGCCCACATGCATCAGTGAGCCTTGGGTGGCCACAAGTTGCCCTTCCTTTGATAACTTTTAGTAGGTGCAACTACTGCCTACCTGGAACTCCCCACAAGACCTGCCCTTTCAGAGATGCTCAGACTCAGTGGCCTCAGTGGCTCAGATCCTTACACTTGTCCATTTTTCCTGCTTCCAGCAGATCAACTTCAAAAACTGACTGTTCTCTTACTGCCTAATATAGTCTGCCCTCCTGACAGGTGCCACTGTTATGACATAACTAGTCAATGTAGTGAACTTGATCAGTCGGAAGTGTTAATGTTGACTGATATCAATTCCAACACTGTAGTGACATTTTAAACCACTGTTCAGCTCCATGACTTTCTACTGGTGACTTGAGGGAGTTAACTGATATGCAACTGCACCCCCTAGTGGCCATGCCTTAAATTCCTCAATTAACTAAAGTGAGCGGAGTCAGATTTTTCTGTTCAAGGTGGGACAAATGCAATAATGCGGGGAAAACGTGATGTGATGATTGTCCTAAAGCACAGTGCCAACAATCTTGACGTTTGTTCATATACTGTAATAGAAGGCATAAGGCTCCGTAAAGTCTGTAAAGTTTACACCTAGTACAGCTGCACATAAACACTGTTGATTTTGTATTTGGAAAGTAGTACGACCCTTCTACAACAAACACACTGCTTCACATATGCATGTATAATTACTGTTTACTTGCCCAACTAAGGGGGCAGTGGTGGTATACATGGTTAGGGAGTTGCCCCTGTGACTTCGAGGTCACCAGTTCAAATCCCAGACTGATACATGTACCACTGAAGTGCCGGTGAGCAAGACATCATCCCCAAGCACTGCTCCCCAGGAACTGCCCACGTCAGCTGCCCACTGCCCCTCTATCGATGGGTTAAATGCAGAGGTCACATTTCATTGTGGGCAGTTGAGGCCTAGTGGTTAGGACATCGCCCTTGGGACCTGAAAGTTGCAAGTTCAAGTCCCAGCTCGGACACTACTGAGGTATTGTTCCGCTACACTGCTCCCCGGGTGCTGTTGACAAAAGTCCCATGTCAGGGTGTTCTCTGTGCAGCATGTGGACTTTTCACTTCGAGAAATCAACAAAACATGCCCTTTAATCAGGACTGTTGGCTGTTCAAGAGGATCAATATGTGTTAAATATATAAATAAGTAAACAGCAGCTTGTTTTGAGTCATCGATTATTTAATTCCCTCGTATAAATTCCTCAGTAATAAAAATCAGACACAAAAAGGCACCGAGTAATGTGCTCATTGTTCCAGCACAATTAGCTTACAGGATAAAATCTGCAGTCTTCCCACTGATTTGAAACGGTCATTCTGCTTTTCCCTTAATGATTTCTACTAAAACGAAACCCCAGCTTGTCAATGAGTCATTATAAAGTGCAATTACAAAAACCACGTCATGAAAATGAGGTCCTTCCCTGCTGTAAACATCACAGAAAATCTGCTCTGTGTTGTAAAAGAGTAACAAGAGGATGGGAGAAAAAAAAAAAAAAAAAAAAAAGTACTGGCACAAGTTCAACACAGCAGTTTCACGTGTTGCGCTGTGTAATACGCAGAGACACATTTTATGATTCAAGTACTTTCCTTCAATGCTATGCCTTTTCCCACAGTACAGTAAACTGCTTCTCCTAAAAAGATCTCAGGTGTTGTGCGATTGTCTTAGGCCACCCTTCCAGAGAACACAGTGAAGAGGTATGAATCATTTAAAAGAAAGACCATTAAAACTGACAGCACTGAATTCTCTCTTCCATTGTTTTGCTTTGGTGTTCTTTTCACCACCACCACCACCACCTTGTGGTGAGGATGTGCAATCACAGCTTGGAGAATGCGGTCAGGAGTGCTCCCGTCAGCACCAGGCAAAACGCCAGAATGAGAACCAGATAATTCCGCAGTCCCTGCAGAGGAAAAGATGCAAAACTGTGTCAATGTGTTAAACGTAAGAACAATCAGTCAATCAATCAATCAATCAATCAATCAATCACATAAACAAACACACATACCTTCACTTCCTTAAACACTAAAACACCCCAAAGAGCAGCAATAAGGCCAGGAACCTGAGACGTAAAGCACAGACACACAGTTTGAATGCAGGGGTCGAGATGGTCAGCAGAACAGTCCCTATACCTGCAGTGGTCATAGGAACCAGACGTCTAGAGCGTTGCATGCATCTAAACGCTCACTCGCAGACACTTATTACATGAAATGGTTATAAATGTGTTGTATGACGCTTGAAACATTTGATGGTTCCTTAAGGTTCTGCACATTCCCAAGAGCTGTAAGCCAAGTTGTCACAAGTTTTTTTTTTTTTTTTTTATTCTCTCCAATACAGCTGCTTTACCTCTCTAGGCCTCACACCGTCCGGGAACTGAGGCCTTCTGGCCTTCACACAATGCAGTAAAACCTGATTGTTGCAAGGTTATGATCCATCTTTCAGCTAAATGACATAGTTAAACGAACAGCCTGAGGCACTGGCGCCAACAATCTCTTACAAAGAATATAGAGGAACTGCCCTTTCCTGAACAACCACCAGCACGAGACACAACACTGTTTAACAACAGTCCCAATAGACGTTTTTGCCATAAAATCGATCTTAAAAATCCATTTATAGCAGAGAGGTTCGTCCAGAGCGTCGTAAGGGAAGACAGGACTCAAAACACACTGGTGTTTTCAGATTTACCACCATCACCAACAAAAACAAGACTGTTGTTCCAATCTCTACAAGGCTTCCCTTCATATCACAACACTCTGAATTACTCTGTTCACACTGCAAAACCTGGATTAATCAGAAATAATGAACAAACGGTACATTTCCCCTCTGTGTTACTGGTGTGCATAGTTGCAACAATTCGTTAAAAATCTTGACGACTTTCCAAGAATATTGTTGGTGAGGAGAGAAAGATTTTGCTTGTTAATTCGTGCTGGCATTGTTCAAGAAAGGTCAGTTCGCCTGTATTGTTGCAAAATACTGTTTTATTCGAAAGGTAGGTGTTGGTCAAAATGGAAGGGAAATTTCCCCCAAGTTTCGAGGTACTTCGAAGGAAAAAGTGAGCAGCACAGAGAGACAAGTTTCTAATCTGTCTGCACTGTCTTGGAAAAAAAATCCAGGAGCTTAAATGTGTTTGTCTATGTAAAAACCAGCTGAGACCAGTCTGTCGCACCATTTGGTGTTGGAGCTTTAGAAAGTCTGTGGGATTGTGTGAACTGGGTCAATTAGCTGAAGGGTCGATCGCAACTTTGCGACGATCCGTTTTAACTACACCGTGTGAAGGCCACTGGGCCTTGGTTCCTGGACAGTTTGGGAGCCATGAGTAAAGCAGCTGAGTTAAAGTGTTATAAGCATTTTAGAGTCTGAGACAAAAGGGGTCACAGATCTCAGGATTGTGGGGGGAAACCTGACAATCACCATGCTCTAGAAGGCTCATGTGATCCACACGGTCATGTCAACAAACTACGGAGTTGCTGTAACATCTGGTAGTGGGAGTCGTCACTTACTGTGGTAATGATGGGGAAACTAACCACTGCACTGAGGTAGTGATTGGCAAGGAACCAGCAGCATGTGGCCACGCCCCACATCACCCCGGAAACAAAGCCTATACGAGAAAATAAAAGTTGAAATCGGGCACGGAGACAACCTTTATATACAAAAGCCTAAAAAAAAGCCAATTCTACCACAAAGAGGGACTAAATGAATGCCTGAGAGTGTGTACTAGTGTGGCCAACCTGGTAGCACAGCTTTAGGGAAGACTTGAGGTTTGTTCTTTTTGAAGGCACAGTAAATGAGGAAATACACAGTGCTGGTGAGGAAGATTCCACTGAACTGGGCAAAGACATAATCCAGATCTAAAGAGACAGAAATAAAGAAAAGTACAACGCTTCAGTGAGAAATCCCTGTGTAAATGAACTGAAGCAAATGTGGTACCACACGATTAACTGGCCCAGTGTTGTTTAAAACAGCCTTTATTTGTGCACTAAGACTTGAAGAATCTGCTTTACATCAAAGTGCACACACACACGGGTCAGAACAGTGGTGATCTGGTCTTACCAAACTGACTTGCCCCACTGAATGGGCCGTCCTTATCGTTTATGTGGTTTTTGATGTACAGCACAGGAATGAACGAAGAACCATAAAGGAGTCCAGCAAATACAGCAAGTGCTGACCCCCTGTAACACAGACATTTCCAAATGTCATTGAGCAAATATAATGGATAAAAACACAAACGTTAAAATAATAATCAGGGTCCTAATGAGGAGTTGAAATTCTGCTTTAATGCATCGATCGATGCTTTTGAAAACCATTCTAAACACAGACGCAGCCTTGGTAAAGTCTGTTAGTGTGTCCATTATGGAAAGTGCAGTGCTGATGGACGATTAGCCTTCAGCTGTTTAATGTTTGACACCTGGGATATTTAAATGCTGTCCAGTCTGACAGGAGGTGTATTTTCTTAAACAAAAAAAAACTAATATTAGAATAAACCCAAATAACATTAAAACCATAAACACTGACTTTGTCATTGTGTTCGTTTAAGTATTTCTAGACCAGCCGCTGTTCACGGAAGCAGAGTGTGTGCTTGCTTGTGCTTTCACTCTCTCACATCGCATATAAAGGTACCAAACCATTTAACCACTTCACTGTTAGCTGCACTAATCGGTCAATTTACAGTTTTATTTCCCCATGCATGCTTCCTTATGTTGTAAATTCGCTACCAAATTCTGTTCAAAAGCCACGTGGGTGAATAGCATTCCACATCCAAGAAAACGTCTGTCCAAAACTGACCACAACTAATCCATCTCCACCTTCTTGCAATTACAACTTTTTACAACAAGATTTGTGCAAGAAGACTATACAATGCTAGCATGTCTTAACTGATGAATATGAGCGCTAAAAGAGAAACTTTTTTTTTTTTTTTTTGCACAAAATTACTGCTTCAGATGAACAGTCAACTGATAAATCCTTCATACGTTACTCCATTGAACTGCTATAAGAAAATGACATTTGTTCACTAGTTGTTCATAGTTGTATATATGTATACATACACAAGGCGTTTGGTGCGCGGTGCCAACATGTCCACCCAGGAATTATCGGAGCCTTGAGGGGACGAGTTTACACTCTGTAACAGAATTCAGGAAAGGTTATTCTGAAACTCTACAGCTGAGTGGTCAAACTATTCACAGAAGATAAACGTATACAAATAAATGCCGCACATACACTGCTGTCGATAAGCAGCGGCGTCTCTTCAGACGTGGTGGGTCTCTGAACATCGGTCTTCACAAAGAAAAACACGATGGCACTGTGCAGACAACGCAAAAGAATGACTGTCACACTCAAACGGAGGATGGGTGAACATGAAGCATTAGGGCTCTTCCCTCGAAGTCACGGTTTTCTTGGCCTTGATGCTGTTCGTTAACTAATGGCATTTATTGAATTTGTTACTTATGCATTTGCCTCAATTTATTTTATTAAGTGAATTGGGGTTAAAAGTGGAACACAAATAACATGAATACAGTTCATAGTGCTTTTGTGTTTGCTTAATCCCTTCGAGAGCTCTACTCATGAAAGCCCAGTGTAAGCATCAGTTACTGCCAAAAAGCTGGTTCTAGAGAGAGAAGTCTGAAAATGGGTTTAGGTTACAATAAAACAACACGAAACTTAAATCTGTAAAAGTCTTTGCTCTGTAACGTGAATACTGACAATGTCGTGTTCATTTTAGCCCCTTTGACATTGATGTTTATTTTACGTTTGGTGCCCAAATCCAATCCAGGAGGACCACCAGGAGTGTGCTGCAAAGATGGAGATTTTCCAGGTCACACACAGCTGGTTCAACCCACCTGATAATTCATAAGTTAAGGAAATGTCTAGTCAATTTCATTGCTATAGCACTTTTCACATTGGTCTTTGTCCCAAAACAGCTTTACAGAATCTGGCTCTAAGCACCTAATGAGCAAGCCAAAGCGACAAAGGGGAAGAACATATCCCTACGCTGGAGAAAGAAACTTTAGGAGGAACCAAAGCTCAGAAAGAGAGCCCATCCTCCGCTGGTCGACAGCAGAGAACAATAGAAAACGTACAGCTTGGAGCAACACATCTTGCATTTACTGTACATATGAATCATGAAGAATGGGGAAATGGTCTGTGGTGGCTGAACTAGTCTGGGACCGGGGATAAGGAAGCCTCAGTGACGGATGATCTGGTTGTGGGAAACGAGAAGGGCAGCAGTTCCTAGTTTACAGGTGGGCCATGAGTCATAAGGGACTCTCACTTTGGAAGACTGAGTGGGTCCTAGCAGAGCTCTAACCAGACGGAGGGCATCAGGATGGATCAGGATTAAGGTGCTGGAGAAGGGGAATTATCAAACTGCTGGACATAAACCCTCCAGGACCAGACGTTAAACAATGCAGTGCAGCTTTAGCCGTTTAGTTCTCAGACAGCTCAGCTAAAGACAGGTGTGTATTCAAATACAAGTCTTTTACTCCTATTCAGAAGCTAAACGCTTGGATTTACAACTCATAGTCCAGTGTTTCTTTTGATAAATGACCTATTGACTGAAAAGGGGAGTCAGGCTGATCAGCTGTCCAGAATCTTCAGTCAGGGACTTCACAAAAGACAAGGTGCATGTGAGTGTATGGGTTACCTAAGCAGGCACAGTCCAGCTCCACTGTAGTTGAGTGTTGGTTTGGCAACAGTTTCAGCTTCAATACCAAACCAGCCAAACCTGCGAACGCAGCAAGACGTTTGCGTGTTTGTGTTTGCTGCTCACTCTGATACCAGCGCCAATCTTATCACCACGAACAGAATAGAGTCAACATGCTGAATGTGCAAAAAGCTTTTATATCACTAAAACACTCAGTGACTCAAAGCTCAGTGGTACAGATACTGCAACAAGAAGAGAATGAGCTTACCGTGAACTGGCCCAACCTATAAGAAGATTGAAAGAAGCCCAGATCAACAGGCCCAGGCCAAGACCAATGGTCTTCACTATTGGAACGACTGTGATATTACCTACAGTGGGAAAAACCAACACACTCCTTAAAGGCCTCTCTGCAGACATGGGTCATCGTTTAGTATCACTGCTGACTAGAGACATAAACGTCCGACCTCAAGATTTTGATTCTGCTTCCTTTCAAAATCTCAAATTTCACCATGATTCAGTTCAGTTCTCTTGGTATGAGAACACAAACGTGATCAAAGGAACGATTTCTACAGCAGCAACAAATAATAAATTGTATTTTTTTTACAATAAGAAGTGAATATCTTTGCTGAATCAATTCTAACAGTGCAATATCACACCAGTGCATTACACCCTTACTGCTGATACAGTGGAACAGACTGGAGTCTACCTGTGGCCCAGATGGCACCTCCCAGCATTGCTAGAGGCCAAAATTTTGGGCTCCTTAGGATTATGTTTGCAACCAGGGACACGATCCATATGGCAGCACACAGAACCCACTGGAAGAACATGCCTACGACACACACACACACACACACACACACACACACACACACACACACACACACACACACACACACACACACACACA
>JBBPDA010000081.1:20696760-20707926 GCA_037974385.1 Arnoldichthys spilopterus | reverse complement strand
CAGTCCAGACTGTAATTCTGTGTGTTTACCTGTGGGGGCAGTAATCAGACAGTCCAGACTGTAATTCTGTGTGTTTATCTGTGGGGGGCAGTGATCAGACAGTCCAGTCTGATGACTGAAGTTATGATTTTTAAACTCCGCCTTCTTCTCTCCAGCATGCAGAAGCTGATTAAGCCTACAGCCGACAGGAAGTACGTCGACCTCACTGTGTCTTTTGCTCCGGAAGCGGACGGGGACGAGGATCTGCCGGGGCCTCCGGTGCGCTACCACTTCAGCCGCGAGGCGGAGAGTGCAGAGAGGGCCTGACACACACACACACACACACATCCCCTACCTTACCCTGTGGACCACTAGTGGAGTAGCACTTGATCAGACTTGATGTACATAGTACCTTTGTTTTCTACAGGTTTGTTATTTTATTGCATAGCTTCGTCTGTGCTGATGCCTTAAGAAACAAATATGAAACATTGTGCTTGGATGTGACCATAGTAACGGTGATATGACGAATATAATGTTATTGATCTCAAAATTAAACAGACCAGAGGACGAGCAGTGTTTACAGTCCTAACTCGGGGCCGTGAGAGTCGGGGGGGGGGCCGGAGGAGGAGGAGGAGTCACAGTGAAATGGGCGGGGTTTTATAATTTTTTTTAATGTCGATCGGTGCGACGTTACAGTAGCGTAATAACGGCGCGACGCTGGCTGCACCGGTCGCTGGACGCTGCTATCTCCAAAACCCTGGAAGTGTCTAATTTACGCCCCCCAAAAAAAGCCAAAACTTTGCTTTTGCCTACGTATGACTTGCTTGTGCTGGTTACTGGGGGGTTCGAGGCTCCAACACGTCACCGTCTACTGGGGGCCAGCGTTTGGGGAAGAGGTGCACGTCGCGTTTCTCCCTCTACGTGGCCGTTACGTTCTCCGCAGTGTTTGGGGGGGGGGGGGGTTTCGACAGGTAGTCCAGACAGACGTGAATGCAGGCAATTGTGTTGGAGAGGGGGGGGGGTTGGGGGAGGGGGCTCCCTTTAGAATGGCCCACGTTCCTTTGCACAGAACATGACTCACGATGTCCCCCATGTTCGCGGCTAAACGATGTCAGAACCGCAGCTCAAGACCAGCGACGCTCGAGCGATGCGATGTGATGATGTGATGCGTTCTTACTGTGACTGGAGTTTTCCACTGAAGGTCCAATAAAAGCCAACTTTCACAACCGTGTCCAACTGTCACGTGGCAAGTGATTATCACCACCACCCCCACCACCACCACCACCACGGTGATTCTCTTGGGTCTTCAGCCCTCAGTCTCACAGTCTCAGACTCAGGCCGCACAACGTCTGACTGGGCTCGGACGTCCCTCAGCACTGCTCGGCGCGGAATCTGGTGGTGTGTTGTTGAGGAAGGATTGTGCTTAATGAATGATGGACATTAAATCCAAGTGTTCAGATCACACGAAAAATCCACACACCCCGTTTAACATCATGTGTACAAAGTCCCTGTTCGCCACTGAGGTTCCCTTGAGTAAGGTACCGTCCCGCTACACTGCTCCCCGGGCCCTGTTGGTAGCTGCCCGCTGCTCCACGTGTGCACGTGTGATGGGTTAAACGCAGAGGTCACGTTTCGTTGTGGTGCTCGAGCGTGTTCACAATGACTCTCTCACTACACTTTCAGAACACACATCTCCAGAAAAGTCAGGACGTCCTCCAGAAAGACACTAAACCTTGGTTGTACTAAGATTTTCAGTTCTACTGACCAGCTTTGCGACCACGTTCGCGGGCTGGTTCCGCAGTCCCTGGCTGATTTCAGCACGTCACCATCCGAAATAATCATTAAACAGAATGCGCACGAAGGTAAAGCTGTAGCCTTAGGTGTTTCTGCAATTTGGGACCAAAACTATCATTAATCTCGTTTCCCGAATGCGGAGCGTACGGCGGATTTAGACGCCGTTTTGATGTACGTTTATGGAATTCCTTGGCCGTTGCTTTCCAATGATTTCTAGGAGAAAACAACTTATTTTCCTGGAACACAAACATAAATTATCCACCAAGTCACAACCTCTCACAGGCCGTAATCATTTTGTCCATTCCAGACTCTGTTATAGATCATAGCCAATCATATCTACAACCCAAGGTGAGTTTCATGCCTAATTTGGATGCTAACAGCTTCTCTGGACTCAGTTTTTAATGCTTTTTTTTTTTTTAAGATTTCGGGAATGACCCTTTAACGGCCACACGAAGGAAAATCTGAGAATTTTCCTTTGCATTTTATTTTTTATTTGGAGCAATAATATTTTTATTCAATTGTTCATGTAAATATAGGCCTTGATCCAACAGTTTACAGTAAAACTCTCAACGCATAAACGAATCAGTACAAATAGGATCAAATTCTTGGTTTTTCCTAAAACCTCTTGGAGAAATCCACAAAACTGCAAACTTCCAGCGATGAAGTGGAGCGAGAAGGTCTGATCATTAAAGACACCGCCAAATCCAGTGGATTTTTTTAACCAAAACTGACTTAAACCAAGTGGTAGAGATGGAACGATGGGGTTGAGGGACTCGAGAACTGAGCCCGAACATTTAAGCATAATCCATAATCCTCCTCTGGTCCACACCGGAGAACAATAACACACGAGAGAGAAGAAAAGGAGGAAAGAATAAATAAATAAATAAATATAATAATAATTCTCAGTGTAAATGAGCAGCAGCAGCTCCTCGTGTACAGGAGCCGTGAGGCTGTAGATCAGCTCTGTGGAGGACAGGGCTGTTCATATGGGTTCCTCAGCAGGAGGGAGGGGGTTCAAATCCCCAAAAACTTCAACCAGTAAGGGGATCAGGGCGGGTCAGGCTGGTCCAGACAGCAGAATCACTGGTATCTCAGCGGGGCAGCTCAACAATGCTGAAATGTTACAAGTGATTAAAAATGATGTACATTGTGGTCTGAGTGCAGGCAGGAGCTCCGGCAACACTCGCTATGACAACATAACTAGCCATCACACCGTGTGAAAGTTTGAAGAACTTTCTCCGTCATAGGAACTGCAGCTCCCTTCACAGCTCTTTGCCACTGTGAAGTTGTGCCCAGATTTTTAACAAAACTCCTGGTGAATTCGGCCCAGGGCCCAAAGTCCCTTAAACTCCTTTCACAAACAAATCTCTTCGTTTCTGCGTTAATCTCCAATCAAGGTCAGATTGGCCCCATGACATTTACAGCTGGCTGACATGGTTCACACACACACACACAGTGTTGTGAAATTTGTATTTAGTCTTTGACTGACCATCATTCAGGCAGGAAAGTCAATATCACAGCCTCAAAGCCATTGAAGACCTCTGAGCTGAGATAGAGTCCTAACACCTGTCTTTGGGATCCCACCAATGGGGGGACGCTTTCTCCAGGAGAAGACACTTCTCTCTCTCTCTGTTAAATAAAAAAACTTTTTAAAAATAATCGCTGTGAAACTCTGATGTTAGTGAGTGTCGACGTGTCTTCAAGGAGAGGTCACTTTTTATAAAAACCTGGTAAAACACGAAACTCTCATTTTGACATTGTGTTGCCCTGCGATGGGTGGAGCCTCCTGTCCTGGGTGAACCCCGCCCTGGGCCGGTAGTCGGCTGACATTGGCTCCAGCTTCCCCGCGACCTGAAATGGAAGAAGTGGTTTGGAGAATGAATGAATGAAAGGATGCGATTTGGATCTTCTTCTTGGGTATTAAGCATCTTCAGTGCAGTTTCTCAGGCAGAGAAGAACGTTGCTGTGCGATCGGCTGCTGTTTTACTATATGAGCTTAGTAAATTGAACAACGACAGAACAAATTCTCCTTAAACAGTGAAATCGGATTAAAAACGTAACACCTGGCTGAGATCCCACAAGCTGCGACGCAAAGCCTTGATGTGAGGAGGAAGAGAGGCTGAAGAACACCTGGCAGTGGGATCTCCAGGTAGACATAAGGGTGCTGCTGGTATTGGTATGGCAGTGATGGTGTGATGGTGGGGACCGGGATGGCAGTAAGTACAACACAAATATTTTACATTACTCCCCATAATGACCAGTGCACCATGCACCAAAATTTCAAAATGTCTACAAATTTGGTGCGAGTTTCCCTTTAACCCCTTTATCTTTACCACGTTTCTGTGTATGTCCAATATTAGAGAGCGTTCATCCTGATTTGGCGATTACGAGAGTGGGCCGTTATAGATTAGAAAATAGAACCTCACACTGAACATTCCGCCCTGTCAGCGGAAGGAAGAGAATTAACCATCTCAACTGTGTGACAAACAAACACCTGTAGTCTTGTTGCTGTGAAAGGTAGTGAGGTCCTTCATTTTCAGAAGGAAGATCAAACAGAGGAAGAGTACGTTTGATTTCTGCTGGCGGCGTAAATAATATTCCTTATATATTTTCAGCCACTGTAGCGTGAGGGAGAACCAAACAGTCCAGAGGAAAAAATCCTTACATCAGAGTGTGACTGTAATCAACATCTCCTTCATCCACACCAGCAGAACTCCCTGAAAACATCAAAAAGTGAGAAACTGACAAATCCAAAAATGAATAAAAAAAGTCTGGCTTTTGTACCACTCTGAGGGAATGCAAGAGAGAGTTTAATCACCTTGACAATATTGGAGTAAGCTTGCTGTTGTGTTACCAAAATTCTGAAATTGTCATCCTACAGAAGTTTAGCGCCACCCATTCAGAATGGCTGTTTAAACAACAGACAATACAGGCAGCCAATCAGAACAGAGCTCATGAACATATATCAGTCATAAAGCCACAGTGACAGAAACTATTACAGGTTCCGCATCTGATGCCAGAACTGAAACGTTTGTGTTGATGTTTTACTGGCAAGGAGGAAACACTACTGCAGCTATTTTACACTGTTTTACATCTGCTTCATCATGTAGGCCGCCATGTTGGAGATGATGTCACATGTTAAAGTCGGAGGAACTCGAGGTTGACAATTCATACTCGAGTCACAGAGTTGGAAATCCCACTTCGGGGGCGTGTCATTTGGTTTCTCCTGGTCGGAGATCGGGAATATCGAGTTCCCAGTTGCCATCGTGAGCATTATTGTGTTCTGTGGGTTCTGTACAGACCTGCTTAGACCCAAAGTGTAATGACACAGAAAGCTCAGCAGATGGCGACAGTAGCCGTGTCCAGGCTGGACCAAGCTCACTGCTGGAACCACACTACAAATCAGAAGAACCTTCTCTTACGGATCTTCTAAACTCAGCAGAATACTAGAACATCTTACATCAGTAGAACACATTAGTGGGCGGGGCTTTGAGTGATCTGTAGCCCAGATTTGAGCAGGTGTTTCTGATGCCGACTTCACCACAAAAATAAACCCCCCAAACAGTAAAAAATGATGAGTCACTATAAACAGGAGCACAATGATGTTCTTCATACCATTTCTCCAGTCTAGTCCATCTAAGGCAGGTTAGTGTCCACTTTCATGCAGGACAGCTGTACCATCACTGTGAAGACCTGTCCTGAAGTGCTTACCTATCTGGCACCAGAAGATTGATTTATGGTAAAATTAGATGTTTGTGTAGTTTATACTGGTTCAGAGTGTGGAATATTATTAAAAGGAGCAAATTTATCTCAAATATTTCATTTGTTGTAGAGTTAAGTGATAAACTGGAGCTCAGGTTCTCTCACCATCAATGTGAAGACGAGCACTAAAGTACTGAGGACTTCATGAAGCAGCAGCAACAGCATCTGAGCTTGTCCTGCCTCTTTAGTGAAGGTGGGGCTACAAACTCCAATAAGAAGGAACAATTCTGTGTCTGACACTCAGTTCTCATGATGAAAAAGTGGATGTTACACCAGCAGGTGATGCACAGAACCTGCTACTGTCAAACAGATCTATAACCTCATTTAGTCTGATTTAGCTCGGAGCTCCAGACTTCACCTTCATGGTGACTCCTCATTAGCATATTACCATGGTAACCTTGTCAGGACCACCCTAAAAGTCACCAGCAATGTGAGAACTTGTCTTCATATAGGGACCGGTCCTGAAGTTATACTGTATTAGAGATTGGGCCAACCCACTTTCCCTTGTTCCCCATGTGGTGTGTGGGCAAGGTTTTGGGGAAGCCCAAATTTTATGCTTGGGTCATTTGGGTGAGCCCACTGCCTGTGTGGGTGAGAAAGAACTTTAAGAACTATTTTTGGAAGCAGCAGTAAAAGAAGGTTTTGCTCACACTGCTGATACTTATTTTGCAGCACCAGGCTTCCCCATCGTGGTAGAAATATCTTCAATTTTAGCTTTTTTCTCGTCCTCACCGTCATCGAGAACACTGCTCACATCACCAGCCTTTAAAACCCTCATGATAATTGGCTTCTCTGATTGGCTGCTTGCTCATTACATATGCAAAACCAGAATTTCAGATGAGTGAGTTAAAGAGATTCAGGGTGTAGTGCATTGTGGGAAGCCAGTGATGCAGTGATGGAGGTTCCGTTAAAGGTTCTTCACACAGAAGCAGGAATTTGGTTTCCTGGATGCGTCACAGAGTTTCCATCATCACAACTGTCAGAGACAGAGAAAAACAGAACACACACTGCAGTCTTAGAACAATCTTGGAGCTAGAACACTGTAGGAGAACATGTCTAAAACATGCTTTTGTAGAAAGATATTAGAGCTAGAACCAATCACAACGGACATCAGGTCAATCAGCCACATGGATGGAATGTTCTTGGAAAAATATTGTGCAACACCTACAAAAACCACAGCTAGGTTCTAGCACTGGACACTGGAGACACTGTGGACAACATGACACAAACTGCCATCACATTCCATTGAGATGCAGTGTTCTTACCTCTTGGTGGAACTGGACACACAGAAATACAGAAGGCAGCGCTGAAGCTCATATTCCTTTCACATCGGTTCCATGTCCTTGGGCAGCGTCTGGACTACAGTGCTGAGCAGTGACGAGAGGAAGCTGGAGCAGCCAGTAAAGCAGAACAGCTGGAAAAAACTATTAGAAGAAGATGGTTGAAGTCAGAGCCATCCACTGTCAAAAATGGTAGGACATAATACAGGAGGTCAGTCTAACAGAAAACCTGCCAGACGCCCTGAACCTGGAGAAATGGAACTGAGTCCATTAAAGCCATTAGGTCTCCTGCTCTACTGCTTCACTTTAGTGCTGAGCAGCTCATCTAGAACCCTTTACACACCAACAGAATCCTCAGGAGAAGTGAGCAGGTGGTGGATCTGCCTGGTCCACAGTCAAACTGCCTTTAGACTCTGGAATGAAGGTTACACTGAAGGTCAAACACACTGAACAGGAGGACGATTCCAGAGTAAAGCTAGAGGCCATTACACCCAGCTAAAGCATTCTGCACATCAACAAGAGCCCTGTTCAGGTTCCAGATCATGAACTGAAAGCTGAATAAAAGCTCTAGAGCACTGAGAGAACAATCTCAGTCCAGCAGAACCTCACTTTTCCTTCAGATCTACTCACTAAATCCTTCACTGATCCCATTGTTCTGCAGTAAAGTGGGAACATCTCACCTGAAACGCCCATCTCCATCACTCGGTTTCTCATCTCTTCTGACAAACAGCAACAACACTCAGTCCTGTTCCTCACCCCCCTTGGAGATATGTGGAACATTCCACAGTCACATGATCAGCAGGAAGAACGTCATCCAGGTGCTCATCCTGAAGATCAGCAGAAGAAGAAAAGTGAGTTTTCTGTTTCTTCTCTCTTCATTTTCCCTGATTGACTGACCAGGTCATTCTGAAAGGTGAAACCCTGTTCCCACGTTAATGATGTAATGTTAAAAAAAGAAACGTTACTCAGTAAATCAGCAGAACCTCTTGCTGTTAGCATGGATGCTAGCCACATGTTACTAATTCTGGCCTGTAAAATGTATCCTGTTATGCTGTGATCAGAGAAAGTCAGTCAAACTAAGAGACCATTCCTGAGATGGGTTCTCCTAAACTCAGGGCTGAGAAATTAAGTTCTAGATAAAGTTCAGTTTCTAAGATTTCTGAGTCACTATAAACAGGAGCATGAGAGTGGTCTTCATACCATTTCTCCAGTCTAGTCCATCTGAGGCAGGTTAGTGTCCACCTTCATGCAGGACAGCTGTACCATCACTGTGAAGACCTGTCCTGAAGTGCTTACCTATCTGGTACCCACTAACATTGCAAGCATAAGTGTTGTATCTGTAGTTTGTGGTTTGGATTGCAGCTATTGCCAACACAAGCATAGGTGTAGTATGTGTAGACTGTGGTTTGGGATGCAGCCATTGTCAGAGCACACATGAGTGCAGCACGTGTGCAGTTATAGTTTGTGGTTTTGGACGCAACCATTGGCAATATAAGCAATTGTAAAATTTGTAGTTTCTAGTTAGGGATGCAGCCATTGGCGGTGCAAATATTTGTGTGGTATGTATAGTTTGTGCTTTGGAATGCAGCCATTGGCAAAGCATGTGTACAATCATGGTTTGGAACTGAGCCATTAGCAATGCAAGCGTAAGTGTAATGTTTGTGGTTTGAGATGTAGCTATTAGCAAAGCACACATAAGAGGCCTATGTCTAGTTTGTGGTTTGGGCAGTACATGTGCAATCATAGATTGTAGGTTGGGGCGCAGCCATTAGAAAAGCAAACATGAGCATAGTATGATTAGTTTGTGATTTAGGATGCAGCCACTGGCAATGCACGCATGAGTGCAGAACGTGTGCTGTCACAGTTTGTGATTTGGGATGCAGTCATTGATAACGCACATGAAAGTAGAATGTTTGCTATAGTAGTATGTGGTTTGGGACACAGCCATTGGCAGAGAATGAGTGTAATACATGTGAAATCATAGTTTGTGGTTTGGGATGCAGCCTTTGGCAGAGCACGAATGAGTGCATTATGTGTGCTTTTGCAGTTTGTGATTTGGGACACAGCCATTGGCAGAGCACACATGACAAAAGTGTGTTATAGCAGTTTGTTGTTTGGGACGCAGCCATTGACAGGGCATGAGTGCAGCACGTGTGAAATTATAGTTTATGGTTTGGGATGAAGCCATTGGCAGAGAATGAGTGCAGAATATGTGGTTTGACAGTTTGTAATTTGGAAAGCAGCCATATTTAGTGCACACATAGTATGTGTGCTATAGTAGTTTGTGGTTAGGGATGCAGCCATTGGCAGTGCAAATATGAGTGTGGTATGTGTAGTTTGTGCTTTGGGATGCAGCCATGAGTGCAGTATGTGTACAATCATGGTTTGGAACTGAGGCATTAGCAATGCAAGCATTGCAAGTGTAATTTGTGTGTTTTGTGATTTGAGATGCAGCCGCTGGCAGTGCAAGAATACGTGCAGAATGTGAGTGTGTCCTCTCACAGTTTGTGGTTTAGAATATGTGCTATCGTCGTTTGTGGTTTGGGATCCAGCCATTAGCAGAGCACGCATGAGTGCAGAACGTGGTCTCTGGCAGTCTGTGATTTGAGACGCAGACATTGGCAGAGCACGCATGAAAAGGAGTAAATGTGCTATTGTAGTTTGTGGTTTGGGACACAGCCATTTGCAGTGCCAGCATAGGAGTAGTCTGGGTAGTTTGTGGTTTGTGACGCAGTCACTGGCAGTGCATGTATGAGTACATAACGCATGCGATCTCAATTTGTGGTTTGGGACGAAGCCACTATCAGTGCACTCGTAAGTGTAGACCGTGCGTTATCGCAGTTTGTGTTCAGGGACGCAGCAAGGTGGTGCACTTATGAACGTGGAAGCAATAGTAGTTTGTGGTTTGGGACGCAGCCACTGGCGGTGTACTACGTGTGCCACAGCAGTTTTAAGATTTAAAAAAAGTAATAAATAATAGAAAAACAAGACATTTATGCATTAATTCCACTTAATTCTAATTGACATTACATTGTTTTAACTGTTATTTAACAATGAACATTAAAAATAGAGAACCATTTGTTTAATTTCTGCGTGGAGCTTCTCATCCTGTACATGTGGCGACACCATGTGGCCAACGGTGGTACTAACCATTATACATTTTATCATATACTTTGCGTCTGGTGTATTATTTACAGCAGTCTCAGTTTGCGCTGCCATCGTGGCGTAAAGCCAAACAACTGCGACTGTGTTTACTGCGTTTACCCGATTAGACCCGGAACCTGTAGACGCCACATGCGCAGTGACGTCACTTCCGCGGTTGTTTCCCAGCTCCACTGCGTATGTTACTACATGATCTCAGGTTCAGTGGAAGACAGATGTTGCTGATGTTACAGGACTTGTATCTTCATATGTATGAATACAAAATAAAAAATAAAATAAAGCCAATCCTCTCCCGGGAGCATTTTGAGATAGTAATCCATGCCTTTGTGACCACTCGGCTGGTGTACTGTAATGCACTTTATATAGGGGTTAGCGCTTCTTCTATTATGCGTTTGCAGAGAGTGCAAAATGCTGCAGCTCGTCTTTTAACTGGCACTCGAAAGTTTGAGCACATTTTAATTTCATTACACTGGCTGCCCATTACTAAAATTAAATTAAAATTCTTTTATTTGCTTTTAAAGCACTCAGTGGCCTTGCTCCAGCCTATCTGTCTGAACTGCTGCAGCCTTATACACCAACTCGCTCTCTCAGGTCAGCCGATCATCTGTTCCTGAGCGCACCCAGGACAAAGCGTAAACTTAATTTTTACTTTCTTATTCAAAGATTCGACCTATTAAAGAGTTCGAGGATCTACAATAAAACGAATATCACCACCAGTTTCTTTTCGTTTGGCTGTATTTGCAGTTTAAGTTCACCAACATACAACCCCTTTTCCCAAAGTCATTTTCATGCCCTGCTTCCTCCGTAGATATTTTCCCAGTCCTGAGTTTTTCACCATGTGTCCAAGGTTCTATGAGTGATGATTCAATTGTCCGCCTTCTTCTTCAAAGTACAGTCTTTTGGGTTCCACTGGGGCTTTGATAAAATCCAAATAGGGTACTGACATGGCCACCACTGGATCACAGCTCAGCAGTCCAATTACGAACTTAAAGAAAACCCACCTACACAAACACATACCCTCAGTGCAAATAGTGCCAATATTTACATATGTATAATAAAGATTTCAATTACAGTCTTACTTACAGGAGGGGAAGACATGACTGTCTCTCACCGTGGGTTTAATTGGTAGTAACCTTGCAAACAGGTTGACCATTTACCAAACACACAGGCCTAGCTCCTCTTGCTCTCC
>JBBPDA010000081.1:20660223-20671514 GCA_037974385.1 Arnoldichthys spilopterus | reverse complement strand
ATTCTGTGTGTTTACCTGTAGGGGGCAGTAATCAGACAGTCCAGACTGTAATTCTGTGTGTTTACCTGTAGGGGGCAATCACACTCTAACTAAAGAATCATGGGATATATCCGGTCCTCCAGAGCTAAACTAACAGCATGAAATGTAATGAAGACTTTTTCTTTAGCGCTTATCAGGATTTCAGCAGAAACCGACGCCAAGAAAAAGCTGCATGCAACGCCATTCGAATGTGCCGCCCACCAAACAAAGCCACAAATGCTGGATTCAGGGCCTAAAACACCACTACAGACAAGGACGAATGATCCTAAAGGTGTTTCCTTTCATTTGGCCTGGTCTGTAGGCCTCGCTCTAATACTCTTGGTGCACAGATGTTGGGATCGTCACTTTGGGATTGAACCGGGGGATTCCTGAAAATCCCATTGCCCCAGAATCTACAGACGAGAGCTGAGCAGCACAGATTGGTCCCGAACGAGAATCAGGGCTAAAATCAGGTGGTGTGAATCCAGCTTTAGCGGCAGCCAACAAACTCATGAAGCGCATGTAAAGTGCACACAAAGCTCAGTGAAGCAGGGCAGAATATGTGAAAGGACGCCACTACTGGCATCATATGAAACCTGTGTGACCGGTCTCAGCAGAGAGAGCGAGAGAGAGAGAGAGAGGGAGGGGGAAAAAAAGCAGGAAATCAGAGCGAAAGAGGGGAAGAGAGAGAGCCAACCCACTCTGCACTCCAGCCAAACCAAATCTGAGGGAATTGGCACCGGACCCTTGGCTCCGAGACTCAAAGTGGGGGAAAAAAAAAGTAGACTAAAAGAAAAGAAGGCTGAGGTGCTATGCCAAGAATGCGAAGGCAAGAATCGACAAATATAAGGTCTATCCTCTCTCTCTCTCTCTCTCTCTCTCTCTCTCTCTCTCTCTCTCTCTCTCGCTCTCCCTCGCTCCCTCTCTGGCTGAGTGAGTATGTGAGAAACAAGCACACACCTCCACACGGCCTGGCCTGTTTTTCATTAGGCCTGTACTGTCTTTGGGCCTGGTGGTCGGCGTCGCTGCTAGACTCATACATAATCATTCCCACCATCCTGTAAGGCCTATAAACACAGTCGCACTGTATGTTAAAAGTAGAGTGAGCATTTCAAGAGCTTTTCGGAGCTGACCGGCAGCTGTAATCCTGATGGTTTTCATAAGGACCTGCATTAAAAAAAAAGATATTTTTAAGGGCATGTGTCCTACCATATCCTAAATCATAAAATAAAAATTAAATCTTAAAATAAAACTTTTAAAATAAAACTTTAATCTTAAACCAAAACTTAAATTTTTAACATAAAATACAATTTTAATCTTAAACCAAAACTTAAAATTTATACTTAAAATAAAACTTTAGTCTTAAACCAAAACTTACATTTTAAACTTAAAATAAAACGTAAATATTAAATCTTAAAATAAAACCTAAATCTTAAAATAAAACGTTAATTTAAATTCTTAAAATAGAACATATTTTATTTTTTTACCTTGAAATCTTTCTTGATTTATTTTAACCAAAAGCAGTCATGCGTTATTTTAACATTACCATTTTCCTTCCTCTTTTCATCCCACAGTTAAACAAACTTACTGTGTCTTTAAGACCAACATAACTGTTTTTAAATCTTTTTTTCTGTTTTAAAACCTTTGTTCTGATTGGTCCAAGCTGAGTGAGATTTGGAAAACAAACATTTAAGACTCTTCACACCTTCTACTCTGGTATCTACTGAATGGCCGCAGTAACAACACTCTGCATCACTTCAACATGAGTGGGCGGAGCTGAACTGCTGTAGGCTTTGTAGCCGGCCACATATGAAATGGCTATGATGGGCTATTCCTTGCAACTTGGTTTCAACATTTCACACAGATTCTTTACAGTCAAATTTTCTTTATTCTACATATTCTACAGCACATATAGAAGCACATATAGATGCAGAAGTAATAGAAGTAACTGACACATGTTGAGTTTGGCTTCATCGCAGTGTATTTGGGAGAGAGATGAGCAGGTTCGTGCGGCGACTGTAGTTCCACTATGTATTATGATGGGCTTTAGACTGGCCATGGGGCTCCGGTCGGGACGTCCTGAGTGGGGCAGGGATGGTGCAGGCCCATTGACATCAGAGGGGCTGCACGTTTGCCAAGTGTATAATGAGAAAGGTGTGAAAACTGTTTTTGCTTTCAAGTCTTTGTGAGTCCCGGGGTGTGATGCCAAAGCCTACTGAGCTTCGCAAATATTGTAACAGCACACACACACACAGACACACACACACACACACACACACACACACACACTGTGTAACTGTTGCCAACCTGACATAGGTGTGCAAACACTGTGACACAACATCTCTTCCACAGGCCCAAACCATCTGCCAATGGTGTCGAATGCTGTAAAATAAGCTAGTTCACACATACCCACACACGTTTGTTTGTTTTTGTACCTGTTGGTCACACGTTTTCTCCCTGTGTATTGTATATATATGTGGGCTGGATGATACAGTAGGGACACAATGCTAGAATTATGACTATGGCTACACTTTGAATTTGCCGGAACTATGAACCGTCTGGAACTCTGTTCAGTCAGGGTAATCACAGCACAAAGTGCATATGTGTATATATATATATATATGCATATGTACAATGGCAGCTGTCAGGGGGTGGGACAGCAAGGCAGCAAGTGAACAGTCAGCTCTTAAAGTCAATGTGCTGGAAGCAGAAGCATAAGGATCTGAGCCACTTTGTCAAGGGTCGTATTGTGATGGCTAGACCATCGAGTTAGAGCATCTCTAGAATGGCAGGTCTTGTGGTTCCAGGTATGCAGTAGTTAGTACCTACCAACTGGTGAATCGGTGACAAGGTCATGGGCAACCAAGACTCACTGATGCATGTGGGGAGTGATGGTGAGCCTGTCTGGTCCCAGTAGAAGAGTTACTGTGGTTTAAAAAGCGAATGCTGACTGAATTCTGAATAAGGTGGACCTACTTAATATTAGGCAGATGGTGTTAATGTTATGGCTGATTGGTGTATGTATAGTATATGTAGTAATATTTCCTACATATGTGAGTATGCATATATTAACAATATGGTCCATGTGTATAATGTTGTTGCTGTCAGAACAAAAGAATCTCCATTTTTTTTTCAGGTTTTTCATTTTTTACATAATTAGAAAATATTGGTAAAAATTTTTAAATAATCTCAAAATTTCAATTCATATAGTCCTAAACTATGTTCTCAAAATGATAGAAATAGAAGAAGTGAAGACATTTTGCTGGTCCTCACAAGGAAACATGCTGTTTTCTCCACAAATGCAACTTTTTAAGAAAAACTTGAAAAATAGAAAAATAGAAAGATTGTCTTTTGTTTACTGAGGTTGAGGATGGGGTTTGGTTGAGGTGTTTTACTGAAATAAAGTACTATACCCATGTGTGTGTAATAATAACAACTATATGTAGTGCATTGCACTGTGTATTATGACCCCTGCAAAACTGTGACCTTTGAGATACAGAAATGTGTCAGTTGCAGCGCCCCCTATGGATGAAATTTTACTAAATTTGGTGTGTTTCAAAACAATGTGGTGGTGATGTAACGTGTTGGGGCATTTGAACATTAGGGTCAGAAGATATTGCCTAGTGAAGCACTAGATGTTTGCAATGATGTTATTTCACTAGGTGGCAGTACCCCACAAATCAGTCATATTAATCATGCACCTCCTAGAGGTCAATCTTCCATAGAGGGACAGGGACACATAGGAACATTAACCTCTTATTCTGTATCAACCATGTGGGGCTACAACCATGCCACGTCTTATATGGATTGGTAAAGCCTGAGTTTATGAAACCATCATACACAAATTGGTGAGAAAAACAGAAAAAATACTTTAAGAAACGTATGAAAAACAGCATCAACACTAATACTGTATTCAATATGTATAATACAGTAAAAATCTACACATAATAGGAATTTTCTGAACCTGATCTTAAACCCAAGCTAGACCCTAATTTTTTTTTACCCTCAAAAGGTCTCAGGTTTTGTGCTGCTTCTGTTGGTTAAATCTGTTCTTCTCTCGTTTTTCCTTCAGTCGCAAACATTTTTGCCCCAAAATTGCACGAAAAACTAGCACATGTACAATCACAGACAAACATCAGTCTCGCACAGCCTTGCTTCCCAGTCCCCTCTATCAGCCGCAGCCAAAGAAAGAAAGTGAATGTGATGAATAAGCACTAACTCATTCGCTCTCATTCTCTCGGCGCTCTCTTTTCGCTTCTGTTCGCTCCAAAACCAGAATTTGGGTTAGTTCCCCAGTGCCAAGCCAATCCAGGGAGAAAGAGAGACTCGTTCGTTCCTCTTCATCCCCTCTCTCTCTCTCTCTCTCTCTCTCTCTCTCTCTTTCTCTCTCTCTTCCCTTGGCGGTTTGGCGGCTCAGCATTTGCAATAAAAAAAGAAAGGCTGGAGAGGCTTCTGGCTCTGGTCTTTGGCATCGCTCCTGCTGAAGCCTTATGGGTAATGTAGTTCTTTAGGCCCGTCTTAGCAAAACCAATGCCGCATCGGTTACACCACGTGAATGTTCAAAATGTCAACACAGTAGACATTATTTAAAGGAACCGTTCAAGCTACAGTCAGTTTTACACATTTTCCTCCTCACCCCAAATGTCGGCCATGAGCCAAGACCAAGTTTGACCAAGCCTTGAGTTGTAATCTTGAACACACTGGCTTGGAGTGAAGTCTTTGTAAATCCACAATGTGCACCACAATAAAGTGCAACCTCTGCATTTAACCCATCACACATGCACACATGGAGCAGCGCCCCACCCACTCCGGCTGAGGAGGGCCCATATGGCCCATCTGTGTACTTGGAACTGCTGCTTCTCTTGTATCTTTAATCAGATCATCCATCACTGGGGCCTCCTGATCACCTGTCCCAGACTTGTTCACCTACCATAGATCATTTCCATGTGCTTCATATGCACATGCTAGATATGCTTCTCCAAGCTATAGGCTTTTAGCTGGTGTGTCCTTCTCTCTGTTGGTGGTAAATGTATGGGATTTTCAGAGGTGAACTGTGCACATTAACGCTAGTCTTTCAGACCATAAATATAAATCTTATACAACTATGCTAGTTTCTGGCGACTGGATTTTTAAATAGTTTATCATTACTGTCGGAGCAAAACCTGCTATTAAAATTTTTGTTGTTTCTTACTTTTTTATGTAATTGGAAAACAGCTGACCTTTGTGACCTAGTGACCGTTGTGGCCTAGTGGTTTAGGACCTTGCCCAGAAGGTTGAAGGTTGACCCGGGGTACCACTGAGGTTTCCTTGAGCAAGGTACTGTCCCGCCACACTGCCGCCCTGGTGCTGCTGATAGCTGCCCACTGCTCCATGTGTGCTGGGTTAAATGCAGACATCAGATTTCATGGTGGTGTACTTTGTATGAGACTGAGTGTGTTCACAATGACAAAATACGTCATGTTCACTTTCAAATTTACGTGATCAATAGACCAAGATAAATAGTCCAAAATTAATTTTCCATTATGAGTTGTTTGTTATACTTGTCCTGGAAACTTGCCATTTTGGAGATACAAGATTTTTACCTAACAGCGGTGATGTTGAAGCTAATGGAGGTTCAAATGAAGGTTACGCTGTACCCCTCATGACCACTGCCTTGGAGACTCTGCAGCATTGAACTAAACCTATGCAGCAAATACTACAGCCTCACGTGAGTTCAAGAGGCTGTTGAATGGAAGACGGCCTTCGCAGCTCCGTCAGGTCATTATGAGTACTCGGTCAGGCCATTTAGACTGATGAACGCACCAACGATTCATCAACGAAGTCTTGATAGAGGCCCTTGACCTCTGCTCATTTGTCTATCTGGATGATCCTCATTTACAGCCATTCGATGGATGAACACGTCGTTCATGTCAGGAAGGTTTTCCAATTGCTTTTAGAGAAGCGTCTCTATGTTAAACTGAAGAAATCCTTCTTCCATGCCCAGTCAGTCACCTTCTTGGAATCTGTGGTGTTCAAAGGTCAGCTAAGCAGGCACTCTGCCAAGATCAAGGCAACAGCATTGAACTGGCCATGCCCTACATTGCTTCAAATAGCCCATTTCACTCTTTCTGACATGTTTCACCATTACTGAAGTGACCTAACTGGTCAAGTCAAGACAGTTTTGTTCAGATAATGCTTTTTATTTGCATTTATCAAGCCAATGGTGACAAAGGTAAAGAAAAAATCCACAAGATGGAGAAAGAAACATTGGGAGGAACCATAACTTGGAAGGGGAAGTGATCATCCTCTGGTCAACACTGGATAACAATCACAAACAAAAGGTAACCATCTGTTTTTAGTGGCAGCATCAGCAAAAAGCCTATAACTTGGAGCAACATACCTAGCATCTGTATTTGAAGCATATGAATCATATGGAGATGGTCCATTGTCCATGAACTACTCTGGGACAGGTGATTAGAAGGCCCCAGTGATGGAAGATCTGGATTAACTGTGCTCTACTATATTAAATCCCAAAGCAAGCCAACAGAGCTGAAGTTAGCTTAACCCTGGCCTCTTAGAATCACATTGACCCCATCCTCTATTCTATAGAATTAGAGCTTAAAATGGGCTTAAGCCTTGTGATTTTTGAGTCTGATCAGTGTTGCAATGGTAGAGTTGAATGATACTTCCTGCCTTATCTCTTTCTTTGATTTGTTTTTTCACCCAACCGCTGTGTGAATCCACACTAGTCAGATCCGCCAGTGTATTTAGTGAGTCCATTCAGCTATTTTGAGCCAGCGAAGACTGACAAACCCTGCCAACATGTCAGATCACTCATACAGCACATCACATTCCCAATCCCAAGTGTGAAAAAGATTCAGCGTTGTTAGCTTGGTGCTAATATGACACAGAAACTTCCTAGACAGGCTAGCAGAAAGTAGCATTACAGCAGAGGTTTGTGTTTATAACACATATTATACTTTAGAAGATGATCCAATGTTACAGATCTGTGAGTAGTAAATGAACCTCTAGGATTAGCAGTTAATATGAAAGTGAAGTAAAGTCAGGTGTTGTCAATCAGTGGGCGAGTAAGCAGTCAGATGTGAGTGATCTATCAACGTCTGATCTTCAAAACACGTATATGTGCAAATGTATCAGGGCATGATCGACTGAGATTTCTGAGGCCCATGGTTTCGACTCCACCAATCCACAGTAAGGCTATGTACAAATGGTTCAACTTTTAAGACCATTGTTACCCTCTCCAGGAGTGTTTTACCAACAAGGATCACTCCATGAGCAAGACATTCAATAGTCTGCGAGATCACAAAAGAAACCCAAGGTTACTTCTAAGCACTAAAGACCTCTCTCACATTGGCTAATGTTACTGTTTATGAGTTGACCATCAGCAGAACACCGAACAACAATGGTGTCCTTGGTAGGGTTGAAAGGAAAAAGCCACTGCTCTCCAGAACGAACATTTCTTTCCATCTACAGCTTGCTAAAGATCACATGGACGAGCTGTAAGGCTTTTGGAAAAACAAGTTGTTCTCCCAAAGAATGGCTGAAGAAGGAGTGACTGTTATGGAAGGGCCAAGTCAAGTGCTGACCTTAATCCTAATGAAATGTGGAAAGTGAGCGGTTCATGTGAGGAAACTTACCAACATCCCGGAGTTGAAGCCGCTCTGTATGGAGTAATGGGCTAAAATGTCTCAGAGTCGATGTCCAGGATCGATCAGCAGTTACTAGAAAGTTATTGCTGCATAAGAGGGTTTCACCAGATCACTTACTTTTGCCACTCATACATCATTTTCTTCAAACAATATAGGGTTAAATATCATTTTTTTGGTTTCATATGTATAATTGGATTCTCTTTATCTACGTTTAGGACTTTCCTGTGAAAAAATCTGATGATGTTCACATTTATGCAGAAATATAGAAACATTCTGTTTATATATATATATATATATATGATTCATGTGTTAATATTTGAATCAAGTCAGTTCAGTGAAGCATTTTCCAGTGAATAATCCAGTGAATAATTCTGTCCAAGCAGAAAATGGATTTCTAAGAGGCTTTAAGGAGAGGCACACAGTCTCACACAGGAGGCCCTACAAAGGCCTTCTCTCTGAGGTCTCTGACTAGTGATGTCATTGATGTGTGGGTGTGTGTGTGTGTGTGTGTGTGTGTGTGTGTCTAGTTTTTGGTTTCTTCCGCAGCTCTCCCACACCAGGCTGGATCCGTTTAATCCAAGAGATAGAGAGAGAGAGAGAGAGAGAGAGAGGGGAAGAGATGAGTGGAGCGAGTGAAAAGGACAAAACCGAGAAAAAAGATTCATGAAACATGACCTGTTGACACCCCCCCCCCCAAACCCATCTCTCAGTCGTTTATTCTCTCTCGCTCTTCCTCTCCTCTGTCTGCCTTTTCGACTCCGACTGCCTCGCTCATTCTTTCATCCGTTCATTCGCGCTCTCTCTCTCCTTTCCACTCCTTTCATCACCTCACTCCTCTGGTCTGTGAACGGCGAATAAAGAGCCTCGGTGACCTCACACCTCTCTCAGCACCATTTCTGATTTCTGACCGCAGCTCTGGGTGTGAAGCGCGGCCTGAAATAACCCAGCATCCTGCTCCCCACCGCGTGCGCTCGCTTCACGGCCGCGGTCGCACTGCAGATCCACAGTTTGCCTCTGACTGCATGACTAAGGCGCGACTGGTAACCAGTGGCCACGCCAGGACTGACGTTTCGCATGGGCACCACACAATTTGCAGGCGGTCCGAATCTGGAGCGTCGCTCTTGTGGATGTCGGGGGGGGGCGGCGGCGGCTTGCTAATCACTAGCTTTGCAGAGTAATGAAGGATTCTTTCCCTGAAGCTCTTACCACTGCCATCGATTCCCAGTCAGGGAAGTTCTTTCTAAGGGCAGTGGCGGCCTAGTGGTTAGGGACCCTCCATGTGATTGCAGGTTGCAGGTCTCGGCCCCAGGAACTACTGAGGTCCCCTTGAGCCTGTCCTGCTACACTGCTCCCTGGATGCTGTGGGTAGCTGCTGCCTGATGCTCCATGTGTGGATGGGTTAGACCATTGATAGTTTCCAAGTTTGATCCACGGTGGTGCCATAGCCATCCATAGCTGGGAGTCCAAAAGCGGGTAACTGGCCTTGCTCTCTCTGGGTGGGTAGGATGCCCCCCCCCCCTTTACTTAGCATGATGCTAGTCAGTTGTTGATGTAACAGAATATGCTATAACATAAAAAGGCCCCATACATGTGATTAACCTGAGCTTCTTGGGTTCCAGCTGGGCAAGGGCTTAGCATGGGTTGCCAGGGTCCGTATGGGCTAACCAATGCGATAGCTTGGTTGTAATGGGGCCAGTTCCGGTGGGTTCTCCATGGTTCTGTATTTGAAATTGTTTTGTCTGGGTCACACTTGGGCTTACTCTTTGTTTAAATGGATTTTATACAGGCAAACCCACTTGGGCTTCGCCTAGCCATCCCAACAAGGCCCTTATCAAAGTGGGTCAGGCCCGTTTTTCCTGCTTCCAGCACATCAGTTTCAAGAACTGACTGTCCACTCACTGCCTCATACACCCCCCTCCCCCCGACAAATGCCACTGTAATGAAATAAATAGACAGTCGGTGTCAGTGGTGTTAATGTTATGGCTAATGAACTGTTGAATGATTAACGTGTACATAATTAAACAAACTCCAGCTTTTCATAACTGTTTCTTCCTCTTGCTACACTAATCATTGCTGCCACACTCCCAATCACAGCCGCCCTTGTGTTGCAGTAGCTTGACAATGTTTTTATTTGAATTTTTATTGGCTTTTTTCTCTTTTTTTGACTTCCTGTCACAACGCACCTCTTCTTGCCACATCCTCCAGAGAGCTGCGCTCTGAACTGCTAACGCATTTCCTGCGTGTTCTCGCTAGCGTCGCTGCGGCCATGGTGAGCTACTGCCCCATCTGCGGAAAGCCCGTCTACTTTGGTGAGTCCAGCTGGGTTCCGGACCGAAATCCGATCGCTTCACTTAGGCCTGGTCTCCAGAAAGAGGGTAGAGGGGTGTCACAGTTTGCATAGCCTAGACTCCTCTTTGCTCATGTGTGCTCAGTTGCACTTTGCAGTACAGTAATGTCTGTACTGGTTTCGACTGTTTGTTTTCATTGGCATATGGAAGAGTCTAGAAGAAGAATGCAACCGCTTGCGCATGTGACGATCAAGATCGGACTTGACCTTAGGCAGTGATGGGGCTGTATCCTGACTCTTCCTTTGCCAGATATTCCAAATGAAATATGGTGAATGGGTTGAATGGGGTCATCCTTAACTCTTCGTCTATTTGACTGCAATTCCTCTTCATTCGAAGCTTAGGCTGCGTAAATATGAAGTACACCACATTGTCTTCGATGTAGGTCAATGGCGAATGGCATTAAAATGTTGTTTGTTTGCTATATTGTGTGGAATTTAAGAACATAATCTAGATGTAGCTTTATCTTGATCCTGCTAAAGCCCTGACTCTGTCTCAGTTGTTGTTTTCGAGCATAATTTCATTGCGTATGGTCCACATTGGTTGGCCTAGCTGTCAGTCACTGAGATCGCAATCAGTCATTGAGACCACAAGTTAAAAAAGTAGTGTAGCAGGCCTTCCTTTAAGCGTTTCTACACTACAGAGTTAGCAAATGTGTGTATTTCACCCCGTTGTTTCATATGTTGTCTTTCAACCAAGACATGTTTGGTGTCTGGAGCTACAAGGCTAATGGACAAAGTAATGGAAGCTTAGAGCCACCAGTTCAGCACGATGCAAACCACATGCCTGCATCATGACCCACTTAGCTCAAATCATGTCAGGATGTTAAGCAATTTCAAGTAGACCTGCTTGTGTGGTTCCTGACACTGTAAGATCTTCTCTTAGCTGTAAAAATTGGACAAAAAGATATTGCATTGGTTAAAACTCGCAACAGCCTGTTCAATGTCATCCCTTAGCTTCTTTGCTTCTTGTCTATAAGTCATAGTGCAACTTAAAATGGCCAGTACAGGCGTTAGCCAAGTCTCAGTGAGTGTAAGAGACAAAGGCCAAGCTTCAAAGTCATCAGTCTGAGTCCTGTTAGCATAGAGCTATCAACCATACATTACATTCTCCAAGAAGTACTCCAAACAGGAGTCCCCCTGTCTGTACTAGGCCCTTGAAATCATCCCACACCCCCTGGTCAAAGCTCATTTATGCTCAGTCGATCCGATACCTGGGCTTTGGGTTTGGGCCGATACTGAGTACCGATCCGATACCTGGGCTTTGGGTTTGGGCCGAT